>CM033476.1:305179364-305745352 GCA_019447015.1 Hymenochirus boettgeri
AATACAGTTTGTTAACATGTAATATTCTGCTGTTTGTACCAAAATACCGAACCCCTATCTAGGTGCGTAATTACCGGGGGAACAGGCAGGGAGGGCAACCGCTGGGGGGTCCGGGAGCCAAGGCAGCCCCAACTTATAATTTTTCCTGTGATAAATATAGCCTCCTCCCAGAAAACCACAGTGGATGTAGCCGGATAGGGGCCCCATCATAGTTTTGCAGGGGGGGCAGCAATTCCTAGTTACACCACTGCCCCTATCTGAAATTATGCTATACACATAGGGGGAGATTGAATATGGCCCTTTTCCGTTTAAAACCACGTTAACCCTAAAACGGGGTTTTGGACGGATTTCGAGCACAGCTCTATTTCCGAATGTTTTTGGAAATAGCGCTGTGCTAACGATCCAAAACCCATAGTGTTAGTTTTGCGCTACATTGTAGCGTGAAACTTAACGCTACGGCCTGTGGAGCGTTAAGTCCCGCTCCTTACCTTTGCCCGATCCCGCGATGCAATAACTTGCGTCAGTTTTTGTATCGCAGGATCTGGCAGTAAGTAACGGGAGAAGCGATATGAATCTCCCCGATAATCTGATTACATACAATAAAATATTTCACATTACCTTTGAATTGCAAACTATTTACCGGTTGTAGATTCTGGAAGGCAGGGTATATAAACGCTTTGAAAAACAGAAAATCCAGCGTGTCTGCGTACTTGTCGGAGGTCAATTTATATGCAGAATCTTGTACAATGCGAGTAACTATCAAGGGGATAGGTGATTGGCGGTGATTCATTGCAAATCAATTGAACATTCCTGACAATATGTAATGAGCTGCACATTATATGACAGCCCTGTAGAATGCAAGAATTATAACAACTCAGCATCTTTACTAATTTACTCTAAGAAAAATCCCTTTATTTATACAAATGTAAATACAGAGCTTGGACATACAGTTGTAATATTAATGTTTACATTACCTTTGAATTGTTGTCTTAAAAAAAACCTTTAAAATCCTGCAAGACCTAAATAGTTATTGGAACCCAACAAAACATTGAGTATTCTATTTCCAAAAGGGAACTCTGGAAAATGCAGTTTAATGTGCCAGTCCAGGGTAAAACGCACAAATATAATGATCTCCCATATTGCCACATGGGAAAAACAAATCTTTGGGATTGATTTAAAAATAACAAGGTTCTAGGGGATAGATGCAGAATTCCAATAATTGGATGAGGGATACACAACCTGTCAATGTTTATGATCACGTCACCCCCCACGGTATCCAACCATCTGTTTCCTATTATGTGGTTATTAAATATTCCCTGAACTAATCTGTTTTCATTATCATTAGATGGGATATGGGTAAAACTCCTGTATCTTTTTTTATTTCTCTCTTATATTGTTATATAGCATACCTTAAAGGGCATATCCCCCCCCAAAACTATAATCCCCCCCAGAATGGCCCCATCATGTAGTGTAATAAAATCCTTACCTCACATCCCAGCTCCATATGGTTCTCCTGTAGTCCCCCCCCAAAGTCCCAAAAACTGCCCACCAGGAGGATAGGAGAGTCATATAGGACTCTGCTCCTATCTGGCTCCGGGAGAAGTTTGGCATGCGTACTGCAGCCCTTCTCCCTCCCTCCCTCTCCCTAATCCTGATTAGGATTCTCCCCTACCATAAAACCCTTTACATATAACATTTCCCCTGCCCCCCAGCCCCAACCGCTATATTTATTATTAGAAAGTGCCCCAAACATTACTTACCTTCCCTCTTTCCTCCGCCGCATGAACTCCCGGCAGCTACGTCCGTGATTGGCTGCCGCTCAGCCAATCACAGACGCGACTGCCGGTCCCGCCACTCGCTTGCATTTTCTCTCAAGCAGAGGGCCTGGCAGTGTGGCGGGAGGAAAGAGGGAAGGTAAGTAATGTTTGGGGCACTTTCTATTAAAATATGTGGTTGGGGCTGGGGGGACAGGGGGAAGATTATTCAAACATTTTTGGAGGGTGGACATGCCCTTTAGGGAACCGTGGCCCCAAATTGAGGATGCTCCCACTGAGATTTTTGACTTTATTTCCATTGTTATTTTGCATCGTTTTGGATATTTCATTTTGTGTGTGTGATATGGCAGCAGCATCAACAGGTCCCCTGCACTTCCTCTTCCTGCTCTGAAACTGTCAGTCAATCTGTCCTGTGTCTCCTCTCCCCTTTGCAGCCCCCCTGGTCCCTCTCAATCATGGACCCCATGGTCCCTCAGTTGGAAGGCACCCCATGGCCCATTATCTTACAGCCCCATGTGACCCACCCCACTCGCGTGTGCCGTGGCCCCACCCACTCGTGGGTGCCTAAGCCCCACCCACTTGTGGGTGCCGTGGGTTACTCAGACCCCCCCCCCAGAAAACTCTGTGGAATCAGCCTTTTCAGGCAGAGTGAGAACTCTGCCTGAAAAGGCTGTTTTCACAGTGAAAGAGAAGGGTGTAGATCTCTGCAAGGAGAGGGGAGGAGGGACTTCCTGTCTCCCTCACACACCGAGGGAAGCTCAGGAAGTCACGTCAGCTTCCCACCCATTAACTTTCTGGTCAGTATTCTCTTTCGATACTTGGGCTGTGGAGCACGTAAGAGGTGGTTGATGGCTCGTTTTAAAGGTAGAGAAAACTGGAAACTTCTATTAAAACTTAACTGTGTGGGAGACCACAGTTCCCCTTTAATTTTTAAATTTTCTTCTTTTTAAATGCCATGAAGGCTATAGAATAAAGAATAAAGGGCAGTTACCCCTGTAACCATCCAGTATAATACAAAGAAGCAACAGGGCCATTATGTCACTTAATGCTAGGAAATAATCTCTAGGCAGGTAGACCATAGCTGAGTACACATAGTACCAATCTATAAGATTCTGTCTGTGATCTTTGAAAGTGTGGCAATAAAGTTTAGGGCAATCACTCGTGACCACCATACACCTTACGATTTCAACCGACTTCCTATACTTTGGTGGGGCGGACCGTGGGAAATGTTGTGTTCGTAACACACGGTTCTGATGCAAATGCCGAATGTTTGTAGAAATTAGAAAGCTTGTGTACGGTACTAATAAAGGGACAATCATGAAGGATGGCCCGTTATTGCTAAAGGGGGACCTTGTGACTTATGTCGATCACAAGTAGAACAGGGAAAGAAATATTGATTGAATGTCACGGATAGGTGGGCAGGTAAGTTCTAATGTAATGGCATCTTAAAGCTGATAACTTGTAGGATGTTCATTCAGAGGTAACAATAAGTCCTTTGCACTCATCCAGTAGTGGGTGGCAGACTCCCTTTCTCTGCCTTATTCAACAGCTTTTTATATTCCTTTACATATTTCTACACGTGGTGGCGCCATCTTGTGGACTTTTTTAAGAACTCTTCTTCACAGGCCAGCCTATATTCTTTTTCTTATTCTATCTTGATGATATTTTAATTATGCACTGTTTCTTATAAATATGGTAGGTTTTATGTGAATGTAATATATACTAGTTACACATTCTATACACCTAAGCACTTTATTTAGATATGTGATCTTTTACAGTTTAACAATCCCTTTTATTGCTTTATGTATAAACTGTGGAGACACTTAGTTATTTTTAAATATGGAATACTGTCAGATTTGTATAAGAGTATTTTTATGTACACATATTATATGCACTAAGCAATTTTTGACTGAACCAATCAGACAAGAGAAAAGCCCCAGAGGGCGGGTCCTTAGTATTGGTTCACCTATTTAGAGTGTAACACTGTTGAAGTAACATCACCTGAGGAAGGGGGCACGATCCCCTGAAACGTTGTGAGATGTGTGTTTGGTCTATATTGAATAAAATTTCTGTTTGGAGTGCCACCCGTGCTATTTCATTGTTCTCGTATCTTAAATCCATCAAGGGTTGGATTGTTTTGAGGAGTGAGCACCCACACTTGGTACGAGTGCAGAGGACTTTTTCATCATTCCCTGAATATCCAACTCTCACTGGATAATGAATTTAAAAAAAACAAAAAATAGAAGGTTGCACTCCAAGGATAAATTAAAAAATTTATGGTGGACCACGCATCATTCACAATGTTTCGAGGGGGAAAAATAACGTGCCCCCTTACTCAGGTGATGCCAAGTATGAAGAATTGGGGGGGAGGAAATAACGTGCCCCCTTCATCGGGTGATGCCAGAGTAGGAAGAATTGTTGGGGGGATAACGTGCCCCTTTCCTCAGGTGATGCTACAGTAAAAAGAATTGGGGGGAGGGAATAATGTGCCCCTCTCCTCAGGTGATGCCACAGTACGAGAATTGGGGGGTAGGAAATAACGTGCCACCTTCCTCAGGTGATGCCAGAGTAGGAAGAATTGTTGGGGGGGATAACGTGCCCCTTCCTCAAGTTACCAGAGTACAAAGAATTGGGGGGGGCAATTGTGCCCATTTTCAGGTGATGACAGTACAGTGTCTCCTGGTGAAATAGCCATCTCAAAACCATAGGGCCCCCTTCTGTGGGCGGTCCTACAAGTGATTGGCTACAAAAAAGTGCAAGAAAGGGCAAATAACAAAAAAGTGGCCAAGGCAGAGAACGAAGGATAATAAAAACAAGAAACAAAGGAAAATAAAAATCAAAAAACAAATACACAAAGAAATAATAAAACAACACAAAAAACAACAAAAAAAAAAAAACAGCAAAAAACAGGAAAATACAAGTGGGAAAAACAAAAAACCCACCACATAATATCACTGTTGCCTTCATAACTCTGTAAGTTTCTATCATTTAAAATGTGCTAATTTTGCCCCAAACATTTGAAAATCTAAGATCTGATTGGTTGGGGCAAAATTAGCACCATTTTAAATGATAAGAACTTTTATTGAATAACCCTGGCTCCATAAAATACAGGCCTGAAATTCAGTGTTCTCAAAATTGTCCATAAGATGGCGCTACTAACAAAGGAGCTGAAGGCAAAGAGTGAAAAAAAGATACTGTTACTAGAAAAGGCAATGCCTTTGACTAAGGACCAAACAAGGTCTGAAAAGCGTCAGGCCTAGTTCTATGATGTGTCGGTGTTTGTTATATCAAAGCACTTTAGTTTGCGTTAGCTGCGTGTCCGTTGTCTTCCTATAGTGCGCGAAGTCCCAGCTGGTGTTTATGTATAGTCTTGGAATCAGGTGAGGGGTTTGGGCAGGGGCAACTGGACCACCGATAAGGAGCGGTGAGTTTGCAGAGAATTTATTGGTACTTTTCTCTGTTGCATGTATGGGACATTGCGGACTTAGTCCGGACTACAGTGACAGGCCCGGGGCATAGGCACCCAGCCTCATGATTTGAAAAGTAAGCCCTGTATAAATATGTTGGGGTATATGGTTTCCCATACACTTATTCCAACTACATAATACCCTTGTCGGGTATATTTGTTACTATGCTTGTTAAGAAACTAAATAGTTCTAAAAAAACATCACCAGTTTAAAGTCTCTTATTAACCCCTTGGGTGCTAGAGTTTCTAATTTTGTTATCCAGTAAAGCGCTCTCTGTAATAATATTTTATTATGATTATCACCTCTAACTTCCAGGACAAGCCATCGTTTTGTGTGTTATTTAAAAAATGCTTGTACTGGCATTTCCTATTTTTCATCGTAATTAATTACATCCCTTTTATGTATATTCTGAGTCTTTTGCATTTTCCTACTTAAGCCCATCCGCTGGGCATTTAACATTTAGATGACACTAGAAGTCCTGCATATGGCAAAGATCTTTAGTTTAAGGCTGTTCCTTTCATAGGGTGATTTACGATATTACTGAATAATTGATTGCCACACCAGAAAGTTCTACATTGGAAAATTCCCATTGTGGTGGTACCCAAGAATAATTGCTATTTGTTTTAATGGGTGAGTTTCTGCTTTATTTTTGCAGGGGAAGCCTAGGAATGTCACAAGTCAGCCTCCCACCCATTAACTTTCTGGTCAGTCATTTCGTATATCTTGGGCTGTGGAGAACGTAGAGAGGTGGTTGATGGCTCGTTTTAAAGGTAGGAAACTGGCCTTTCATTTCAAACTTATCTTGTTTGGAGACCACAGTTCCCCTTTAACTCATCCCCAAATTACCAGATCTCTTATATGAAAAATAACAAGGATCTTATAAATTGCCATATTTTGGATTCTGCCTGCAATAGCACCAATTTCTTGACTATTTTCTGTATTTGAGGTTATAAGATATTACGTAGAAACAATGGTAATCTACGGTAGAACTTTTAGCATATTCTTTATCAAGCAGTACATCCCCATCCTGTTTAAAGGCTTATCTGCATTTTTTACAATCAGTTAATAGGTAGCCCCAGTCTAGTCAGACTAATTCATATCTTGGACAATTCTTCGTACTTTGTAGAAATTACTTTAACATACATTAAATGGTTAAAAATACACTATCCTTGTAGAAGGATGCAGGTCCAGTCAATTGTAAGATTTTCCAAAGGTAGCTTATTGAAGGTGCACTTACACACAGAAATACAAAGTGCTTAGTGCAAGATAAAACATGGCATAAGAACAGAGTGGACCGAGAACTAGACTTGTGGAGTTTCAACTTAGAGATGTTCGAAATGTTGAGTTTCATTTCGTTTTCAATGAATTTCGAAGTTCAAGTTTTGATTTTAGAAAATGTGTTACTTTCGATTTTCAAAAATTATTACTTTCGATTTCTAAAATCATAAATTGTCTGGACCTGGCATCCTTACTCAAGGAAGTAGTAAGTATTTTTAACCATTTAAGTATGTTTTTCATTGGATTTTATACTATTTAAGAACTTTAAAAAACTTGGTCTTTTATATCTTTTTTATTTTATATGAGCGCACCAATTCAGAATAAAGAAATTTTTGTACTCCATAAGCTGGGAAGAGGCGTATCATTAACCAGTGTTATCAGCCCTCCAGATCATTACCCAGTGTTGTAAGCACTCCAGATCATTAACCAGTCTTATCAGCCCTCCAGATAATTAGCCAATGTTATCGTTATCAGCTCTTCAGATAATTAGCCAGTGTTATCAGCCTTTCAGATCATTACCCAGTATTGCAAGCCTTCCAGATCATTAACCAGTGTTATCAGCCCTCCAAATCATTAGCCAGTGTTATCAGCCCTCCAAATCATTAGCCAGTGTTATTAGCCATCCAGATCATTACCCAGTGTTATTAGCCCTCCTGGTCATTACCCAGTGTTATCAGCCCTCCAAATCATTATGTACTGTTTTCAGACCTTCAGATCATTATCCAGTGTTATCAACCCTTCAGATCATTATCCAGTGTTATCAGCTCTCCAGTTTATTACCCAATATTGTCAGCCTTCCAGATCAATAGCCACTGTTATCAGCCCTCGAATATCCACAAATATTTACTTTTTGGGGAGCTTAGTCTAAAAAAATGCTAGTATGCACTTTGAGCACAGCCCTAAAGTTATGCATTGGCTTCTTTTGAGGCTATTTGATGGCCGTGTATTTAATTACGGTGATGCAAGTAGGGATCTGTTTTATTTAGGACATGTGGAAGATTGATATTTAGTGGGAATTTTGCTTTGTACTAGAGGTTTGGTAAAGATTTCTCAGTCAGAACTTTCTCTATTCCTTTTTTCCAGAAATTTTGCTAAAATAAAAAACTTCTTAAAAGAACCACATCTGCAGTTCTGCATGCCTATTTGAAAGAATGACACAATTACATAACTCAAGGTATGTAGTTATCCAGAGAAAGATAAACATATAGTTTACATGTGGTATTTTCAAATTTGATAGGTGTTTTCTTTGAAAATGTGGAAGCGGTTTTGCACTTGTGCATTGGTTCCTTTTGGGGTTAGTTGGTGGCAACGTCTGTGTAAAATCCATTCATTTGACATACTGTTTGATTCAGGACATGTGGGAGATTGATCATTTGGGGGGAGGGGGGGTAGCCAAGATTTCAATCTTTGAATCATCTTTTTCCCTCACTGTTTCACACTAAATCTTCAAACGCTGTAATTCTTCTGGCAACGTCCAGATTCTTTATGTCTCTATGAAAAATGGCACGTGGCCGCCGCTCCCCAGCAGCCCTCCCAACCCGTTCCCCGTTCGCGGAATCTTGGAACGGGAGGCTAGGAGGGGCTGCTGGGAAGGGGCCGGGCGGGTGGTCGCCCACCCCTCCCCGGCAACCCCTCCAAGCCCCCCGCCCCGGCCGCTCCCGGGGAGGGGAGGGAGGGAGCCAGTCTTTCTTCCAGTCCGCGTGACACCAGCTCGCCGAGGCCGCCGACCCCACGAGGACCCCTGCGGCCGCCAGGGGTACCCCGGCGGGCGCCGCGACCTCAACGAGGCCGATGTTGCCGGCGTCTTGATCCGACGCGACGTCTTCGGGTGGCGACACCAACCCCACTCAGGTCGCCGATGCCAGGCAGACTCACTGCGGCGCCAGTGAGCCTGCTGGCACCGCCGGCCTCAGCGAGCCGATGTTGCCAGCCGCTTCTTTCTTCTTTCTTCAGCCATCTACTGCGATGGCATCTGAGTTCCGCGGCGGAAAGCTCCTCTTTATATAGGTTTGCAGAAATCCATAATCGTTTCTGATTGGTCAATTTTTAATACTTGCTTTACATTAACCAATCAGATTTCTGGAAAGTTCTGAAATCTGATTGGTTAATGTAAAGCAAGTATTAAAAATTGGCCAATCAGAAACGGATTATGGATTTCTGCAAACCTATATAAAGGGAGCTTTCCGCCGAGGAACTCAGATGCCATCGCAGTAGATGGCTGAAGAAAGAAGGGCTGGCAACTCGGCTCCGCTGAGGCCGGCGGTGCCAGCGGGCTCACTGTCGGCCGCAGTGAGTCTGCCTGGATCGGCGACCTGAGTGGGGTTGGTGTCGCCAGCCGAAGACGTCGCCCAAGGGCTCTTTTAAGAGCCGCACTGGGGGTCCCGGTTCGAGCTGCGGGACCCCCGCCAAAGGCACTTATTAGTGCCGCAAGGGCACTTGTAAGTGCCGCAAGGGCCCTTACAAGGGCCAGGGAGGGGGTCCTGTTTCGAGCTGCGGGACCCCTAAGCCCCAAAGGGCTCTTATAAGAGCCGCAAGGGCACTTGTCAGTGCCGCAAGGGCCCTTATAAGGGCCGGGGAGGGGGGTCCCGGTTGAGCTGCGGGACCTTAAGCCCAAAAGGCTTTGTCAGAGCCGCAAGGGCACTTGTAAGTGCCGCAAGGGCCCTTTAAGGGCCGGGGAGGGGGGGTCCCGGTTCGAGCTGCGGGACCCCCTAAGCCCCAAAGGCCCTTCTCAGGGCCCCCGCGGAGGAGCTCCACCCCCCAGCGGTCCCTCCCGTCCCTCCCCGGGAGCGGCCGCGGCGGGGGGCTTGGAGGGGTTGCCGGGGAGGGGGTGGCGCGGCGGGTGGTTGCGACCACCTGCTGCGGCCCCTTCCCGGCAGCCCTCCTAGCCTCCGTTCGAGATTGCGCGAAAGGGGAACGGGTTGGGAGGGGCTGCTGGGAATGGCGGCGGCGGCGGGTGGTCGCCGCTGCCGCCGCGGGGGGTGTGGCGGGGTGGGCGTGTTCCTTCAAGGTGGCGAAGTAAAAAAGCCGATACTACCGAGCGAAACCAGTACCGCCGCTTATTAAATAGAAGCGGCGGTAACAGGTAAGTATCGGCGCGAAAGGTTAACGCTTCGTTAACTTTCGCGGCCGTTTTCGGACCTTTATAAATCGCGGTAACGCGATTTATGCGTATATGGCCGCGAAAACGGCCGCGAAAAGTTAACGAACCTATAAATATGCCCAGAGGTCTATCTTTTTGCAAAATGAGTATGAAACCCTTGCTAACCCGATATTATTTGGTTAGCATGGGTTTTGCACTTATTCCCCTTAGCAAGGGATATTGAACAAATAAAGGTGTGTTGGGCACTAATTGCTGGACTGTATGTTATATAACAAATACCACACAAACTTTACGTCCCCACTATATGATAGTAACAAAAAAAAAGAAAAGAAAAGAGAAAGTAGCGGAAAACAAGGGCAACACAATATTTGCGTGACAAATACAGTCCCATACTTTAAAATATTATCAGTGCATTAGATTTAAAGTGCTTGGTACAAACAAGGGTTAAAACACATCTCCCTACCATAGAATATCATTATCTTCAAATGTATAATATGCCTCCCCACAAAACTGTCACAGAAAATAGCATTGCAGTATAATACAAAAAACATGTGCAAATAACATATCTGACTATAGCATAGGTTACCCAAAACAACGGACTTGCAGACCACTCCTAAAAATAAGGGGCCAAGTACATAACCAAATAAATGGATGATGCCCGGGGGGAGCAAGTAAAACAGTGTCCCAAAACGCCAAGGGGCTTTTCCTAGGTAAGATGGTGTTTAGTCTAAAATAATACAGGTATACACTTTGAGCACAGGCCTAAAATTATACATTGGCTCCATTTGAGGCTATTTGCTGCCCCGCCTCTGAGTATACACCAATGCAAGTAGAGTACCATTTTATACAATACAAACTGAGGGTCTCACTCCAAAGTAAAATAAAAACTTTTAATAAGTTACCATACATCAAACACAACGTTTCATGGGGTGCAAACGTAATCCTGATGATGGCCTGAGCTTAAAGGGCATCTATAGTGGGAAAATGTACATTTTATTTTTTCTTTCTATGTGTTCTATAATTCCCTCAACCCCCAGAGTACCTTTATTTTCTTTAGTTTCCTCCTCTGTCCTGAGATATATAAGTTAAAAGAAGTCAAGATTTCAATACACCACTCCTGCTTGAGCTGTCAATTAAATCCCCTAACAGCATGCTGGTGCAGTGTGTAGGCTCACACAGGTTTTACAGCAAGTCTTTCAATGACTCCTTGCTGCTCACTAAAATGCTTGGCAAATACTGGGTTAAAAACAGAAGTAAAGTGAAGGAGAATGAAGCAGCTTTCACCAATTTATTGCCTGTCAAAGGGACATCAGGCTGCAGTGATAAGGCAGGACTCTGGTCTCTTCTAACTCACCCCCCTCTCACTCCTTATGTAGCAAATATATATATATATATATATATATATATATATATATATTATGAGAAACTTTTTTATGGCATTTTGACAGAATGTTAAAGAGATTGCAATCTCTATTTTATTGTCTGATAATGTACAGATAGACATAGATTTGCAGTATACAATAATACACTAAAACAGAACAAGTACTAAATTTGATAATGTACAACACAATAGGTATTTTCACAATATACAAGTTTAGCTTTATTGTTGGATAGTAGGGGGTGGACAAGCAAGTGTATAAAGGAGAAGCCAGTGTTCTCAAGTGTTTAAGATTAGAACTGGGACACAGGGTTAGAGAAGGAGGGAGCGAAAGTTTAACTTTTACTGTGGCAACCTAAAACTAATGTAACTTGTATGAAAGGAAAAAAAGTAATATGCACAATTGAGCTGCTTACAGATTCTCATTGCAAATGCACAGAGATTATCAAGGTATCTCCACCATATAGACTGAGTTTAATAATCTTGAGTTAAATAAAAATGTTGAGAAATGCAAAGTTAAGAGTAAAAGGAATAGTAATGCTAGTTACACACTAAATGGGATAGAGTTAGGAGTTGACTTCATGGAGAAGGACTTTGAGATTTATTGTGGATAATAGACCCAATAACTCTATGCAGTGTATTGCGGTATCTGCTGCATCAAATACAATTATTTCATTTTGTTTAAAAAGAGCATAAAGTCAAACAGAGCATAATTCTGCCTCCTTATAGAGCTTTCATCTTGAGTACGCAGTGCAGTTCACAGACAGAATATCAATGAAGAGAGACAGGCAACTAGACTGATAAGAATCTTGAATTTGTGTTATGAAGATAGTTTCCCAAAGTTGGGTTTATTTTCCCTACTTAAGAGGTGTTTATGAGGGGATATAATAATTCAATAGAATAATATTAGAGGGAAGCATAGACAACATTTGGTCAAGTCCAGCCAAAAAATAACTTATCTTTAAAATGTTTATTACCCCCCAAATCCCACTTTTTTGGGGGCTGGACATTCCCTTTAAATGGAGGAGACTGCTTTGTTGTATTGGGGGGCACAATATAATTTAGAGGGTATGTACACTGGGAGATTTCTATCTATTTGGCATTAGGATGATGATACTCGACAACTTGTTACTCTAAAGAGAGCTTTCTTTACATCCCTGTTTCTGAAAGTATAAATAAAGGGGTTGCAAAGTGGGGTGACTACCGTATATGAAAGGGCAAGGAACTTTTCATACTGGATGCCTTGTGGCAAGACATACACAATGATAGCGGTTATATAATACAAGCCTGCTACACTGAGATGGGAAGAACAAGTAGAGAAGACTTTAAATTTACCTTTAGAGCTGTGAATTCTGGAAATGATCACAATAATATGAATATAGAAACCTATTGTTGTGATAAATGGAACAACTGCAGCAAGGAAGGCCATGGAATTTGAAACCACCTGACTGACAAAGGGGTCTGAACAAGCCAATGAGTGCAGAGGTGCAAAATCACAAAAGAAATGGTTGACTTCATTAGAACCGCAGAACTCCAAGCGAGCTGTGAGTATTGTGGGAATAATAACGCAGATAATCCCAACAACCCATGGTAGAGATGCTAGTGTCACACATAGCTCATTATTCATGATATTGAAATAATGCAAAGGGTTGTTAACAGCTAAATCCCGATCAAAGGCCATGACTGCCAGAAGGTAACATTCTGCTGTCCCTAACGAATCAGAGAAAAACATTTGGCTAAAGCATCCAATGAATGAGATTCTCTTGTTGGCAGCTATGAGGTTAGATAACAGTTTAGGGATAATGCAGGACACAAACATGACATCTAATGCAGCTAACAAACTAATAAAAAAATACATTGGAGAATGAAGGGAAGGTTCAACCCTAACAAGAACAATAATAGCAACATTTCCACCAATGCAAACGATGTACATACATAGTATTATCACAAATAATGGGGTTTGGAGTTGACCTAATCCCGAAAAAGCCAGTAAAAGAAATTCTTCCAACGATGTCTTATTGGCATTCTCCATCCAGCCAGGGAATGAATCTGTAAAAAGAAATATAACCTTGTTTACAGACAGATTCTGTTTTTTGTTTACAGCTGGACGTAGCACATTTTCACAAAATATAATTCAGGGAGATACAATAAAAGTTCTTATTGTTTAAAATGGTGCTAATTTTCCCCCGACCAATCAGATCTTATTTAACATTTGTAAGTTTACATCTGATTGGTTGGGGCAAAATTAGCACCATTTTAAACGATAAGAACTTTTATTCAATAACCCTGAAAATCTATCTGTGATATTGCAACGGAAATTTCTAGAAAGGCGATGTTATATTTTCAAATAGGGTCATAGCATTTGCAGAAATTGTGTTGTTTATGGTTAACTTTGTATAGGGCTGTTAGATTTGGGAAATGTTTAAACCTGGTTCCAAATTTTATTACCTACATTATATTAAGTTTAAATACGAGTTAACATTTTGATTTAAAAAATTCTATAAGAAGGTGTCTCTTGTGCTTTATGGGAAAAGGAGAATCTGTATTGTGGTAACATTCAACATCATGAAATATTTGAAAAAGCAGGAGAGGTGATTAATGGTACTGAATGATGATAATACAGTAACAACAATAATAATAGTGATAATAATGATACTAAATATTAATAATTATAATACTCATAATTATTATTGTTCTTAACTCCTCTCTCTCCTTTTCAAACCACATTAACTATGTTGCGAAAACCTGACGCTTTTTCCTTCGCAATATAGCCAAAATCCGCAGGTTCCTTTCCCTCCCAACCACCGCTATGCTTATGCATGCTCTCATCCTATCATGCCTAGACTATTGCAATCTACTACTTACAGGTCTTCCTGCTTCCCACCTCTCTCCCCTTCAGTCTATACTCAACTCTGCTACATGTATTATTTCACTCTCTTTCCCAAATCTCCTCTATACCAGACAACAACCTGGCTCCCCGTTAAACGGCACATTGTATACAAAATCCTTTTCCTAACATTTAAATCCCTTCACTCTGCTGCTCCTCCTTATATTTCCTCTCCAGTGTTCCCATATGTACCTGCCTGTACCCTCCGCTCATTACAGAACCAGCTCCTGTACAGACCCCCAAACAGAAGATGAGAGGAGCACACTACTTGTTGTCTAACTCTTTATTATAGCAGCATACAATGTTTCAGGGGCTCAGACGTCCCCTTCCTTATGTATCGTCCCCATCCTCAGGGACGTCTGAGCCCCCAAAACGTTATATTTTGCTATTATAAAGTTAGACATCAAGTGTGCTCCTCTCACCTTTTGTTTGTTTGTTGCAACCCCTGGGTAGGGGGTAGAGCATTTACATAATATCGGGCCGGAGCCACATGTGGTGTGAGTGAACTTTACAGTGCCTATACAGACACCCCCCCCCTCGTACTGCTTCCTCTCGCTTTAAACCTTTCTCTCTTGTGGCTTCCATCCTCTGGAATTCAATTCCCCTCTCTTTACATCAAGAAACCTCAATTAGCAGGTTTAAATCTAACCTTACATCCTTCCTATTTGGTAACCAGCACAGTATATGATATCTATATATCTATATATGATAAATCTACCCTTACATCCTACCTATCTGGTAACCAGCACAGTATATGGTATATATATATCTATATATGATAAATCTACCCTTACATCCTACTTATCCGGTAACCAGCACAGTATATGATATCTATATATCTATATATGATAAATCTACCCTTAGATCCTAACTATCTGGTACCAGCACAGTAATTGCCTCTATCATCTATATATGATAAATCTAGCCTTACATCCTACCTATCTGGTAACCGGCACAGTCTATGGTATCTACATATCTATATATGATAAATCTAGCCTTACATCCTACCTATCTGGTAACCAGCACAGTCTATGGCATCTATATATCTATATATGGTAAATCTAGCCTTACATCCTACCAATCTGGTAACCGGCACAGTATATGATATCTATATATCTATATATGATAAATCTATACTTACATCCTACCTATCTGGTAACCGGCACAGTATATGATATCTATATATCTATATATGATAAATCTAGCCTTACATCCTACCTATCTGGTAACCAGCACAGTATTTGATATCTATATATCTATATATGATAAATCTAGCCTTACATCCTACCTATCTGGTAACCAGCACAGTATATGATATCTATATATTTATATATAATAAAGCTACCCTTACATCCTACCTATCTGGTAACCAGCACAGTATATGATATCTATATATCTATATATGATAAATCTACCCTTACATCCTACCTATCTGGTAACCAGCACAGTATATGGTATCTATATATGATAAATCTACCCTTACATCCTACCTATCTGGTAACCAGCACAGTATATGATATCTATATATCTATATATGATAAATCTATCCTTACATCCTACCTATCTGGTAACCAGCACAGTGTATGATATCTATATATCTATACATAATAAATCTAGCCTTACATCCTACCTATCTGGTAAAAACAGCACAGTATATGGTATCTAAATATCTATATATGATAAATGTAACCTTACATCCTACCTATCCGGTAACCAGCACAGGATATGGTATCTATATATCTATATATGATAAATCTACCCTTACATCCTACCTATCTGGTAACCAGCACAGAATATGATATCTGTATATCTATATATGATAAATCTAACCTTACATCCTACCTATCCGGTAACCAGCACGGTATATGATATCTATATATCTATATATGATAAATCTACCTTACATCCTACCTATCCGGTAACCAGCACAGTATATGGTATCTATATATCTATATATGATAAATCTACCCTTACATCCTACCTATCTGGTAACCAGCACAGTACATGATATCTATATATCTATATATGATAAATCTACCCTTACATCCTACCTATCCGGTAACCAGCACAGTATATGGATCTATATATCTATATATGATAAATCTACCCTTACATCCTACCTATCTGGTAACCAGCACAGTATATGGTATCTATATATCTATATATGATATGATAAACTACCCTAATCCTACCTATGGTAACCAGCACAATATATGGTATCTATATATCTATATATGATAAATCTAACCTTACATCCTTCCTATTTGGTAACCAGCACAGTATATGATTGTTTTATTTGCACTGCATACATCTCACTTCAGCACCCATTCAATTGTATATGACACACTTAACTAGATTGTAAGCTCTACGGGGCAGGGACCTCCTTTCCTCTAGTGGCAAAGCTCTAGCACTTCTATTTATATAATTTATATATTTATGTATTTAACTATTTATGTATTTGTTCCCCTTGTATGACTTTATTGTATTTTGTTACTGTTCAGAGTTGCGTCCCCAAGTGGCATTTTGTAAACAAACTATACATAATAATAATAATAATAATAATAATAATAATAATAATAATAATAATAATACATCTAATATGAAGAGAATCATCATCTTTCTTAATAGTTTGGTATATTTTTTAAAACTGGAGACTACCATCAAACAATCTCTTTAAAAACAAATGTATTCAGAGATCCCACTGCAGAGTAATTGTGAAGATAACTGTGAGACTTTCCATTTGTCGAGACTCATTCTCATGGAAGAACTTCACAGGATAATAGAAATATATTTTGTTGAAATGTTACTTTTTTCCAATATGGAATAAAAGGATGAATACGGCACACCCTTACTTCAAGCCGGTCTAGTACGCTATAGTGGCTCAATACTAACTGACCAAAGTGATTCAATGAATTAAAACTTTTCTTGAAATACAAACAGTATCTTTTATCTAGTAATGTTCATTGATAGACAGTTCTATGTTGGGTTCAGGATCAGCTCCTGAAGACAGTTTTGTTTGTTTAAAATATGATGCATTATTTCTCTGTCACAACAGTATTAAAAAACAAAATGTTGTGCCTTCTTGTGGATGGAATGATATGATATATAGTTAAGAATACAGTTTTGTTAACATGTAATATTCTGCTGTTAGTACCAAAAATACCGAACCCCTATCTAGGTGCGTAATTACCGGGGGAACAGGGAGGGCAACCGCTGGGGGGTCCGGGAGCCAAGGCAGCCCCAACTTATAATTTTTCCTGTGATAAATATAGCCTCCTCCCAGAAAACCACAGTGGATGTAGCACGGATAGGGGCCCCATCATAGTTTTGCAGGGGGGGGCAGCAATTCCTAGTTACACCACTGCCCCTATCTGAAATTGTGCTTTATACACATAGGGGGAGATTGAATATGGCCCTTTTCCGTTTAAAACCCACGTTAACCCTAAAACGTGGGTTTTGGACGGATTTTCGAGCACAGCTCTATTTCCGAATGTTTTTGGAAATAGCGCTGTGCTAACGATCCAAAACCCATAGTGTTAAGTTTTGCGCTACATTGTAGCGTGAAACTTAACGCTACGGCCTGTGGAGCGTTAAAGTCCCGCTCCTTACCTTTGCCCGATCCCGCGATGCAATAACTTGCGTCAGTTTTTGTATCGCAGGATCTGGCTAAGGTAAGTAACGGGAGAAGCGATATTGAATCTCCCCGATAATCTGATATTACATACAATAAAATATTTCACATTACCTTTGAATTGCAAACTATTTACCGGTTGTAGATTCTGGAAGGCAGGGTATATAAACGCTTTGAAAAACAGAAAATCCAGCGTGTCTGCGTACTTGTCGGAGGTCAATTTATATGCAGAAAATCATTGATACAATGCGAGTAACTATCAAGGGGATAGGTGATTGGCGGTGATTCATTGCATAATCAATTGACATTCCTGACAATATTTGTAATGAGCTGCACATTATATGACAACCCTGTAGAATGCAAAGAATTATACAACTCAGCATCTTTACTAATTTACTCTAAGAAAAATCCCTTTATTTAATACAAAATGTAAATACACAGAGCTTGGACAATACAGTTGTAATATTAATGTTTTACATTACCTTTAAATTGTTGTCTTAAAAAAAACCTTTAAAAATCCTGCAAGACCTAAAATAGTTGATTGGAACCCAACAAAACATTGAGTATTCTATTTTCCAAAAGGGAACTCTGGAAAATGCAGTTTATATGTAGCCAGTCCAGGGTAAAACGCACAAATATAATGATCTCCCATATTGCCACATGGGAAAAACAAATCTTTTGGGATTGATTTAAACAATAACAAGGTTCTTAGGGGATAGATGCAGATTATTCCAATAATTGGATGAGGGATACACAACCTGTCAATGTTTATGATCACGTCACCCCACACGGTATCCAAACCATCTGTTTCCTATTATGTGGTTATTGTAAATATTCCCTGAACTAATCTGTTTCATTATCATTAGATGGGATATTGGGTAAAACTCCTGTATCTTTTTTTTATTCTCTCTTTATATTGTTATATAGCATACCTTAAAGGGCATATCCACCCCCAAAACTATAATCCCCCCCAGTAATGGCCCCATCATGTAGTGTAATAAAATCCTTACCTCACATCCCAGCTCCATATGGTTCTCCTGTAGTCCCCCCCCAAGTCCCAAAAACTGCCCACCAGAGGATAGCAGAGTCCATATAGGACCTGCCTCCTATCTGGCCTCCGGGAGAAGTTTGGCATGCGTACTGCAGCCCTTCTCCCCCTCCCTCCCTCTCCCTAATCCTGATTAGGATTCCCTCCCCCTACCATAAAACCCTTTACATATAACATTTCCCCTGCCCCCCAGCCCCAACCGCTATATTTTTATTATTAGAAAGTGCCCCAAACATTACTTACCTTCCCTCTTTCCTCCGCCGCACTGAACTCCCGGCAGCTACGTCCGTGATTGGCTGCCGCTCAGCCAATCACAGACGCGACTGCCGTCCCGCCACTCGCTTGCATTTTCTCTCAAGCAGAGGCCTGGCAGTGTGGCGGAGGAAAGAGGGAAGGTAAGTAATGTTTGGGGCACTTTCTAATAATAAAAATATAGTGGTTGGGGCTGGGGGGACAGGGGGAAGATTATATCAAAACATTTTTGGAAGGGTGGACATGCCCTTTAAAGGGGAACTGTGGCCCAAAAATTGATAGGAATTGCTCCACTGAGAATTTTTGCAATTTATTTCCATTGTTTATTTTGCATCGTTTTGAAGATATTTACATTTTTGTGTGTGATATGGCAGCAGCATCACCAGGTCCCCTGCACTTCCTACTTCCTGCTCTGAAACTGTCAGTCAATCTGTCCTGTGTCTCCTCCTCCCCTTTGCAGCCCCCCTGGTCCCTCTCACTCATGGACCCCATGGTCCCTCCAGTTGCAGGCACCCCATGGCCCATTATCTTACAGCCCCATGTGACCCCACCCACTCGCGTGTGCCGTGGCCCCACCCACTCGTGGGTGCCTAAGCCCCACCCACTTGTGGGTGCCGTGGGTTACTCAGACCCCCCCCCCCCCAAAAACTCTGTGGAATCAGCCTTTTCAGGCAGAGTGAGAACTCTGCCTGAAAAGGCTGTTTTCACACAGTGAAAGAGAAGGGTTGTAGATTCTCTGCAAGGAGAGAGGAGGAGGGACTTCCTGTCTCCCTCACACACCGAGGGAAGCCTCAGGAATGTCACGTCAGCTTCCCACCCATTAACTTTCTGGTCAGTCATTTCTGTATATCTTGGGCTGTGGAGCACGTAGAGAGGTGGTTGATGGCTCGTTTTAAAGGTAGAAAACTGGAAACTTTCATTAAAACTTAACTTGTGTGGAGACCACAGTTCCCCTTTAATTTTTAAATTTTCTTCTTTTTAAATGCATATGAATGGCTATAGAATAAAGAATAAAGGGCAGTTACCCCATGTAACCATCCAGTATAATACAAAGAAGCAACAGGGCCATTATGTCACTTAATGCTAGTAAATAATCTCTTTAGGCAGGTAGACCATAGCTGAGTACACATAGTACCAATCTATAAGATTCTGTCTGTGATCTTTGAAAGATGTGGCAATAAAGTTTAGGGCAATCACTCGTGACCACCATACACCTTACGATTTCAACCGACTTCCTATACTTTGGTGGGGCGACCGTGGGAAATGTTGTGTTCGTAACACACGGTTCTGATGCAAATGCCGAATGTTTGTAGAAATTAGAAATGCTTGTTACGGATTACTAATAAAGGGACAATCATGACAGGATTGGCCCGTTATTGCTAAAGCGGGACCTTGTGACCTTATGTCGATCACAAAGTAGAACAGGGAAAGGAAATATTGATTGAATGTCACGGATAGGTGGGCAGGTAAGTTCTAATGTAATGGCATCTTAAAGCTGATAACTTGTAGGATGTTCATTCAGAGGTAACAATAAGTCCTTTGCACTCAATCCAGTAGTGGGTGCAGACTCCCTTTCTCTGCCTTATTCAACAGCTTTTATATTTCCTTTACATATTTCTACACGTGGTGGCGCCATCTTGTGGACTTTTTTAAGAACTCTTCTTCACAGGCCAGCCTATATTCTTTTTCTTATTACTATCTTGATGATATTTTAATTATGCACTGTTTTCTTATAAATATGGTAGGTTTTATGTGAATGTAATATATACTAGTTACACATTCTATACACCTAAGCACTTTATTTAGATATGTGATCTTTTACAGTTTAACAATCCCTTTTATTGCTATGTATATAACTGTGGAGACACTTAGTTATTTTATAATATTGGAATACTGTCGATATTTGTATAAGAGTATGTTTTATGTACACATATTATATGCACTATAGCACTTTTTGACTGAACCAATCAGACAAGAGAACCAGCCCCAGAGGGCGGTCCTTAGTATTGGTTCACCTATTTAGATGTGTAACACTGTTGAAGTAACATCACCTGAGGAAGGGGGCACGTATCCCCTGAAACGTTGTGAGATGTTGTTTGGTCTATATTGAATAAAATTTCTGTTTGGAGTGCCACCCGTGCTATTTCATTGTTCTCGTATCTTAAATCCATCAAGGGTTGGATTGTTTTGAGGAGTGAGCACCCACACTTGGTACGAGTGCAGAGGACTTTTTCATCATTCCCTGAATATCCAACTCTCACTGGATAATGAATTTAAAAAAACAAAAAATAGAAGGTTGCACTCCAAGGATAAATTAAAAAATTTATTGGTGACCACGCATCATATCACAATGTTTCGAGGGGGAAAAATAACGTGCCCCCTTACTCAGGTGATGCCAGAGTATGAAGAATTGGGGGGGAGGAAATAACGTGCCCCCTTCATCGGGTGATGCCAGAGTAGGAAGAATTGTTGGGGGGGATAACGTGCCCCTTTCCTCAGGTGATGCTACAGTAAAAAGAATTGGGGGGAGGGAATAATGTGCCCCTCTCCTCAGGTGATGCCACAGTACGAAGAATTGGGGGGTAGGAAATAACGTGCCACCTTCCTCAGGTGATGCCAGAGTAGGAAGAATTGTTGGGGGGGATAACGTGCCCCTTTCCTCAAGTGATACCAGAGTACAAAGAATTGGGGGGGGCAATAATGTGCCCATTTCTCAGGTGATGACAGTATAACAGTGTCTCATGGTGAAATAGCCATTCTCAAACCATAGGGCCACCTTCTGTGGGCGGTCCCTACAAAGTGATTGGCTACAAAATAAAGTGCAAGTATAAGTGCAAATTAACAATAATAAAGTGTCCAAGTGCAGATAACCTGAAGTTGATAATAAATATACTAATAAACATATTTAGGAAAATTAAAATCAATTTTAAGTTATACAAATACACAAAGTAAATATATAACTTATCCAAATTAAAATATACTATACTATAAAATATAATAAAAGTCTAGTGCAACCATCATGAATATACAAGTGTGTTGAATAATACAAAATAATCTTCTTCCTAACATTCATTCAATATCTGTTAGCCTTCATAACTCTGTAAGTTCTTATCATTTAAAATGGTGCTAATTTTGCCCCAAACATTTGAAAATCTAAGATCTGATTGGTTGGGGCAAAATTAGCACCATTTTAAATGATAAGAACTTTTATTGAATAACCCTGGCTCCATAAAATACAGGCCTGAAATGCAGTGTTCTCAAAATTGTCCATAAGATGGCGCTACTATATCAAAGGAGCTGAAGGCAAAGAGTGAAAAAAAAGATACTGTTACTAGAAAAGGCAATGCCTATGACTAAGGACCAAACAAGGTCTGAAAAGCGTCAGGCCTAGTTCTATGATGTGTCGGTGTTATTTGTTATATCAAAGCACTTTAGTTTGCGTTAGCTGCCGTGTCCGTTGTCTTCCTATAGTGCGCGAAGTCCCAGCTGGTGTTTATGTTATAGTCTTGGAATCAGGTGAGGGGTTTGGGGCAGGTGGCACCTGGACCACCGATAAGGAGCGGTGAGTTTGCAGAGAATTTATTGGTACTTTTCTCTGTTGCATGTATGGTGACATTGCGGACTATGTCCGGACTACAGTGACAGGCCCGGGGCATAGGCACCCGAGCCTCATGATTTGAAAAGTAAGCCCTGTATAAATATGTTGGGGTATATGGTTTCCCATACACTTATTCCAACTACATAATACCCTTGTCGGGTATATTTGTTACTATGCTTGTATAAGAAACTAAATAGTTTCTAAAAAAACATCACCAGTTAAAGTCTTCATTTAACCCCTTGGGTGCTAGAGTTTCTAATTTGTCTATCCAGTAAAGCGCTCTCTGTAATAATATTTTATTATGATTATCACCTCTCAACTTCCAGGACAAGCCATCGTTATTGTGTTTATTATTTAAAAAAATGCTTAGTTACTGGCATTTCCTATTTTTTTCCATCGTAATTAATTACATCCCTTTTATGTATATTCTGAGTCTTTTGCATTTTCCTACATAAGCCCATCCGCATGGGCATTTAAACATTTAGATGACACTAGAAGTCCTGCATATGGCAAAGATCTTTAGTTTAATGGCTGTTCCTTTCATAGGGTGATTTACGATATTACCTGAAATAATTGCATTGCACACCAGAAAGTTTCTACATTGGAAAATTCCCATTTGTGGTTTACCCAAGAATAATTGCTTATTTGTTTTAATGGGTGCAGTTTCTGCTTTATTTGTGCAGGGGAAGCCTTAGGAATGTCACAAGTCAGCCTCCCACCCATTAACTTTCTGGTCAGTCATTTCTGTATATCTTGGGCTGTGGAGCACGTAGAGAGGTGGTTGATGGCTCGTTTTAAAGGTAGGAAACTGGCCTTTCATTTAAACTTATCTTGTTTGGAGACCACAGTTCCCCTTTAACTCACTCCCCAAATTACCAGATCTCTTATATGAAAATAACAGAGGATCTTTAAATAAATTGCCATATTTTGGATCTGCCTGCAATATGCACCAATTTTTCTTGACTATTTTCTGTATTTGAGGTTATAAGATATACGTAGAAACAAATGGTAATCTACTGGTAGAACTTTTAGCATATTCTTTATCAAGCAGTACATCCCCCGATCCTGTTTAAAGGCTTTATCTGCATTTTTTTACAATCAGTTAATAGGGTAGCCCCAGTCTAGTCAGACATAATTCATTATCTTGGACAATTCTTCGTACTTTGTAGAAATTACTTTAACATACATTAAATGGTTAAAAATACACTTACTTCCTTGAGTAAGGATGCAGGTCCAGTCAATTGTAAGATTTTCCAAAGGTAGCTTTATTGAAGGTGCACTTACACACAGAAATACAAAGTGCTTAGTGCAAGATAAAACATGGCATAAGAACAGAGTGGACCGAGAACTAGACTTGTGGAGTTTCAACTAGAGATGTTCGAAACTGTTGAGTTTCATTTCGTTTTCAAATGAAATTTCGAAAGTTCAAGTTTTGATTTTAGAAAATGTGTTACTTTCGATTTTCAAAAATTATCTACTTTCGATTTTCTAAAATCATAAATTGCCTGGACCTGCATCCTTACTCAAGGAAGTAAGAGTATTTTTAACCATTTAATGTATGTTTTCATTGGATTTTATACTATTTAAGAACTTTTAAAACAACTTGGTCTTTTTATATCTTTTTTATCTTTTTATATGAGCGCAACCAATTCAGAATAAAGAAATTCTTTGTACTCATAAGCTGAGGAAGAGGGCACGTTATTTCCCCCCTGAAATGTTGTGATATAATGTGTGGTCACCAATACATTTTAGAAATTATTTTCGATAATTTTCAAAAATATCTTCGAACGTTCTAAAAATCCTCTAAAATACGATCGGAGACCACTTTCGAGTTTTCGATCATATTTTCGGAGGATTTTCGGAAATAGCTCCGTACATTTGAATGTCTTTGAAAATTTTTTAGAATTCACGAAATCCGGAGGATCCATCCAGATTCGGACGGATCTTTCTTATTTCGGAACCGAGGTGTTCTGTGTCGTATCCGAGTTTGTGTCGGACCCGGATCCCATCTCTAGTTATTAGGAGAACTGGCTGTGTTCTGGTATAACAGGGAGGGGGAATTGGATGACTGGGTGTGCTGGTATTGTAATAATAATGTAAATAATAACCATACAGTAATACCCTCCACAAGCCATATATTTTTGAAACCTACATACCTTCAATTACAGTATGTAAAAAATGTATTCATAGTATTAAATTATGTCCGCACATCTTTGTAGAAATGTGCATATATTTAAAAAACACGATCTTCTTGTATAAACTACTTAATATCAATCTCCCACAAACACACACGGCCCCCGGGCCACCCTGCGGTTGCTCCCCTGGTAGTAACACCCTGCGGAAGATATCAAGGCTGAAGCCGTGTATACCCAAGAAGGCACCTAGAACACAAGAATGGACAGACATTCCAAATCAGCAAAGAAATCAAGGATACACAGGGATGAGACAAAGACGAGGTCAGAGACATAGCCAGAGGTCACACACGGGAAGTCATTCAGCCAAGCACAATACAGAGGGATGAGACGTTATCAGTCGAAGATCAGACAGCAAGGAAACAAGGCAAGAAAAAGTAACAGGAAATCACAGAAAAGTAACAGGAAATCACAGTCAAATGACACCACAAGCAGAAAGGCAAACGTTATAACGGGCAGTGTGAGATAGATCAGGAAATACTTTAAAGAATGCTGGACCAATAGGAAGAGGGCAGGAAGAAAGGAAAAATTTAATTAGCTAATTTCCAAATTGAAACTTACAAAACAAACTGCTAGCCGCTCTCTATAATCATGGGGCCACATTTATAAAGGTTCAGATTGCAAAAGAACGATATTGTAAATATATGAATGGGATTGGTATGATAGATTTATGATAGGTATCCCTACGCCTGCTATCGCAGATTTACAATAAAGTTTGTTAATGTACAAATGGTTGTTCAAACGGTGCCATGCAGTGGTAAAATACCCCACAATGGTATTGTAAGGGCGATTGTAAAGCTACGTTCAAGGTCATAGATCTATGATCGATATTGTTAATTTACGGCGTGATCATTTAAGGCGGGTTTCCAAATCTGCACTGATTACAAACTGATGGCATTCACACTGCATTACTGCTGACTCAGTCATACTTCATGTGTTTTTAATAGGCGTCCTCTCATTTTTCACTGATCCGTGTTAGAGAGAAGGAATAGAGTGTGCACAGAAGGGCTTCCCCAAATGCACCCACACCATGGGAACCAGCACAAACATCATGTAAGTGACCTCTAACAGTATTAATACATATAGTATTAATAGCATGTCAAAAGGCTGGTTGGTATTTACATAGAATGGTGATGCAGGCTGCATTGATTTCAGTGTAGCCATACAGCATGGATTCAATGCAATGGCCCTTAGCACTGCAGCATGTAGTTTTTATACGTATTCAGGTCTTAAAAGCAAAGGTGGCAACCCTTATATTAAAGGATGCTTACCGAGTACCATTTGCAGACATCCCATCCTGGCAAATGTGCCTTCCGGGACCCCTGCCCCTAGTCCACCTCCCCCCTGCAGCTTCATTTGTTCCCAATGCAAACCACCCAAACATGTTACAGAGATTAAAGGGCATGTCCACCCCCAATATAACCGTACCTAACCATACACCACTAGCAGTTAATAGGATCCAGTTTAACAGTCCATGATAAAACATCTAAATGCAACTGTATTAGCGTGTTGGTAAATAACAGGATAATCCCAAATTAACATTCAGACCCTTAGGTTGTACTTCGTCAAGTCTATAAATCCATCTGGCCTCTCTACGTAACAAAACATTATTTCTATCTCCCCCTCTGCTGTTGAGTGGTATATGATAAATGACCATAGCTTTAAAATCCGAGACTTGATGTTTAACCATTACCCAATGTGCAGCTACTGGAGGTGCATCTCCTCTGGTAAGATTGATGTTGGTCTTGGCTAGGGCTATACGAATGTCGCTCATGTGGCGTTGGAACCTGCGTTTGAATGGGCCTTTTGTTTTCCCTACATAAATAAGGGAACATGGACGTTTTAACATATACACGCAGTAGTCTGTGTTACAATTAAAGTAGCCCTGTATCATAACTTTTTTACCGGAATAGGGATGATTAAAGAAATTCCCAGTAATCATAGAATTACATACATTGCAGTTATAACACTTGTAACACTTATGTTTTATTGATGTATTCTAACAAAGGAAAGGTTCATACATACATATGTATATTTTTGATTATTTAGAATGGTGTGTTGCATAAATATTGTCCCAATGGAGTTTTACACACTATGGGTGCTAACACTATGACATTAGATAATTGTTACGTTATATGTTTTACACGTCTCATTTATTATATACAGTTCTTAATATGTGATTTTTAATATGTGGTCTTTTTAAAGAAACATGTGCTTTTATACACTCAACATTTTATACACTCAACATTTAGCACTTTATAAATGCACTTCATTCATGCACTTTATCACTGATAGCACTGTTCCCTTTAATGAATATGATATCTATTTTGACCACTAGATGGCCATCTTAACTTTTTGATTGGTTTTTATTTATAAATAGCACTTGCCACTTTTGTTACTCATTTGATGCTTGTCTGAAAAAGAAACCTCACAGGTTTCGAAACGTCACAATAAAATTGTGTTGCTCTTAAGACTGGAGGGCCCAGTGAGTTTTTTACCTTTTGGATATTATCTTCTGTTGTCTACAGACGCCGGAGCACCCAGCATATATGTATAACATTTAATTGTTTAGGTGTGCAGGATTCTCCATCACTACGTTCTATAAAGAGAGGTATGGATTCAAGGGAGAAATGTTATTGCTTCTCTTTACAAAGCACTAGTAAGGTCTCATTTGTTATATGCAGTGCAAGAGGTAGATACGGATTACACACAAGAGAGGCTTCCTTCTCTTTAGTTTAGTGGACATGCCCTTTAAGGGAGATATACCCAGAGCAGCTGCTCTTATGTTGTAATATGCAACACTATAAATGCAGATTCTTGCTGCATTATTTAGATACGGGGATTCTCTGTTGTAGATTTGACTTCCAGAGTGACTGGCAAATTATACTAGGAGACCTTGGGTGTTCATGTTCTATTGAAATAGCCAATCTATTTTTCACAGTTCTTGCAGCTGCCCTTTTGCTTGATTTGCACACACAGCCAAATGTCCCATGCTACCATCCCATCACTGTTGATCTTTGTGTTTTGTTTCCAGCTGATACACCATCAAGTTTCTGGAATCAAATTGAGACTTCCCTGTTTACATCAACAAATCAAATAAAAAAAAACTAGGCTAGAAGTTGAACTATGTACACATGTTAGATACATTTTATTTAGCAGACCTCCTGTTACACAGTTGAACAATTATTGTTTTTCAACATCCTTTAGTTTTAGTTATTCGTCAGGACGGACTGCTTAACAGTATAGGCTGACAGATGTACACACTGATCATCAGCCACTTTGTCCAACAATATGCATGTATACAGCTTTAAAGGGCAATAATACTCTCCCCATCCCCCTTCCAAGAAAACCCCCCACTATAAGTGCTTGTTCCTTTCGGTAAGGTTACGGACAGCAGATGGTGGGCCACACTAACCAAGCCGGAAACCGAAACTCCAAAGACTGTGGATCGAGAATTGTAAAACTCCCTGGGTACTTTTATGGGTTTATTGGGAGGGAGTGGGGGGAAGATCATCTTGGTCTTTAAGCTGTCCATACACTTTACAAACATTTTCAGACCCTGCATAGAAAGACGGTGCTGTTTTTTCCAGACACAGAATAATAATTGGAATTTCAAGCTGTGAGCACATGAATGTAAATTAGCAAAACATTGGGTGCAGCAGGATTAATTTCCTTCCAAACTTCCCCCAAGGTTGGGAAAACTCCCCAGTCTGATCCATTGGGATTCCCATTATGCCTGTTTACATCAGAAGGTAAGAACTGCTGCTGCACCCGTTACACTGATTCAACATATATGTGTTCTTCTATCTTAATATTATGGCTCTGTATCTGGAAAAAACAACATGTCTTTGCAGGGTTTGCTGAATGGAACATACAGGGAGATGTAATACTTATCCTCTGTCCTTCTCTTGACTTCCAGGTTCCCAGGGAATTTAGGTAATAAAACATCAATTCTTGGTGGAACGTGACTGGCAGACGTGGTCAGATAATAAGACAGAAGTGTAAATAATACTTTATAACCAAGCATCCCCTCACAGTTACAATTGTGCTGCTGATCATATATGGGGATTGCAAACATGTGACATAGTATGAGATTGTCTCTCAATCAGGGTTCTGCAGTGTTCTCCCTTGCATCTTTTAGCCGGGTGGCCAGTGCCGCCGCCCTAATGATGCAGGGTGCAGCACAATGCAGAGCGGCACCCTGTAGGGAAGCGGCACTCTGCCGCAATGTGTCACTGTCACACACTGGAATTTTTTTTTTTAAATGGAGGCCGGCATCCGCCGGTTGCCCAACTCCCTCCCTAATCTGTTGGGGGGGGGGGGGGTCCGGACCTACATTACCAGCACAGGCAGCCAGGCAGCACCACCAGGAAGTTCAGCAAGTTACAACCGGACTCCGAAGAGAAGACCGAAGTCCGATCCTGACTGACTCCGCCTCCATCCCGAACCGACTCGTTGCCTGCGCTGCGTCGCCGGCCCATGACGTAGTGACGTCAGCGCTCAGCGCTGAAAGAAGAGCGCAAGTTGTTCAGCCCGCGCTGCGCTTGGCCGGGCTGTTGTTGGTGTCAGACAGTGACACAGTGAGTGTCTATTGTGTCTCACAGTCACTGTCTAAATAATCTATTCTGTGTGTGGACAGTGTGGAGTGTGTCCCGTCCGTCCGACTCCCGGCCCATCCGAGTGAATCTCCTCATCATCTGATCTGACTCTCTCTCGAGACAGTCAGTGAGACTGACAGTGACTCATTGCGGATAGCGGATTCAGTGACAGTGAGTGACTCTGAGATTGATAAATGATATTATAATAATATATATAAATATAACAGAAATTATGATGAATTGAATTTTAATTATTGAATTGAAATCCTCTTTCCGCCTTCCTAATCCTATCCTAATAATAAGGCAACTGGGCAACAGCCATCAAACAACTTTTAGGGATGGCTGGGCCTGGGGTGGCTGGGGGGGTTCGTCTTTCGTGTTCTGTTCTCTCTCTGGCCCAGAGAGAGAAAGAACACGAACCCCCCCACCACCCCGGCCCAGCCATCCCTAAAAGTTGTTTGATGGCTGTTGCCACAGTTGCCTTATATTCTGGGCCCAGTGACTTGCAGCCTCTGCCTGCAGGCAGCAACCAATAACATATGTACCCAGCCCCAGGCAGCAGGCCTAGCAGTAGCATAAATATTATAAGCCAGATCATGATGAGATAGATTATAGATAGATGATATAGACAGATAGATAGATAGATGATAATAGATATATAATAGCTACATTAGATAGATAGATAGATAGATATAGATAGATAGATAGATAGAAATGACACAAGTCAAATCAACGTGTATAAAGCCCCTCCCACTTCTGGACAAGCCACATCCCACTTCCGGACAAAGCACCACCCACTTTCAATTATAAAACCACACCCCTTCCGGTGGCGAGGGGGGCGGCATTTGGAATTTTGTGTCAGGTGGCAAAAAGTCTAGAGACGGCCCTGCGGGCGGCCCACCTGGCTACTTTTTCATGCCACCCGGCTTGAAAAAAATTCTGGAAAGAACATTGTTGTGATTCACTAAAGAATGTAGATGTAGGGTTAATAGGTGTGTTCCCAGCACCAAATCCAGGCAAAACTTGTGTCAAAACTGCCCGATCAAGACCGCTTTCTAACATTCACAATATAATGTAAGGAAATAGGTTAACTAACTATTGCAAGATTGCCAGTCCACAGAAGTGTGACATGGCAAACCTGCGTGCTTTGTATGAGGGTCCCAAATTTTCCTGCCCTGCTCTGCCCCACCCTGCTACTTTTTCATGCCACCCTGCTGGAAAAAAAAAATCTGGGGAGAACAATGGTTCTGGAAGCAGTTCCTTGAGCTACAGTGTCATGTGGGGAACCTAACAAGATGTTATTGTTCTAAACCTGGACACGGATTAAAGGACAACAATAGTGTCCTCTGACCCCCCTCCCCTTTGAAAGTACCGAGGGTGAGGACCTAAACCACTAGGTCCTCACCCCTGCATTCAACCTCTAAGTCCTGTATTTACCTTAGAAGGTAAATGTTCTTCACCTCCCTCTCCTCACCTGGGGATTCACCAATAGGAAGACACGCTTCTTCATCAGTGTGTCTTCCTATTGGTCACTTTGCAGACCGGAAGGAGGAAGTGGTAAACTGTGTGCTGGCAATTGAAACTTGTAGAGATAAATACAGGAATTAGAAGTTGAACCCAGGGATTAAGGACCTAGCAGTTTAGGTCATCACCCTGGGAACTATAAGGGCCAAACAAGAAGATTGAGGCGTAGGTGAGTATAGTTGTCCTTTAATGAGACCCATCCAAAAACCATAGCCTAAATGATTTGTGCTGCATTATTTAGCGATGTGAGACACATCATCCTTATCCTATCACATCCCATGTCTACAACATTGCAACATCAAATCTAATGTTAACAGCTTTACTAATTGTCTTTATCTTTCTCCTCTTCTCACCTTTTAAACAGTTTTCACAGAAGTCTTTCAATGTTTACTTTTTAAATTTTTTAATTTAAATCTGACTTTTTTCAGCTATAACTTATTTCTCCTCAGTTTATTCTAGTATATATTCCACAGAATTATTGGATTGGATATGTTAATAAAATAATACAACAATATGGCTAATGGAATAAGAAATTTTATTTTGTATCTGCACAACAAAAGAATTACGCTATTCTCACATGAACACCACGTGTCGCGTTCTGATTGGTGGTTTCTGAGCGTTGCCGCTATGAAAACGTATGCTGCATGCAACATTTGGAAAACATATGGAACCACTAGCAAAACTCGTGCAGAAATGACAAACAGTCGTCCGTGTGAAAGCAGCCTTAAAGTAGAATTATACTCATGGAATAACTGACTGTTCTCTTGCAGTAACTGACAGTTTTCAAACTCCTCCCCATCTTCATTAAAGGACAACTCCACCCGCATAAGAATATCTTTTAGAAAGAATGGCCTCTTTAAAATATGTTGATATATCATACTTTGTCCTATGAATTCATTACTGTATGCCTGCTATGCCTCAGGATGCCTCATGGAAACTGAGCCATTTAGAAACCTGTACTGAGCAGGTACTGAGCCTGGGCATGCTCAGAAGAGGCAGACAGGGGATAAACATTCAGTCATTGGCTGTGATGTTAACTATCAAATCCATAACTGACAGTTGCTAACTGGAAGAACCTGGAAGAAACGGGAAACAGGACATTGTGCAGGATTTCAAGTTGGACTTATATATTTCACATTTCAAACTATTACCGTTTAGGGTTTTGGGGGGTGATTTACCTGTATGTAAGTTTTCATTTTAGGGCTGGACTTCTCTTTAACATATATCCTCTAATGTCAGAGATGGGAGAATTGTCAGTGACAATGAATGTGGGAGGAGCCAGAAAATAGTCAGTTACTGCATGAGTATAATTTTCCTGAAAATGGCAATAGCATGGCATTGAAAATAAAAATCACGAATACATTTTTATATCAGGTTTTATTGTGTATTTACTTGACATCAGTATGATGTTAATTTCAAAAGAGCTTTTTTTACATCCTTATTTCTGTAAGTATAAATGAAAGGGTTTAACAGTGGGGTGATGACAGTGTACAACAGAGCAAGGAACTTGTCATATGTTTTGCCTTTTGGTATGACATAAACAATAATACCTGTAATATAATACAAACATGTTACACTAAGATGAGAAGAACAAGTGGAAAAGGCTCTAACTTTGCCATTAGGACTTTGAATCAATAAAATGATTATAATAATGTGAACATAGAAACCAATTATTATGGTGAATGGGACCACGGTTGAGATGAAGGCCATGAAACTTGTAACCGCTTGACTGATGGAGTAATATGAACAAGCCAATGATTGTACAACAACCAAATCACAATAGAAAAGATTGATCTTATTTGGACCACAGAAATCTAAGCCAGCAATGAGTATTGTAGGGATAATTATACAGACAAAGCCAACAATCAAGGGTAAAAATGCCAGCTTTACAGAGAACTCATAAGTCATAATAGTTAAATAATTAAGAGGGTTGTTAATAGCTAAATGTCGGTCAAATGCCATGACGGCAAGAAGGTAACATTCCGCTGTCCCCAAGGTGTGAGACGTAAATGCCTGAAAGAAGCAGCCAATGAAAGATATTTTCCTATCAGCTACAATAAGATTAGCTAAAAGTTTGGGAATAATGCTTGATACAAATGTGGTTTCCAATGCAGATAACACACTAATAAAAAAATACATTGGTGTGTGAAGTGAAGGTTCCGTCTTAACGAGAATAATGATAGTGACATTCCCTACAATGCATATAATGAAAACTGAGAGGATGATGAAAAATAGCAGGTGCTGGAGTTGGCCCAAATCTGAAAAAGCCAATAAAATAAACTCCCCCAGTGTCGTCTGATTTACACTCTCCATCAAGTGTCTAAAGAGACCTGTAAGAGAAACATAGAAGCTTTATGCAGTTTCTGTATTATTCCACTGGAATGGGTAAATTTACTGCATAGCACAGAATTAGTGTAGGAGCAAGTAAGTTTGTCTTAGTCAAGGAGATATGGGGGACGTTTTATCTTTGTGTAAAGATTTTAAAACCAAAGATGTTTAAAACAAAAACAGTTTAAAGGACATGTCCACCCCCAAAACTAAAATTTAACCCCATACGGGCACCACTGTGTAGTTTAAAAATTCTTACCTTACATCTCTGCTCCTTATGGTTCTCCTGCAGTGCTTGTTCAAAGTCCAGGAAAGTGAATAGAAGGAGGTGACGGTGAGTTGTCCGGTCCCTGCTATTTCCTTAACCTCAGAATGACAGTGACATGCACATGGGAGCCTTCCCCCCTCCCTCCCACCATCCAGATCCATCTTCTGCTGCCTTGGCACCTAGAGTGAAACCTTTTGGCCATAAGGTAGGTACCCCCTGCCCACCTCCAATCTCCAAAACATTTCTAAAAAAATTTTAGATCACTTGCAGCCTCTTTGCTCCCGCGGTGTTTCCATTGACAGCAGCTGCGTCTGTGATTAGTTGCCTCTCAGCCAATTACTAGTATTAATACATGTACTGTAGTTCTGGTCGGTACAGGGATACTATATAAAATTTGTAATTACTAGTATTAATACATATACTGTAGTTCTGGTTGGTACGGGGATACTATATAAGATTGAGAATTACTGGTATTAATACATATACTGTAGTTCTGGTTGGTACGGGGATACTATATAATATTGAGAATTACTGGTATTAATACATATACTGTAGTTCTGGTTGGTATAGGGATACTATAAAACATTGAGAAATACTGGTATTAATACATATACTGTAGTTCTGGTTGGTATGGGGATACTATATAATATTGAGAATTACTGGTATTAATACATATACTGTAGTTCTGGTTGGTACAGGGATACAATATAATATTGAGAATTACTGGTATTAATATATATATACTGTAGTTCTGGTCGGTACGGGGATACTATATTATATTGAGAATTACTGGTATTAATACATATACTGTAGTTCTGGTTGGTACGGGGATACTATATAATATTGAGAATTATTGGTATTAATACATATACTGTAGTTCTGGTTGGTACAGAGATACTATATAATATTGAGAATAACTGGTATTAATGTATATACTGCAGTTCTGGTTGTTACGGGGATACTAGATCATATTGAGAATTACTGGTATTAATACATATACTGTAGTTCTGGTTGGTACAGGGATACTACTGTATGTAATATTGATAATTACTGGTATTAATACATATACGGTAGTTCTGGTTGGACAGGGATACTATATAAGATTGAAATTATTGTATTAATACATATCTGTAGTTCTGGTGGTACAGGGATACTAATATAATATTGAGAATTACTGGTATTAATATATATATACTGTAGTTCTGGTCTTACGGGGATACATATTATATTGAGAATTACTGGTATTAATACATATACTGTAGTTCTTTTTGGTACAGGATATTATATAATATTGAGAATTACTGGTATAATACATATACGGTAGTTCTGGTTGGTACAGGGATCTATATAAGATTGAGAATTACTTGTATTAATACAATATACTGTAGTTTCGGTTGGTACGGGATCAAATATAATATGAGAATTACTGGTTTATATAATAATACTGTAGTTCGGGTCGGTACGGGATACTATATTATATTGAGAATTACTGGTATTATACATATACTGTAGTTCTGTGTTGGTACGGGGTACTATATAATTGGAGAATTACTGGTATTAATACATATACTGTAGTTCTGGTGGTACAGAGATACTATATAATATTGAGAATAACTGGTATTAATGTATATACTGACGTAGTTCTGGTTGTTACGGGGATACTATATCATTGAGTTACTGGTATTAATACATATAATGTAGTTCTGGTTGGTACAGGGATACTACTGTATGTAATATTGATAATTACTTGTATTAATACATATACGGTAGTTCTGGTTGATCCAGGGATACTATATAATATTGAGAATTACTGGTATTAATACATATAATGTAGTTCTGGTTGGTACGGGGATACTATATAATATTAAGAATTACTGGTATTAATACATATACTGTAGTTCTGGTTGGTACAGGGATATTATATAATATTGAGAATTACTGGTATTAATATCTATATACGTAGTTCTGGTCGGTACGGGGATCTGTATATATATTGAGAATTACTGGTATTAATACATATACTGTAGTTCTGGTTGGTACGGGGATACTATATATATTGAGAATATTGGTATTAATACATATACTGTAGTTCTGGTTGGTACAGAGATACTATATAATATTGAGAGAATAACTGGTATTATTATATATGCAGTTCTGGTTTGTTACGGGGATACTAGATATATTGAGAATTACTGGTATTAATACATATACTGTAGTTCTGGTTGGTACAGGGATACTACTGTATGTTATATTGAATTACTGGTATTAATACATATACGGTAGTTCTGGTTGATCCAGGGATATAATAATATTGAGAATTACTGTATTAATACATATAATGTAGTTCTGGTTGGTACGGGGATACTATTAATATTAAGAATTACTGGTATTAATACATATACTGTAGTTCTGGTTGGTACCGGGATACTATATAATATGAGAATTACTGGTATTAATACATATAATGTAGTTCTTGTTGGTACGGGGATCTATATAATATTGAAAATTACTGTTTAATACATATACTGAGTTATGGTTGGTACAGGGATACTATATAAGCTTGAGAATTACTGGTATAATACATATACTGTAGTTTGGTTGGTACGGGGATACTAATAATATTGAGAATTACTGGTATTAATACATATATAGTGTTCTGGTGGTACAGAGTACTATATAATATTGAGAATAACTGGTATTAATGTATATACTGCAGTTCGGGTGTTACGGGATACTATATCATATTGAGAATTACTGGTATTAATACATATACTGTAGTTCTGGTTGGTACAGGGATCTACTGTATGTAATATTGAGAATTACGGTATAATACATATACTGTAGTTCGGTTGATCCATGGATACTATAAATATTGAGAATTACTGGTATTAATACATATACGGTAGTGTTCTGGTTGATCCATGGATACTATATAATTTGAGAATTACTGGTATAATACATATAAATGTAGTTCTGGTTGGTACAGGGATATTATTAATATTAAATTACTGGTATTAATACATATACGTAGTTCTGGTTGATCAGGGATACATAAATATTGAGAATTACTGGTATTAATACATATAATGTAGTTCTGGTTGGTACGGGGATACTATATAATATTAGAATTACTGGTATTAATACATATACTGTAGTTCTGGTGGTACAGGATGATACTGTATGAATATTGATAATTATGGTATTAATACAATACGGTAGTTCTGGTTGATCCAGGGATACTATATAATATTGAGATTACTGGTATTAAACATATAATGTAGTTCTGGTTGTTGGTACGGGGAGACTATAATAATAATTAGAATACTGGTATTAATACATATACTGTAGTCTGGTTGTACGGGATACTATATAATATTGAGAATTACTGGTATTAATACATATAAGTGTAGTTCTGGTGGACAGGCGATACGATACTATATAATATTGAAAAATTATGTTATGAATAAATATACTGTAGTTATGGTTGGTACAGGGATACTATATAAGCTTGAGAATTACTGGTATTAATACATATACTGTAGTTCTGGTTGGTACGGGGATACTATATAATATTGAGAATTACTGGTATTAATACATATACTGTAGTTCTGGTTGGTACAGAGATACTATATAATATTGAGAATAACTGGTATTAATGTATATACTGCAGTTCTGGTTGTTACGGGGATACTATATCATATTGAGAATTACTGGTATTAATACATATACTGTAGTTCTGGTTGGTACAGGGATACTACTGTATGTAATATTGATAATTACTGGTATTAATACATATACGGTAGTTCTGGTTGATCCATGGATACTATATAATATTGAGAATTACTGGTATTAATACATATACGGTAGTTCTGGTTGATCCATGGATACTATATAATATTGAGAATTACTGGTATTAATACATATAATGTAGTTCTGGTTGGTACAGGGATATTATATAATATTAAGAATTACTGGTATTAATACATATACTGTAGTTCTGGTTGGTACAGGGATACTATATAATATTGAGAGCTACTGGTATTAATACATATTCTATAGTTCTGGTTGGTACGGGGATACTATATAATATTGAGAATTACTGGTATTAATACATATACTGTAGTTCTGGTTGGTACAGGGATACTACTGTATGTAATATTGATAATTACTTGTATTAATACATATACGGTAGTTCTGGTTGATCCAGGGATACTTCTCAATTGCCTTTTGGAGTCAGGAAGGAATCCCCCCCCCCTTTTTTTTTTTAGCTGTTTTTTTTTTTTTTTCCTTCCTCAGGATCAACTGTTAGGTAGGGGTAATAAGGAGGGTTAATGGACTTGATGGACATATATGTCTTTGTTCGACCCCAAGTACTATTTAAAAGTAAATCTCTGTAAATTACCTTTTGAAGTGTTGTGAACTGTAGATCTAAAAGATTCTTTAAGCCCTTAAACAGTAAATTGTAACCAAACAAAAAGGTGAGTGCTCCATTTTTTAAAAAGTAAAGCCAATATTTCTTCTTCCAAATTAATTTTCTGACTTCCGAACTTGAACACCTGGAAAATGCAGTTTTTATGCAGCCAGAACTTGCTACAATGCACAAATATAATGATCCCTCACCTTACCACATGGGAAAAACATATCCTTTGGGATTGTTTTAGAGAGTAGCAAATAACAAGGTTCTTAAGGGATAGATGGCAGATTTATTGAATAATTGGATGAGGGATACACAACCTGACAATGTTTATGATTAGTCACATGTCACCTAACACAGTATCAAAACCATTTACTCTCCTGTTATTGTAAACATTCCATGAACTACAAATATATAGATAAAGGTTAATAAGTGGCTGTACATCCAAGTATCAACTGGGTTAGGCTCACAAACCCAGCAAATATTAGACTGAGATCCTCTGTCTGACTATATCAAAAATAAAAACCATAGATACTTGGGTATAAATAAAAAGAGAGATATTCCTTTAATTATCATACAAGTGTATACCAATATCAAATATATACAGGGAGATTCAATTAAATTATCGTTTAAAATGGTGCTAATTTTGGCCCAACCAATCAGATGTTAATTTTCAAATGTTAAATAAAATCTGATTGGTTGGGGTAAAATTAGCACCATTTTAAACGATAAGAACTTTTATTGAATCTCCCTGATTATATACGTAAATGATTTAGTAGTATTCCTTATTAAATCATATTCACGTGTTCCATCTGTAATAGTCCATACATATAAAGTCCGTGTATCTCACTATAATCCAAGTGCTGTGACCACTGTGAAAGTCCTGCACGTCACTTACCCCCTGTTTACTCTCTACCACCACTACTGAACACTGCACGCTTTTGACTATCTCACTTACCATCAGCTGGCCGCGTGAGTCCGAGTCAACGATTCGAAGTACTAACCGTCTGGCATGTTACTAGCAGAGAGACCAGTTGCAAGTACTGTTACCAGCCTAACTAAGAGAAGAGCTGACCAGTGGAAACGACTGCAGCAGCAGCAGGGGAGGACTGGGGCCTTCTGGCCTGGGGGCAAATACAAACAAGTAGCCCTTTCACAGTAAATCACTAAATGTTTGGCCACGCCCACTTTCTTATGGTCACACACACTTTGTTTAAACTATGCCCATTTTTAAAGGGCAAGTCCAGCCTAAAAACAAGTTTGTTTTGAAATGATTATAACCCCTCAAAACCTCACTTTCACGGGGTTCCTACAGTTCCAAGATCTCCCAGAGTTTATTTACCTGACCTGGACCCTCGCCGGCTACTCCACGCCCCCTGCTCCTGTTACAATCTCATTGCAAGCAAAAACAGGAGCAGGGGACTTCTGCGCTGAGAGACGCTTCTCTTCCTGGTCACGGCTGTCAGGCGAAACAAACTTGTTTTTAGGCTGGACATTCCCTTTAAGACTACTATTCCCATTTAACATGGTTAACATGATCTGGAGGGCTGACAATACAGGGTAATGTACTGGAGGTCTGATAAGGCTTGATAATGATCTGGAGTGCTGACAACATTGGCTAAGGATCTGGAGGGCTAACAACAATGGCTAAGGATCTGAAGGGCTGACAACACTGGCTAGGGATCTGGAAGGCTGAAAACACTGGCTGAGGATCTGGAGGGCTGGCAACATTGGCTAAGGAGCTGGAGGACTGACTAACACTGGCTGATGAACTGGAGAGCTGACTAACACTGGCTGATGAGCTGGAAAGCTGACTTACACTGTCTAATTAACTGGAGGACTGACTTACATTGGCTAATGAACTGGAGGGCGGACTAACATTGGCTAATGAACTGGAGTACTGATTTACACTGGCTAATCAATGGGAGGACTGACTAACATTGGCTAATGAACTGGAGGGCTGACTAACACTGGCTAATGAACTGGAGGGCTGACTAATACTGGCTAATGAATCGTGCATGTCGACTCCAAGTCAGTAAAGGAAAGAAGTTCAGCAGCAGAGGAGTCTTCTGTTCCTTGCCCATGTTAGAGTTAGAGGCACGCGCTGTGCCATTTAAGCGTGTAACCTACTAATAACTTCTGTAGCAGCCAAAATGTTTCATTGGAGACCAGCCCGGGGGGCATTTTGACCCTCAGTCCTCCCCTGCGCAGCAGGGGTGAGATAGTCAAAAGCATGCAGTGTTCAATAGCGGTGGTAGACAGTAAACAGGGGGTAAGTGACATGCAGGACTTTCACAGTGGCCACAGCACTTGGATTATAGTGAGATACGCAGACTTTATATGTATGGACTATTACAGATGGAACACGTGAATATTGTCTCTTTGTATGTATATTGAGTTAAAATATATTTTAATTATTGTTTTTTCTAATTACTTCTTCTTAGCAAATGCCTACAAAACCTATATAATGTAATAAAAGGCAGTCACATCGTGGGTATCCCTTGTTTCTGCTAGTTTAAAGTTACCTGCAGTCAGGGGCATGCTCCAACGAGGCAATGTGCCTTTCCAGAGTTTAGAAAAGTGAGGAGTAGGAGCTGTCTGTAAGTCACCCGGTCCCTGCTACTTCTTTGTCCTCCTGAAGAACTCTGGCATGCGCAGGGGATCCCCCCTCCCTACTCCTTACAAATCCCTCTGTTCCTGTTCTTTTCTGTAGTGTAGAGGGTCTTTTTATAGTGAGGGAAGATACTGTCTATCCAGTGCTTTATATTAAAGCATAGGCATAGGGCTTCCAATTAAAGGGCCTTGTTGGGAATCTTGACCATGTTTCCTGGTAAATACATACAATAGAAGGACTGTGGAAGCACTCCTTAGGCTAAATTACAATTATATTTAGTGGAAGTCCTAATGATCTAGTCAAATGTATAATAGTATGTATAATAGTGCAAATAATATTATGGTGTATGGGGCCCAGGAATGTGCATTGATTATCTTTTCTTTATTTGAGTAGTAATGTGCTCTGACACCTTCCAGTGATTAATTGAACAGTCTGCAATCTGGCCAATGGGAAGACTCTCAATGCACATACAATATTATATTATCTTCACACTATTATACATTTTATAAATATTTGACCAGATCATTAGCACTTCCGCAAAATGTAATTGTAATTTAGCCTAAGGAGTAAGTTCCACAGTCCTTCTGTTGTATATATTTACTAGGAAGCATGGTTAAGATTATCTGTTGTATTCATTTAGATCAACTGTACTTAAAGTTTAGTTCTTGAAGACATTCCGCTGGTCATCAATTCAGAATCACTTGTATAAGAATCCGGTCCAGATTCCATGTGCTAATAGTGGAGTGCCGGTAAGGTAAGTGTTTCCATGTCCCCTGGGTGTTCTATTATTCACAGCGAGGTGGGAATAAGCAATCTCACCTCCCAGTAAATAATAGATACAGATTTTATGTACTTAAAGGGCATGTCCACCCCCAAAATATATCAACCCAACTACTGGCCCCACCATGTGTGTGGTTAATCCTTACCTCACATCCCAACTCCATCTGGTTCTCTGTAGTCCCCCCCCAAAGTTCCAAAAACTGACCACCAGGAGGCTAGCAGGTCATATAGGACACTGCCTGCTACCTGGCCTCCGGAGATTCCTGCCATGCGTGCTGCAGCCCTTCTCCCCCCTCCCTCCCCCTCCTGTTCTACTATCCCTCCCCCTAGCATTAAACCCCCTTAATATTCTGCTCCCCCATGTTCCCCAGCCCCAACCGCATGTTGTTTTTTTTTAAAAAAGCTCCCCAAACTCTTACTTACCTCTCCGCTTTCCTCCGCTGCACTGAATGACCGGCAGCCGCGTCCGTAATTGGCTGCCGCTCAGCCAATCACAGACGCGACTGCGGTCCCGCCCCTCTGCTTGCATTCTCGCAAGCAGAGGGCGGCAGTGCGGCGGAGGATCGAGGGGAGGTAAGTAAGAGTTTGGGGGGCTTTCTGAAAAAAAAAATATGCGGTTGGGGGCTGGGGGACATGGGGGAGCAGAATATAAAAATTCGAATTTAGGGGTGGACATAGCCTTTAACAAAGTACATAAAATCTGTTTAGTGTTAAGAACATGATCTAAAAGCTGACCATCTTTTGATCACTCTACCACAAATATGCAACCCCGTGTAGGAGCAGTTAAATCAACATTATTTCCATTTACAAGATCTAAGGGCTGTATTTCCAAAGTGGCATTATTGCAAAATAGCAATAGCACTTGCTATAATGTGCATTATTATTATTTTACTATGTAAAACAATGATGAAGTTGTACATTGATATCATTATATTAGATCTGTTAGTGTAACATAACGCCTGGTAGTGTAAATTGCATGTACTACCACAGTCCTAAAATAATTTACTTTGTCTTTTTTCCAAATTGATTCCGTAATGATCCCGGTTCCTTAAATGGTATGTACACCCTCAAAAAACTTTTTAGATTATGTTACGAACCCCCCAAACCTCAATGCGATGTCTCAGTCAATCAGAGGAGGGGATGGTCCGGACCCCTTTACTTGCTTCCATGCACGGAAAAGGCACAAAAGCAAGCAGAAACATGCCGATGAAAAGAAGGCTGGTGAGTAATGTTAACAGCATCCGATTATGTTAAAAACGTCATGAAGTTGAGGTTTGGGGGTTTCTTAACACAATATAAAAAGTTTTCGGGGGGGTGGACATCTAAAGAGATTTAGCTTTAATTGATAAATAAAATAAATTTTTTTGAAAGAGGAAATTGTCATAAAGTAATTTGGGGAAGGGGGATTACAAACTCTTTTTGTTATCAATTAAAAAATCTCGCCAAATATTACACCTCTATCTTCTTTCCTTAAAAACTGTTTAAAAACCTTCATTCTTATCAACTATAAGGGCTGGGCCACACACTATCACATTTTTTTTTTTTTTTGCGATTGCACTCGCCATTGCGCGTGCAAATATTTTTCTAACACAGCAATCGCGGCAACGCATGCAATTGTGTTTCCATTTGTGGTATGCAATCGCATGCGACCACCATTTTAATGCCAATTGCATGGGATTTCGTATCTCAAAAGAAGAAATCTCATGCGCAGTGCGGCCTTTAGTGTATTTTCTTCCTCTAGTCTGGAAGTCAAAAATGTCTTTTTAGAAGTTTCTTTCATTGAATAAAAATGGCAATAGAATGGAATACATTTCAATAAGAGGTTTTATTGTGTATCTACTAGCTTACTGATCAGAATGAGGCTTGACCATTTTTAACCCTTGTTAATTTCAAAAGAGCATTCTTAACATCCTTATTCCTGTAACTATAGATGAAAGGGTTCAATAGTGGGGTGATAACCGTGTATAACAGGGAAAGGTACCGGTCATAGTGGTTGCCTTTGGGTATAACATAAACAACAATAGCTGTTATATAATACACACCTACTATACTAAGATGAGAAGAACAGGTAGAGAAGGCTCTCACTTTACCTTTAGAACTGTGAATGAAAAATATAGTTCTAATAATATGGATATAGAAACCAATTGTTATGATGAATGGAACTACTGCTGCAATGAAGGCCATACAACTTGAAAAGATTTGAATGATGAAATGATCCGAGCAAGCCAATGACTGCAATCCTACTAAATCACAGTAGAAATGGTTGATTGCATTAGGACCACAGAAATCCAATCCAGATGTGAGAACTGTAGGAATAATAACACAGACAACCCCAACAATAAATGGTAAAATTGCTAGATTTACAGAGAGCTCATGTGTCATGATAGATAAATAACGCAAAGGGTTGTTAATCGCTAAATCTCTGTCAAATGCCATGACTGCGAGAAGGTAACATTCCGCTGTCCCTAAGGTGTGGGACACAAACACCTGGAATACACAGCCAATGAATGAGATCCTCATATCAGCTGCAATAAGATTAGCTAGAAGTTTGGGAATAATACATGATACAAACATGGTTTCTAATGCAGATAACGTACCAATAAAAAAATACATTGGAATGTGAAGTGAAGGCTCAGCCTTAATTAGAAGAATGATAGCGACATTCCCACCTATACATACAATGTATATAAGGATTAGCATGTAAAATAGCAGGTGTTGGATTTGGCCTAGATCTGAAAAAGCCAATAAAATAAACTCTCCCAATGTCGTCTGATTGACCTTTTCCATCAAATGTGAATAGAGATCTGTAAGAGAAACATAGATATATTAAATCAGTTTCTATAGCATAGCACTGGATAGTTACATGAGTGTGTTCGACCCATGGGTGTCTGTACATAGGGGCAAGTTGGGGCATTTGCCCCCCACTGGAATTTTGTCCTAGTTTCTTTCGCCTTGGTTGGCTGTGAGACTCCCAACAAGCGGCGCCCTGTGTAAGTTCTTTTTTTTTACTTTCTGTGCCTTGGCTACCCATGTACTGCACTGCCTACCTGCACCAGCAAGACCATGAGTCTCTCTTAAGGCAGGTGGGTGTCTGACCCTGTTTTATCCTTGAGACTTTGCTTTCTGGCTCAGAAAGAATTAAGTCATGGTCTGAATCCTTGAGACTTCAGTCTTTCTGAGCTAAAACAAGTCAAGTTTGGACAGTCAGACATGATACGGTGTCATTTGTCTTATGAACAGCTGGCTGTATTTGCAGATATTCTTGTTTCTAGCTATCCCCGCTATCTAGCTAAAAGATTATCAGGGAGATTCAATAAAAGTTCTTATTGTTTAAAATGGTGCTAATTTTGCCCCAACCAATCAGATGTTAGCTTTCAAATGTTAAATAAGATCTGATTGGTTGGGGCAAAATTAGCACCATTTTAAACGATAAGAACTTTTATTGAATGACCCTGTCTGTCTGTTAATGTTTAAAGATCTGGACTGTGTGTACCTACCCAAAAAGTGATAAAATAGGAGGATTGCTGATAAAATGGGTTCCAGGGACTTTTAACTTACAGAAAGTGGGGTTTCTCAAAATATTTTTGGTAGATGTGTAAGATCCAAAACAAAACTGGCAAGTTTTGTTCTGACATTGGTTCCGCGGAACATATTAAAGTTCCTAAAATCTGATTCAAACCTAATTGAATCATAATTTGTAGAAACTTTTAATATTAAATGACAATGTTTCAATTTTTTGATCTTAATTTCCAAATTCTCGGTTTTCTAATATTTGAAGATTCCGTTAGATCCGCAGATTGTGGAAACCTAGTTCTAGGACTTTCTTTCTAGTCTAAACAAACCTTTAATATGTGGAGATTTGTAAAGATTTGTAAAGAAACAGAACAGTCAGAATGTAGACTACCAACTGTAAATGCAAATAGTAAATAAATGCCCCATAATTACAAATGGTTTCAGCTCTTTCTTACACATTGACCGGGACATTGGAACTAACAATTTATCATTGAAAGCAAGTAACCTAAATAATCACAAGATATTGCAATGATGTAACAAGTGAATAGCATTTCTCATTATCACACTCATTTCTCATAATCTATCTAGCCTCCAACCATTTTTGGCACAAAAAAAAAAAATTGGGTTTCTGATCAGTTTTGCCAAAGAAAAGGAGATGTAAGACTAGAAAGTGTCACAGATCACTAGTAAAAGTCACAGATCACTAGTAGGTGTCACAGATCACTGTGTACACTCGAAAATAGCCTTGGTAACTACGGTATTGAAAATGGGCACGGAAGTCCCGAAATCTAAATGATCCACCCGGATCATCTCTATTCTGTAGTCTAATCAAAATTTTGCTATGGAACTAACAACATTTTAAACATACTTGTTTTAACATCAAAATACCATAGTTTTGGTTCAGAATTTCAACTGCAATAGCTGTATATATTCCCTATAGACATTTTTGAGTGTTCTGAGCAATTGTTGCTGTTAAACATAATGAAGGCTCCCTACCTTTTCCCAGTAAAGAAAAACAAGTGTGTAGTACCTTCTTACTCATAACAATATTTTCTTTTATCTGTTGTATTCAATTAGATCAACTGGACTTGAAGTCAACAGAAGTTGACTACAACAGATATACCATGACCTGGATAAATGAGAACCTTCACAAGAATATTTTCTTTTAGTTAATGATATGTTCTTACAGTTAACCATAATTGTTTAAGACAGAAAAGCTGCAAGGGTAAAGCTCTTTCAAAGTTGACAGAATCTTCGGCTCGGTTAAGATGCTTCGTCTTGATGGAATGTTCGGCACATCTGACTGGTTGGCCAGGAGAAAGGACTGTTGGTTGAAGCAAAAGTAGCCACGGCTGACAGATCACCACAACCAAGAGTGCTGCGATCGGCTGTGGTTTTTGGACGAGTCCGATCACCCACAATCAATCGGTCACACGTCTGTTTTAGAGCAAGAAACCATCCAATATTTTGTCTGAATCGTCTGATACACTGAAATGACGGTCCATTGTGCTGAATTATTGGATGGTGTGTGCCCAAATAAACAGGTTCTGTCTATCATCTTTGTAATATGAGGCTACAGACAGTCACAAGCGTTCTCCCGATATAGACTGTCTATAGCCTGTCTGTAGAGATTCTGTCATCTTTAAAAGGTTGGCACTGTGTGTACCCAGATTTAGTACAGGGGCTGATCGTTAATTTTCCGTTAATATCGGAAATGCTCATTATGGACATACACACATTAGCTATAAAGAACCAGTCTTTTGGGTACTAATGGGATCCCTGATATGGGAAACATATCAGGGAAAGGCTTCTAACAAAGGCAAAATATGTATACTCTCTCCCCAGGGTCAATTGATTCTTCTACAGGCTGTATTTAAAGATATAGCAAAATCGGTCACATTACCTTTAAATTGTTGTAAATGCTAAGTCAAAAGTTTGACGATGGTGCAAGAAATAAAGCTAAACCGAGAGGAAAGCCAATATTCCGTCTTCCGAACTTGAACCATTTGAAAATTCATCTTATATGTAGCCTGTCCTTGCTACCACACACACATATAATGATCTCTCCCCTTATCACATGGGAAAAACGTCTCCTTTGAGATTGTTTTTGAGAGTAACTAATGACAAGGTTATTAGGAGATAGATGTCTTTCTATAATCTGATTAGAGGTACACAGCCTGTCATTGTTTATAATTAGTCAAATGTTTACCCCACATAGTACCAAAAACATCTGTTTGTTATGACTTGGCTATTGTAGTTAATATTATTATTATTATTTGCACTATTGTTTTCCACTACATTGAGTTATTCAGTCGTGAGCTCTTGTTTTGTTAAGTGCACTTGATTAAAGGGCAATTAACACATGTGAAATGTACGTATGCAGGGAGGCACATGCTGATCAATACTTCCAAACAAATGTGTTTATTGCTGCTTACAATATAGTTACATGTTTCGAACTTGCATGCGTTCTTTCTCGAGTGATACGTGAGAAAGAAGGCATGTATGGTCGAAACATGTAGTTATAAGTGCACCAGGGAGTTTATCGTATGGCCCATTAATATATTTGTATAAAATAATCATATCCCCACACAAATGTTGCTTCTCCAATGTAAATAAGCAAGTACAGAGGAACAGGTGCTACACCCCCATTTATCACAGTATCGGATCCTGATTTGGTGAGTATAACGTGCAATAACACACTTACTTATCCAAACGGAGTGGTCCGGATGCGTATTAGCCCCGAACCCTTCGCAGCAGCAAAGGACTTTCGTCACGTTACTCCAGGTCCAACCAACATATGTATCAGAGACCAATAACATTATAACGTTCTTATAACTCACCAAATCTTTTAGGTGGTCCGGTGCAAGCAGCCCCAGACCCTCGTAGTCCGTGTCACACAGCGCAGGAAAACAAATAAATGGTGCTCCGCTGCCACAACTGAAACACACAATCGGAGTGGCCGTGCAATATGATGATTTTTAAGGTGAAATCTGCTTAACGCACGCGTTTCGGAGGACTGGGCCCTTATCATAAGCCCACATTCCAATTCACACCAAAGCTCTTTAAATACACACCCCCCGTGACGTATCATCCGGCACATCTAAAACACACCCATAGTGCATATAAATAACCTCCCACATGTACATCGTGGGAATGTGCTGTTAAAGTCTAATAAAAGCTATCATATCAAATGCACAATAAACAAAAAATTCTTTCACGAGAGTGTATCAGGGAAGGAATATCATATACAATATATCAATTGTGTATCGAATCCCGTAATATATTTACTCACGTGTACCAAGTGCTCATCACAATATGTAGGATGCACATCTAGGATTTAAAGCACGTATACGGGAGCATATTAGAGCGATTAAGAAAGGAGATGACAATAGTCCAGTGGCTAGACACTTAAAACTTGCAACGGTAGCAATGTTAATATATGACAATACAGGTATACAAAAGTGATTCGAGTCCTAGAAATAAAGATCTATGGTCCAGTCTGTTATACAACGAGGCGAAATGGATTTTCCACCTCAATACTAAATATCCCAATGTAGGAACTCCGCTTTGATATTATTGCTTTACAGGCATTTCGTATAAGAGTTTTTAATTTCTGTATTTAGATAATATTTATATTCATATATTTGTGTAATTATGTAATTATCTTGTAACTCACATATACCACAGCACGTGTACATATATGTATATCTTGGAGAGTGCACATTTAGATTATATATTTTTATACACATTGTAAATTTTATACATTTACACCATTTATCCTAATAGACATTTACAATTATATTTATGTGCTGGCATAGCTGTATGTATATTTAATTCTATATTTTCTCTGTATTAATCTTGTATTTATATGATTGTGCATTTGATATATGATAGCTTTGTATGAGACTTTAACAGCACTCCCACGATGTACATGTGGGGTTATTTATATGCACTATGGGTGTGTTTTAGATTGCCGGATGATACGTCACGGGGGTGGTATTTAAAGAGCTTTGTGTGTGAATTGGAATGTGGGCTTATGATTAAGGGCCAGTCCGGTCCGAAGAACGCGTTAAGCAGATTTCACCTTAATAAATCATCATATTGCACGGCAACTCCGATTGTGTGTTCCAGTTTGTGCGGCGGCACCATTTATTTGTTTTCTCCATACATAAACACCCTAACTTGTCATAACATCTGCCTGCTAGTCCAAGCCCCTACATTCCCCTTATTAATTTAATTGCCCTTCTCTGAACTGCTTCCATTTTTAAGATGTCCATTTTGTATATTGGATTCCAAAACTGCACCGCATATTCCAAACGAGGCCTTACCAGTGCCTTGTAAAGAGGAGAAATTATTATCATTATTATCATGGATTTATATAGTGCCATCATCTTCCGTGGCGCTTTACAGTTGCATTAATATACATAAGGAAAACATACATGTTACATACAAGGGTAGTGCAAGTAATACAAAGTGCAAATAATTGAAGTGCTGGTCCAGCAGCATTCAGTGTGGTAAGTTACAGCATTACTGTGGTACAACAGGATGGAGGGCCCTGCCCGAGGGCTTACAGTCTAGAGGAGAAGGGGATTGTAAGGTGACAGATCAGTAGCTGTAACTAAGTTGTCAGTGGAGTATAACTAGCGGTTCTGCGAAGGGTCAGTAAGAGGAGTAGGAGTGTCCAGGTCCAGATTGTAACCTTACAGTCTAGAGGAGATGGGGATGAGACATAAGGTGAAGCAAATCAGTAGCTGTAACTAAGTTGTCAGTGGGTTATAACTAGCGGGTCTGTGATGGGTCAGTAAGAGGAGTAGGAGTGTCCAAGTCCAGATTGTAACCTTGCCTGAAGAGGCGAGTTTTGAGGTACCTGGCCTAAGCCCAAAAAACCCAGGAGGGAAAGCCCCTGCAGAGCGAGGCAGTGCAGGTTACAGCCGACGGGGACCCCCAATTGAGAATCGCTGCAATAGGTAGACATTAGATAGATTTGATAGGAGGTTCTAGATAGATTGAACATTTGTCTAATGAGAGATTGGACATGTGTCTAATGTCTTAAGGTGTCCATACACTACTTAAGACATTAGACAGAAGTCCAATCTGTCATTCAATCTATCTAAGAACTGCCTAGCCCTTTCTTTCATGCAACTATAGATGTAATAGAACTCGAACTTGAACCAGAGTTTGAGCCGAACTATCTATTATGTCTATTATACCAATACGCGAGTAAATATTGAATTATCGAATCCACGATTAAAATGTCTATTATACCAATACGTGAGTAAATATCGAATATCGAATCCGCAAGTAAAATGTCTATTATACCAATACACAAGTAAATATTGAATTATCGAATCTGCGAGTAAAATGTCTATTATACCTATACGCAAGTAAATATCGAATATCGAATCCACGAGTAAAATGTCTATTATACCTATACGCGAGTAAATATCGAATAGCGATCACCGAGTAAAATGTCTATTATACCTATACGCGAGTAAATATCGAATATCGAATCCGCGAGTAAAATGTCTATTATACCAATACGCGAGTAAATATTGAATTATCGAATCTGCGAGTAAAATGTCTATTATACCTATACACGAGTAAATATCGAATTAATGACAATGTGAGTAAAATGTCTATTATACCTATATGCGAGTAAATATCAAATATCGAATCCGCGAGTAAAATGTCTATTATACCTATACGCAAGTATCGAATCCGCGAGTAAAATGTCTATTATACCTATATGCGAGTAAATATCAAATATCGAACCCGCAAGTAAAATGTCTATTATACCAATACACGAGTAAATATCGAATTCTTGAATTCGTGAGTCGTTCATGGGATAATTATTGAATGTTCGAATGCGAGAGCTCAAAAGTATCGCGCATGAGAGTAAAATCGAGTTTTCGAACATGTTCCCCAGACCATTTCCCAGGTCCCACAGCCATTTACATTAAGTTACCATTGATATTTTAATTGTATTTCATTCGAACTTTTCGAACTATTTGAGTCCCATTGACTTTAATGGGTCTGTTTTCGAACTTTCCATATAGTTCAAAAGTTCTAAAACAGACCGAACTTTCCAAAGTTCGGCCATCTCTACATGTAACCAATTTGAGATCATAAAATGAATGGGTCAGATAGGAACATCTCAAGTTAAAAACCACTGCTTGTAAAATGTGGTCTTTAGACATTAAATGAAGATCTCAAAAAATGTATGGCCAGCTTTAAGTTGTGTGTGGGCTTGTCATCTACTAGAACCTTTTTCCATTAGAGATTCACTTAACACAGAGTTATTTATGGTGTAGGTGGCACAGGGATTATTGAATACCAAATGCATCACCTTACATTTATCAACATTGAATCTCATCTGCCATTCTGTTGTCCATTTTGATAATCTATCTAGGTCTGCTTGCAGCACTTGCACATCATTTGAAGTTTCCAAAGCTCTGCCTAGTTTAGTATCATTAGCAAACACAGAGACCTTGAATGATATATGTAGGTAATGACAAAGGTTAGCTACCCTTGGATCACTTTAATTTATTATTAATCTTGATTTTGTGATCTTTCTTTTATTTTATAATATACACAATGTGAAACTGGTTGGAGCTAACACTTTCTATTGTCTGTTTCACCCTCACCTTGGCCTTCTATTTTTGGATTCAGTCCTGGCATTCACAGACCAATTTTCTTCTGCTGGGACAATTGATTGAATCACCATGAAAAAAAGTTGGTTTCTATTTGATAGACTGCCAGGCAATATTGGGCACTTTATCAAAGAATCCATGATCAGATTAGTTGTAAAATGTTTCACCACATATTAGTGAGTGGATTTAAAGCTAAAATTTGCTCATTTAGATGGCAAAGGTGGTGAACTAGTTCAATTAGTACATCTTATCGAGTTTCTATTGGGAATATCAATCTGGTACATCATCTTGCAGCTATCTGCTTGTGCATGGACTATTTATTTAACAGACAGATCCCAACCCTACATTCCTAGGTTTCATTAAAGTCAAAAGTCCACAAATGCTCCACAAGTGTTCATAACAACCAAAGGAAGTTAGGCAAGTAAATCAGCGCCTATATGAATTAGCATTGGATTTTGCTATGAAATCTGCATGGGATGTTAGGAACAAATTAGCAATCTAATCACTGCCATCATTTTCATAAAGAAATACCCAACCCAGCCCTTTAATGTATGCTGCAAAGGAAACACCTCTGGGATATCGCGGAGACTCACTCATGAGCAATGAGCGTACGCAATAGATAAATGTACTTTCCTAAAATAATTTAAAAGATAAGCGGCAGAAGAAAGAAACGTACCCTTTATACTATGTTAAGGACACCGTAACCAAACCTTCTAACCAAACAATACTTTTTTATCTGGTGTTATGACAAACTGCTGCTTGTTCTTCTTGTCATAGCTTCACTTTTGTAGTATTGATGTGTTTACCCAACTAAAGTGCTATTTGTTTTGTTTATTTTGTCTTTTGTGCAAGCATGTCCGTAAAGTTTGTAATGTCCATTTTATTGTCTTGCCCACAAAGAGTTATTGTCAAAGGAGGAATGTGGCTACCAATACCAAAATAACACATTATTAATCATTTACAATGAAGATAGCATTACATTTATTACCAATACTTTAGTACATTCTGCATGCTGCAATCAGGTGGACTCACCACAGCCCAAAATCAATTGGTCCTCAAAATGGTCCTCACAATTACCTGCGGAAGGACAATAGGTCTGAAACGTCTTGTGCTACATCTTCTGAAATAAATATCACACTGAAGGACTGGACTCCCATTGAGGCTCACTCTTGTGTTTCCTATTTGTTAATGATGTACAAGACCATGGTCTCTAGCAATTTAAATGTACCTCAAAGTGTAACCTTAACATTTTATTGACCTAGAAACACAAGCTGTTCTTGGTGCTGAAAACTAACCTGCAATCAGATGATACATTTTGTACTGGTCTACTACACATCTGATTGGTTGCTGCAGATTAACAGTACAGGCAATGTTTTTCACAGCTTATTAAATATGCCCAATTGGGTTTTAGATATTCAATATTTTGGTTACATTGGAGTTCTCAATGCAATTTGTTTAGTTGAGGTTACCAATAATCAAATCACTCCAGCCTTTATAGCATGTGATGGCATGTTTGGGAAAAAATCATGGCCTTCAGGACATGGAAATAGGCAAGGTTTCTGTCTGGGGTGCTGCTAGTGTGGCCCCAACCTGAGCCCAGTTAGGCACCCCTGATTTATAATAAGAATATTCTTTACCACAAAGATTTATATCAGTATCTTCAAATCTGGAGCATGTCATCAAGACCATTAAGTCATCAATAAAACTATCAGGGTTATTCAATAAAAGTTCTTATCGTTAAAAATGGTGCTAATTTTGCCCCAAACCAATCAGATGTTAGCTTTCAAATGTTAAATAAGATCTCATTGGTTGGGGCAAAATTAGCACCATTTTTAACGATAAGAACTTTTATTGAATCTCCCTGTTTATATTTTATATAAGAACTCACACGGACACATCTACTTTCTATGTATTATTTTCACAATATGTATAGGTACTGTGTGATTTTTAAGTAGTTGATATTGTGGACTCCACCACAGAAAGTTTACAGTTTTACATATTAATAGGACACCAACAGGGCGATGCACCAACGGGCGCACCGCTCCTGTTTTGGAGTTTAAGTCACGCTAACCAATGTTATATCGGTTAGTGTGACTTAAACCCCTTCCTTGCGGCGGCTGTGTGGCTAACGCAAAAGTTAACAGAGCATCTGCAAACGATGTTAAATGGCGAAATCGGCATTTTATTGCGGCACTTTAAACGCCAGCTAATAGCTGGCATTAAAAGTGCCGGAATAGAACAGCACCAGGTAGCGATGTTCCGAGTGCCGCTATCGGCATATAACATCGCCGGCCTGTTTGCACCGGTTTGCCGATCTCCATGTTGTGCTCTCGCTGTAGTGATATTATTGCAATCACCACTTTTGGTGCATTGCAATCCCCTATTAACATTCATGAGACTTTAATGTTAGCCGTTGGTAAAAACTAAAAGTTAGTGCTAATGTTATATTACATTGCTTGCAGAGGCTGCCTAGAGAAGCTTTCCAAAACACATGCAGGACATGATCTGCTAAGTCCTCCCCCCTTTCTACACTTTCTATCTACAGGTATACTTACCCAAAGATTGCCTCCCGGTCCGCAGTTACTCTGCCTTCCAGACAGTCAGTGACAAATATATATAATATACTATATATCAAATCTCTACTATGTCCCCCAAATCCGTACGGTAGCTGGTGCTTTCTCTTGCTTAAACAGTGAGATCAGAATCACGAATAAACACTCACATATTGTTAACAATGATCCAGGTGTATACAAAACCCCGGATCATCTGCTACAGTACTCATATGGCCAACCACGGGCAATACCTTGCTGCCTTCTCTCTAAATGCATATATACATTCGTACTCAAAGTTCCTCATGGGTGGACCAGGTGCGTCTTTCCCGGGGCAGATATAGATAATTAAGCATAAGAGCAGCAGCTTTAAACAGTCCTGAAGGGGGATGTTCCCATTATGCCTATGACTAAGGGCTGATTGTAAGCCGAAATGCGTCAGGCAGTTTTGCTTTTATGTAACAGTATTACTTCCATAATGCAACAATAAAGAAGTTTTTATGGAAATCGGTCTACCTTGATTTGTTAAGGAGCAGGTTGCACTACCAGCTGTATGCACTTTGATCTGGGATGTCAAATGGAAAGACATGTTTATGCAAGAAGCACATCTTCCCACTGACGAGATTGCATTATGCATATGTGGAAATAGACATGAGCAGTGAGGGAATCTTTTGATGTGTGAAGCGTACCAGTCCTGCATTTAGATGGTACAACTAACAAATTTAATAGCTTATACTGTACTTTTTAATACTAGAGACCTTAAAAATTTCCAGATCACATTTAATAAGAGATGACAAAAACACATTTCCAGATATGTATTGAAATAACTAATATAACATATATGTAGAATGGGGAGGTGCAGTGGCGAGAATCTATATTACAATCACTCAGTGATGTCACTGAGTGACTTCCTGTCTCCCACTGCCCCTCCCATTGTCTCTCCCTCCCTGTATTATTCATTTATATAGGAAGCCCTGTTTATTGTTGACAGACAATGTTCGCTCCTTCTCTTTTCAATAGGAACAGTAATTAACTATTTATACATTAAAGGGCATGTCCACCCCCAAAACTATAATCCCCCCAACTACTGGCCCCACCATGTAGTGTAGTTTAATCCTTACCTAACATCCCAGCTCCATAGGGTTCTCCTGTAGTCCCCCCCCAAAGTCCCAAAAACTGCCCACCAGGAGGCAGAGTCCTATATGGACTCTGCTAGCCTCCTGCCTGGCCTCAGTAGATTTTTGCCTGCGTACTGCAGCCCTTCTCCCCCTCCCTCCCCCTCCCTCTCCCTCCCTCTCTCCCTCCCTCTCCCTATTCCCTCCCCCTAGCATTTAACCCTTTTAGTATAGGCTTCCCACTGGTCCCCCGCCCCAACCGCATCATTTTTTATTTAAGAAAGCTCCCCAAACTCTACTTACCTCTCCTCTTTCCTCGCTGAAGTGAGCTGCCGGCAGCCGCGTCCTGATTGGCTGCAGCTCAGCCAATCACAGACGCGGCTGCCGTTCCCGCCCCTCTGCTTGCATTTCCTCGCAAGCAAGGGCCGGAGCGCGGCGGAGGAAAGAGGAGGTAAGTAAGAGTTTGGGGACTTTCTTAAAATAAAAATAATGCGGTTGGGGCTGGGGCCAGGGGGAGAGCTATTGAAAATGTGTGATTTAAGTGTACTCCCTTAAACAGGGATTCCTATATAAATGACTAATACAGGAAGGGGGAGACACAGTGGTAGGGGGCAGGTTTTTTTTTGGCTGGCCATATGTATTATAAGAAATAATACGCTACCTACAGTGTTATATACGGATTTACTTCACCTCGGAGTTCCATGACCTTTTTAAAAGCACTCGGCCTGCAGCCTTGTACTTCTATATGGTCATGGAACTCCTCGGTGGCATAATATACTTATATTACACTGTAGGTAGTGTATTATCCCTTATATTATTGTTATTATTATTGTGGATTTTTATATAGCACCAACATGAATATTAGGAATGTGAGTAGGTTCCGGATCAAACTCAGTTTCACTGTGGAATTAAAAGGTTGACTTGATCCACAATCCTTTGCACTGTGTGCGCTTGCTTGCACAATGCAAGGGACTGTGGACGCGTCAATGAGAAGCCAGCGCTGGACCGATCGCCAGGAGGACATAGCTCCTTTACCTCACGTTCTTCAATTAAACGGAAAAATCGATAGTTAAAGGGCATGTCCACCCCTTTTTCAATTTTTTATTATATAGTAGGGCTAGTTCCCCCAGCCCCAACCACAATATTATCTTTTCCAGAGATTCCCCCAAACTCTACTTACCTTCCCTCTCTCCTCCAGCTTTCTGAACTGCCGGCAGCCGCGTCCGTGATTGGCTGCCTCTCAGCCAATCACATACACAGATGCCAGTCCGGCCCCCTGCTTGCAGTTCTACGCTATATTATCTTTTCCAGAGACTCCCCCGATCCTTACTTACCTTCCATCTCTCCTCTGCCACACTGCCCGGCCTTCTGCTTGCGTAGAACTGCAAGCAGGGGGCCGGACTGGCATCTGTGTATGTGATTGGCTGAGAGGCAGCCAATCACGGACGCGGCTGCCGGCAGTTCAGAATGCTGGAGGAGAGAGGGAAGGTAAGTAGAGTTTGGGGGAATCTCTGGAAAAGATAATATTGTGGTTGGGGCTGGGGGAACTAGCCCTACTATATCTACAAGGAGATTTTCACTAGGGGGAGGGAGAACAAAATGGGTGGGAGAGGGAGGAGGGGGGGAGGGAGTGAAGGGCTGAGCAAGCCCAAAACCTCTCAGAGGCAGAAACAATTTCCCTGGTGGCCAGGCTCCTGGTGGTCAGTTTTCTGGACTTTGGGGGAACTTTACAGGAGAACCATTTGGAGATGGGATGTAAGGTAAGGATTTTATTACACTACAGAGTGGGACCAGTAGTGGGGGAAATTATAGTTTTGGGGGTGGACATGCCCTTTAAAAGGGTGAACATACCCTTAAAGTTCTTTGGGCCTATACATATGTCAAGACCCTCTGTCTTACAGAAAAATGTGGCTTCTTTGTAATAAATGAAGAAAGCACCAAGGGAAAAGCAAAGATTTGTTTAAACTATAGTTCTCTTTAAAACCAGCAACAGTAAGAAAGAAGCAAGTGTCTTCTTTCAATGTTAACATTACTAAACCAAAATGATCCTTTTATTACTTTTTTTATGACAGATTCATCTTCCATAAAGTGGAGTTTTTTGCCTTCCTAAAAGCAGCGATCACATCTTTGTTTCTTAAGGCATAAATGAAAGGGTTGAAGAGAGGAGTCACAACGGTGTACATTAGGGCAAGGTATTTCTCGTAGCTGCTGCCTTTAGGTGTTGTATATACAGCAATCGCCGTGCTGTAGAACAATGTAGCAACTATAAGATGGGAAGAACAAGTGGAGAAAGCTTTCTTTTTACCATCTTTGCTCTTAATATTTATAATTGTAGAAACAATATGAATGTTAAAAGTCAGGGTAAAGATAAAAGGAATAACAATCTCCGAGACTGCTGTGAAAATTACAATAACTTTGTTATGGAAAGGCACAAAGCAAGAGACGTTCTGCAAGGGGCCCAGGTCACATATAAAATGGTTGAGCTTGTTTAGGCTGCAGAATCCCAATCGAGAAGTGGATATCGTTGTAATTAGTGCAATAATAATACAGGCAAAACAGGGAAGAACTACTAGCTCAATGCATAACGCCTGTCGCATAATCGCTGAATAGCGCAAAGGGAAATGAATGGCTAGCTCTCGATCGAAGGCCATCACGGCAAGGAGATAACATTCTGTCCCTCCCAAGGCACAGACCGCATAAAACTGAGCAAAGCAACCTATGAATGGTATAGTCTGGGTGCCACCAATGAGGTTAGAAAGGAGATTAGGAACAGTCACAGACACAAATAAATATTCTAAGGCAGCAAAGACGCTAATGAAAGAATACATGGGAGAATTAAGACGAGGGTCAGTCTTAATTAAAATGATTATAGTAATGTTTCCGATCGTGCATACTACATATATAAAAAGTATAATTAGAAAAAGTAAGACTTGAAATTGTTGAAGGTCTGTAAAAGCAAGAAGGATGAAGAAATTGACTGTGGTCTTGTTGGTTTCTTCCATTTTTCCTGTGTAGGAAGAATATACACATTTACGTGGTTTTCTCTTGGCAAGTGCAGCAATGAATCTTACATCCTACTGAAAACGGAAATAAAAGATTAAAGTTTGTTTAGCACTAAGTCCTGTATTTTATCAGTATGCCTTAAAGGAATAGTTCACTGCAAAAGTTTCCTTTTCATTTAATGTATGATGATTGAAGCCCGGGAGGTTAATGAGCTATGCCTTACCTCCCGTTCTTCAATCAATATTTCAGGAGCCAGGAACGAAGGTAAATATATTTACCTTTTGTGCGATCTTCCGCGAACTAACTAAACTAAAAATTCCCAACCACTTCCTGGTTCTAATCCACTAAAGCTCACATGTGTGATAATGCGTGCTACAGTGGATTAGAACCAGTGGTTGGGAATTTTAAGTTTAGTTAGTTCGCGGAAGATCGCAAAAAAGGTAAATAAACTTAACTTTGTCCATGGCTCCTGCTCAATTGATTGAAGAATGGAGGTAAGGCATAGCTCCTTAACCTACCGGGCTTCAATCAATACATTAAAGGAATGGTTCACTTTTTGAGTGAACTTTTCTATAAATTAAATAGAAGTAAACCATTTTAGCCCCTCCCCTTTTTTAGTACCCAGGATGAGGACCTAAATGCTAAAATACTTACTCCAAGCTGCTGCTGACATTCCAGTCCTGCCTAATCCCTTGGGCCGAAAAGCCAGGTGATGCGACACCCATTAACGTGTGCACTTCTCACAGATCATGTCTTCTCATTGGTTGGCTTTGGGCTGTACCAGAGCAATGTGATGCAGCAGCTTTGAGGGAAGTACTGTACCTAACTGCTTAAATGCTAGGGAGGGCTTACCATTTTAAGTACAGATGTGAAATTATGGCAGCTTAGCTATGCACCGGCTGGATTTGACCAACAAAATTGCTGCGCAGAACTGGGAGTTTCAAACCCAAATTTGGTACCAAGGTATTACTGTGGTAATTTCTTATTATATAAATTTTAAATTATAAATCTGAAAAGAAATGTAATTATTAATTCCCATTTTTAAAAAAAATGTGTCCATCAAGGAGAAATTAATAGACACTTTTTTTATTTAAAAAAATAATTTGCTGTCATGGGCCTGTCTCAGACATAAATATTAAAGCATCCACCTATTAATGAGGAATTTTAGCAAAGAATGATTGTGTTCCAGTTTCATAAGCCTTCATCTGCTCCATGCAGAAATTTCTCTTTGTATAAATGCTTCTAATAGGGCAATAATATCCACCGTTGCCCTATTCCACAGCTGCATAGTACCCAGGTTCAGGACCTAAATTGCTAAGTCCTCCCCCCATGGCCTTTACCAAACCTCTGTAATAATTTGTCTTGGCTCTCCATTCCACTCCTCCTCTCAGCCACTATAAGTGGCAGTCCACGATGTAGGCATTGGTAAGATATGCTTCTAGGCAGAGCCAATTCAGAACCTAAAATGGCAGCTTACTTATGATCATTACTGACCACAACAGGGCATAGCAAAATATATGAAAATTAAGACAATATAAAGAATACCTTAGTATGTGTAATGAATGGAAAATAATGGCTTTCATCCAGGTCATGGTATATCTGTTGTATTCAGTTAGATCAACTGGAATTGAAGTTTAGTTCTGGAAGATGTTTCGCTAGTCATCCGACTGGCTTTCTCAATTCAGAATGACTTGTACAAGAAGCGTGCAATTATCCCAATTGCATTTCACAGCCAGATTTTTTCACTGAACTTCCAATTTAAAGGAAACTGCAGTGTAGTAGCTCTGTGTGACTCATCCTGCGCCCGTGTCTGCCTCAACCTCGACAAGTCCTCCCCCCCTCCCCTCTCCCGTTTTGCTGCCCCTCCCCCTAGCCCAAAATCCCTTGGCATAATATAGGTATAGGTCCCCCAACCGCCATATAGTTTTTAAAGAAAGTGCACAGATCTTTACTCACCTTACCACTTTCCCCTGGCGTTTTGAGCATCCGGCAGCCGCATCCCTGATGGCTCCTATCACCAATCAACGGGCTGCCTGTCCTGTCCCCCTGCTTGCAAGCAGAGGGGCGCGAGAGTGCGGCGGAGAGAGAGTAAGGTAAGTGAAGATCTGTGCACTTTTTCTATTATGGCGTTTGGGGCTGGGGGACCTATACCTATATTATAGCATAGGACCAGAAGGGGTGACATACCCTTTAAATTAATTTTATATCTTGTAATCTGATCATCAATAAATACATTAGTATGTTGGAGGTTGAGTAAAGACATATGTTAACATAGTCTAACCTTTTAGTCTAGCCTACTCATGTGCCCTACCTAACAATCACGGTCACGACCAGCTCGATTGTCTGTTCGTCTATATCGGACAAAAAGGCGATGTGAATGTTCGGTAAATCACAGCCGATCATGTAGTTCCATATGGGACTACATGATCGGTCGAGCACACTGTCGGCTGCCGCCACAAAACTTTGTCGACCATTAAAAACTTCAGAGGATGTGCCAATCGTTGCAAGGGGATCTAGATAGATTATCACATTGGGCTGCTAAGTGCAGATGAATTCAATGTGAAAATGTAGGTGATGCATTGTGGACTAAAATACTTGTGCTACTTATACTATAAATGGCTTGTGTTAAGTGAATCCCTGTTGGAAAGGGATCTTGGAGTTTGGTGGATAACAAACTTAAAGGTAAGCACAGTGCCAGGCGGCAACAGCCAGAGCCAGCATGGTATTGTCTTGTATAAAGCGAGGTATGGATTCAGGGAGAAAATGTATTCTCCCTCTTACAAACATTGGTAAGCCTCATTTGGAATATGCGTGCAATTTTGGAATCTGTGTACAAAAAGGACATCTTTGAATGGAACGGTTCAGAGAAGGGCAACTAAATTAATAAGGGGATGGGGGGCTTGAATAGAAGAGAGACTGGAAAAGTTACAATTATGTACGCTGGAGAAAAGGCGCTTGGTGGGGATATGATTACTGTGTATAAATACATTAACGGGCCATACAATAAACTATCTGGGGCATTGTTCACCAAAAGAACATGTCAAAGGACACGAGGACATCCCTTAAGACTTGAAGAAAAAGGTTAGGCCAGTGGACGTTGTAATGGCAGGTTTCATTGGTCAGTTTCAAAAAAGCTGGATGAGTTTTCTGCAAACAAGGATGTTGCAAGTTACTGGTATGATACATAAAGTAGAGTGATCCAGGGAAATTTCCGATTGCCACTTGGAGTCAGAAGGATTTTTTCCCCCTTCATAAAGTTTGGTGGGTTTTTTTTGCCTTCCTCTGGATCAACAGTTAGGCAGGAAATGCGGATATTGCTAGATGGGTTGGACTGGATGGACGTATGTCTTTATTCAACCTCAAATACTATACACCTATTGTCACGAACAACAGTCATTGCCCCGACTGAACGCTCACAATTAGCGAACGCTCAGTTGGGACAAAAAACCTGCCTGGTGTGTACCAGCCTTAATCCAGAAGGGACGGCCAAAGCGTATTTAAAAAGGACCCCTGGATCAACCAGAACAATATGTAATTAATACAGTCATTTTCAATATTTTTTTAGTTTTAGGAACTTATCCAGCCCACTTGTCTAATCTTCTGGCATAGTCAAGCTCTTTCACCTGCTTTCAATTTTTTTAATTATATATTTGGGATTCCAAAACTGCATTACATATTCCAAATACGGCCTTCACCGTGCTTGTAAAGGGGGGGGTACTATATATCTTGCTAGCTGTCAGGCACTTAGCACAGAGCCCTTTATTGTATACTGTAGGTAGCACCAGGATGTGTTAAAAACCCCAAAAATCCATTAACTTAGATCTAATACAGTAGAAGGAATCTCATTTAACACTCCACTGCCCCATTTGGACATTTATATTGGTCCATCTTCAGCAATTTTTGCTTTTAAGTTTCCAATGCTCTGCTTAGTTTTTTGTTACCAGCAAAGTACAGAGACATTGTTTCTCAATTCCCACTACTAAGTCACTTATAACAGATAATAGGAACAGCCCCAGTAAGGAACACAAAGGCTCGTTGATAACTACTCTCTATACTATCTAACAACAAATTCTCTATCCATGTAGAAATGTATACCATATCTACTATAGCCAGAATATAATTTTTTACTCACAAGTAAAAACCGAGCAAGTTAGTTTGACAAAATATGATCTGTAACAAAGAGTCCAGTACCTTCCCCACCACTGGTGTTAAACTTACAGGTCTTTAGTTACTAGGCGGTGAACTAGGTTTCTTTATAATGTGTAAAGAGGGGGGGGGAAATACCTGTTTTGGCATCCTCTATAACCATCTTATCCCCATTGTTTTATGTGTCATCATCTTTTTACTATTTATATAATTAAAAAACATATTGGGGTTAGTCTTTCTTTGTTCAGCTATCCATACTTCATTTTCTATTTTAGCTAGCTTAATTGCTCTCTTGCAATCCTTAATAACAGCATTTATAATTCATAAAATTGAGTTTTTATATATATTAATCTTTTTTGGTCAATTATAAAAAGATAATGATAGAAAGTCAAGCTAAGATTAAGACAAAAATGTTTCACATACCTGATCTGTGCTGTAGGCTTGAATTTAGTTGTTTTAACAAATATCTTTCTTTCATATGTCACATACTTGTTTTCCTTAACATATTTATCATGTCAAGGTATTATTTAACTGAGAAGGGGTCTGGTTAACAAGCATAGTGGCTTTATATTAGAGCTAGATGGTTTTTAAAGAGATTGTTACTAAGATGAAAACAGAATACTTACACAAGGGAAATTGTATCCTTTGAGACTAATTTGTTTGGCATCTGCTCCATGACCTGTACCCCCTCTTGAAAATCCAAATGAAACATTCTATAAGCACCGCAATTCATTACAAATGAAATATAAAGGAAACAAATGAAATATATACATTAGCAGTCTCTTAATGACAATTTAAGTTATATTTTCTCACAATAACTATTTATAATGCTCAGTTACATTATAATTCTGTACAGTAAGAAATGAGTATATACAGTAGAGCAGAATAGCAAACCAGGATTAAGGAATTGTAAGGAATATATTCCAATAACACCAGCACTACCCCCACTTTATTAGTGCTGTAATTTTCCTCTTTGTGTGGTGGGATTGTTACAACCAGAATATAATTACAATTTGGAGATACTGAATGATCTAAAAGAGCCAGTAAAACAACACTCAAACACTTTCAGGATTATTCGATAAAAATTCTTATTGTATAAAGGGCATCTCCACCCTTCATAGAAACGTTCATCTATATTGCAGGGCATACCCTCCCACCCCCAACCGCTATGTTAGAAGTTTAAATATAGAATCCAAACTCTACTTACAGCTCCTCGTTCCAGCCTCATTCTGATCTAGCTCACTGCTTGCTGGAACCACAAGCAGGGGTCTGGACTAGCAGACGTGGCTGTGATTGGCTGAGAGGCAGCCAATCATAGCCACGGCTGCCAGGAATAGAGAACGACACTGGAAAGAGGATCCGTAAGTACAGTTTGGATTCTATTTTTAAACTTCTAATATAGCGGTTGAGGGTGGGAGGGTATGCCCTGCAATATAGATGAACGTTTCAATGGAGGGTGGAGATGCCCTTTAAACAATAAGAACTTTTGTTGAATAGCCCTGAAGAACTTTTATTGAATAACCCTGAAAGTTCGAGTGTTGTTTTACTGCCTCGGTAAATTGCCCTGCTTATGGTTAAAAATGGTGCTAATTTTGCCCCAACCAATCAGATCTTATTTAACATTTGAAATCTAACATCTGATTGGTTGGGGCAAAATTAGTGCCATTTTAAACTATAAGAACTTTTATTGAATAACCCTGCTTATGGTTAAAAATTGTGCTAATTTTGCCCTAACTAATCAGATGTTAGGTTTCAAATGTTAAATAAGATCTGATTGGTTGGGGTAAAATTAGCACCATTTTTAACCATAATCAGGACAATTTACTGAGGAGTGATGCGGATATGAGTATGGGTATGCAGCGCTCCTTTCAGCCCTTAATCGTAAATCGGATAGCGCGCTGTTAAGTCTCGCTTTGCGGTGGCTGTGCGAGTACCAGAAGAAGCACTCACACAGCCATCTCAAAATAATTTACTGGAGGCCGTGCGGCTGTTGCACAGCCAGCTAATAGCGTACAGCACCAACAACAATATGGGTATTTAGCAATGTGGTGGAAAATTATGTATGACCATGCCCGTGAAATATAAGTCTTATTGTAACCATGACATTCTGAATTAGCAACACTGCACCTTTAAAAAAACATAAGAAAATTTGCATGAGAATTTTGGTAAATTTATTTTTAAATATAATGTATGTCCTTCATAAACCGATGATGTCAGTTTCATTATCAAGTGCTAAATTCCAAATAGAGTGATAGGGAGAGAGGAATAGAGCAATGTTTTGTGAGGTTTTATATTAAGATTTAAGCACCATTTTGTAGAGGATTGTATCTGTAATATTCTAGTTCTAATTTCAATCTTATCTATATAGGTACATCTATATTCTTTCAAGATTAGATAGGGTTGGGGTAGGAGAAAAGTGGAAAAAATCTGAATAAATATTACTAAAACCCTTGCAGGGATGGCAACCTTACTAAAAATTAAAAATTTCCCCACTGCTGGCCCGTTACCTTTCTCTTCTGTTCCTTATGGTTATCCTGTAGGGCCTGATGAAAGTTCAGGAAACGTAAGTGTAGGATCCTGCCTGTGTGTAATCCGGTATCTGCCTCTTCCTTGTCCTCTTAGAGGACAATGGCATGCACAGGGGAGCTCTCCTCCTCCCTCCCTCCCTCACTCTAGATCCCTCGGCGCTGCAGTGATCCAACCCCTAAATTTAAAATTTAATACAGTGTAGGGGACCCCCCCAACCCTATATGCTAAGGTTATAACATTAAAAAGAGCACAGAAACAAACTTACCCAACCTAGTTCCTTTGGCTCCGCATCTGTGATTTTGTTGATGAAAAACTCAGCTTTTGTCAATGCAAACTCAGCTTTAGGTCGAAACACCAATACGAGTATACATTTAAGTATATCATTCATAGGCTGGGAATATGGGACCAGATTTTCCACATCCATATGTTTACCACTAGTGAGCGATTTGTCGGTTGGGACAAATCACTGAAGGTAGCAGCAAAATTAGCCATGGCCAACAGTTCGCTGCAACCTATCGTGTGGTCCCATAGTGAACCACAAGATTGTCTGTGATTTACCAACATACTGTACCCGATTGCCTTTTTATCCGTTCCGGACAAAGGGGTGACCAAAATCATTCCTGGCTGCCCCCATCCACATAGACCGATAGATGGTTATACCGGTTGGTCTGACAGAAATATTGTATGGTGGGTACCCAGCCTTACTAATTATAATAAGGAGAGGAAACAATGGCCCTTAATTTAAAACAAATTATATAATCTTTGAAGTGAAACATATCTAAAAAAAACTTAAAGGGGAAACTGTTGGTCTCCAAACAGTTAAGTTTAAATGAAAGGCCAGTTTCCTACCTTTAAAACTAGCCATCAACCACCTTCTCTACTGTTTCCACAGCCAAGATATACAGAAATAACTGACCAGAATGTTAATGGGTGGGAGGCTGACTTGTGACATTCCTGAGGCTTCTCGATGCATGCACAGTGCGGCCGGCGAGCACAGCCTCAGACTCCCTCAGGGTGGGGAAACAGGAAGTCCCTCCTCCTCTCTGCTTGTGAAGTCCTGACAGAGAAGGTAAGGGAATCTACAGCCCTTCTCTTTCACTGTGTGAAAACAGCCTTTCAGGCAGAGTTCCCCACTCTGCCTGAAAAGGCTGATTCCACAGAGTTTTCTGAAGGGGGGGTCTGATAACCCACGGCACCCGCGATGGGCGGGCTTAGACACCTGCGAGTGGGCAGGGCTTACACCCACGAGTGGGCAGGGCTTAACCACCCACAAGTGGCGCGGCCACAGCACCCAGGGTGGACAGGGCCACATGGGGCTGTAAGATAATGGGCCATGGGGCCTGCAACTGGAGGGACCATGGGGTCCATGAGTGGAGGGACCAAAGGGCTGCAAAGGGAGGAGGAGACACAGGACAGATTGACTGACAGTTTCAGGGCAGAAAACCAGGAAATGCAGGGACCTAGTGTTGCTGCTGCCATATCACACACAAAATGTAAATATCTTTAAAATATGCAAAATAAACAATGGAATACGTTACAAATTCTCAGGGAACAATTTCTATCAATTTACCTCAATTACCAAAGTCATTTTTGGACCACACTTCCCCTTTAACATGTGTGATGGTTAGATGTAACCTTTTTGTTTTTTTATTGTATTTATTTTATAATTATAGAATATATCAATAGGCATTTTCTTGCAGATTGTTAAACAGTATTAACATGTATATGTTTTCCAGAAAAGTTTTCTATGGCCCATTATCATGTCATTGATAAAGGAAGGGCCTAGCTCTCAAAGCAGATTGTGTATTCACCAATAAATCACAGCCTTCCACAGCAGGGAAACCTCCATCACTTTGCAATATATTCTCCTAGACGATTGGACATTTTTGCTTGATTTGTTTGAAGAAGAGGGAACTTACAGCTTTATCGGACTATTTGAAGTACCACTTATATACGTTGTTTGCCAGATAAGTTCAGATATTGGTCCTTATGAAGGTGTCACATACACTGAAACGTTGATTGAATATAAGTTTCAAATACTGGTGTTCAATGGTAACGTATGTTTTTCAGATGTTGGTTTCGACACACCACTAGTTGTTTTCAATTTTAGTGGGAAAGTTCTGGTTTCTAATATTTTGTAAAATTAGAACCTTTTTATGTCAAGTGGGGGTTGAGTAACATTCTGTAGGCCGGTGTGATTAATAAGAGGTTTTGTGGGAAGTCCCCATTTATATTGAATCTTTTCTTCCCTTCATTTTTTGGCAAGTGATACTGAAGGTCAGGGGGAAAAAACAGTTTGGTTGTAGCATTCGGGTAGGTTTTTCGTAACCCTGAGTCTTTCTTTATGTAGTCTGTAGCTTGTTTCAGATTTTAGCCCTGTAGAGATACATGTGGAGGCCCCATGCTTGCTATAGGTGAACTTGAGATTTTACTTTGTGAAGAAGATTGGGAGAAAGAAAATTCCTTCTTTTGTTATAGTCTGGTTTGTTTACATTTTTTAGTGTGTTGTGGTGAGGTTTTCACAACTTTCTGTGAGGTGGGGTGGAATCATTTGAATCTTGTAATCATGCTTTTGAAGATGTAACAGAGCTCTGTTTGGATGCATCCCATCGCATCTCTTCCTTGCCACCGAACCATAATTTCGACCTTAATTTTCTGAATGCATTTATCACATCCTTGTTTCTTAATGTGTAAATAAATGGGTTCACTGAAGGAATCACCAAAGTGTATATTAGTGCAAGGTATCTGTTAATATTTCTGGTCTGAGGTATCATGTATACAATGATGGCCGTACCATAGAACAAACTGGCTACTGTGATATGAGAGGAACAAGTGGAGAAAGCTTTCCTTTTACTCTTTTCACCCCTTATTCTAACTATAGTAGTAATGATATGAATGTACAAGAGAAAAATGACAACAAAAGGTAATGATACTAGCCCATTCATTTTTGTGACTGTTGCAATAAGTTTGTCAGTAGGGGGCACAACACTTGCCAGTTGCTGTAAGGGACCCAATTCACACATAAAATGGTTAAGCTCATTTGACCCACTGTACTTTAGAGAAGAGGTGGAAATTGTTGCAATTATAGCATTGAGTATGCAAAGAGCCCATGGAAGGACTACAAGCAGAATGCAAATCACGTCTCATACTGTAATAGTGTAAAGGATGAATTAATCGCTAAGTCTCGATCAAAAGCCATGACCGCAAGAGATAACATTCTGTCGGCGCTCCAAATGCTCCAATAGCGCACAACTGTACAAGCGCCAAATGATATAGACTTCATATCCGCAATAAGGTTCGATAGGAGAACAGGAACGACAGACGACAAAAGAAAATCTCACCAAGTTCCAAACATACTGATAAAGAAATACATAGGAGTATGAAGACTATGGTCCATCTTTGTTATAAGGATAATAGAAATGTTCCCAATCAAACATATTATGTATATCAACAGGAAAGTCAGGAAGAGTAAAATTGCATACTGATGATAATCGGTTAAAGTCTGTAGTATAAAATACTTCTCATCTGTGTTGTTAATGCCTTCCATTGAGCCTGTAAATAACATTTGGTAATTATAATAAACTCTTAAAGGACATGTAAACTGTGCCAAATCATTTTCCAAGTAATCATACAGCAATAAGTATTAATTACCACTTATCTCAAATCTGCTTTTTTTAAATAATTCTATCCCTTTTGGGGGGGGTGTTTATATTTTAAAGGAGGCGGGGCACAGTTAGCCAGTAAAGAACTGTCAATCACCCACTCCCAGCACCTCCCCCCGGCACACTACACGTAGAAACTATCCAATCTATAAAGAAAAGCGTATTTCTCTGTCTTTGCATTGCAAATTGGTTGAGCATTAAGATCATGTAGAATCAAGCATTATCTTATATTGTGGCGATGGATGTAAAGACTGGCTGGCTGGTTTATGGATCAGGAGTAAGATTTGGCCATTGAAACCTAAGTTATACACCAAAACTTCAAAAAACAATTAAATTGTGGTCGTTCCTTGTGGAAATTCTGTCTGTAGTTTTAACTAGCAGAATTTCTATAGCAGAATTGGAAGTCTTGACCCAAAACCAGGTTCAGGTTAAAACTTCATGATTTGCTCTAAGATGCCGCACCTGAGTACAGAATTTAATGACACTGGGGCTTATTATGTTAGATTTTCTTACTCTAGTTGACCATTTTTCTCTTGCTGCTTCCCATACCATTGTTTTGCTATACTTTACCTTTATAAATATGCTTTGGTGTGTATTAAAATTCAACTATAACTGTGTTCCTTCATCTTTAATTTGCATTGACTGCCAATAAAAGGTATTATTTTATATCCAAGATGTCTTCACTTTCATCAATGGCTAATACGGTCCAATTTTTACTACTATTGATGTTTTTGTAATAGACCTACACACAACAAGTTAGTGAGATTGAGTCATTTTGGTAGGTCTTTAAAACTGGGGAACTTGGCAGCATGTCACTATATTAAATAGAAATGGTGGTTAAAGGAAACCTAACAAGACTATAATTTTTTAAAGCCTCTAGTGACTTATAGGAAATTGCACTGCAATGCAACACCCAGACCTGAGATCAAAGCTTCCCGCACCTGCATTTGTTTTAAAGGCACAGAGACTGAGCAGTACAAAAGGAAATATTATACATATAGGCAGAGCTAATCTTTCCTTCCAATACCAACTGGGATGTTCTTGTTACTCCTTCTTGGCTCGATGGTTTTGAGTTCCCTCATTCACAATTCTCTACCTTATAATTAGGCATTTATAGGGATCACATGGTCTTGAAAGTTAATACACACAAATACTTAACTAGTGATACAGACAATAAAGAAAGTAAGATTATACCTGGAGCTGCAGATTCAAGTTCCGTTCTGGCTCAATCCCATTGGTCTAGGACTCCACCATCATCCCTGAATTGTCATAACACTAGCAAATATTGACACAAGAGAACCTTCAGCATACTGTAGTTGGAGTTACTTTAATTGGAGATACATAAACTCACAAGATACTGAAGGATCTGTTGCATCGATATAGCTAGTGTAGTGATAGAGACGCAGGGGGTCATTCACTGATATTAATTATGACTAATTTAAGATCGCTTAGCCACAATACCATATTTTTCCAAAGGCTTTGCAGGGATATTGAATAGGGCTTTGTTTTGCACTCATTTAAACAATAGGACCAAGTCACCACTGTGTGTTAACTATTTTGACTAAAACAGTGACATTTCACCGCAAAACATGCCATTTTTTTAAAGGCACTTTGAATTGGAATTCTCTGCAATTCGGTCAACGGTGCAATGTTTCTGCTAAACTGGCACAAACATGCAAAACTGGCAAAGTTGTTGCATGCCATTTGCGACAATTTAGTGTACGTAGTACGGGTTGATGATGACCCCCATAGTTTTTCCTTATTTATTTACATTGCATTCAAATATACAGGTGGGCTTGATATTTGTGCTTTGTTTTTGCCTCCATTGAAGACATATTCAATTTACACAGGTCTCTAGCAAATGTAGGTACACAAGAACTGGAATATATTAGGTTATATTATATATATACTAACAAACCCCCAATTCTTTAAAGAATCGTTCAACCCTGCATTTAAAAACATCTTACCCTCTCTCCCCCTTCTTTCTCTCTCTTTCCCTACTCTCTCTCCCCCTCCCCTCTTTCTCTTCCTTCTCGCTCTCTCTCTCTCTCTCTCCTCTCTCTCTCTCCCTCTCTCTCTCTCCTTTTCTCCCCTCTTTCTCCCTCTTTTCCCTTCTCTCTCTCTCTCCCTTCTCTCTCTCCCCCCTTTCTCTCTCTTTCCTTCTCTCTCCTCCTCTCCTTCCTCGGTCCTCTCCCCATCTTTCTCTTCTTTCCCTTCTCTCTCTCTCTCCCCCCTCTGTCTCTTCCCTCTCTCTCTCCCCCTCCTTGTCCTCTTCTTCTTTCTCCCTTCTCTCCCTTCTTCTCGTCCTCCTCCCTCTTTCGTTCCCCTACTCTCTCCCTCTTCTCCCTTTCCCTTCTCTCTCTCTCCTCTCCCCCCTCTTTCTCCCTCTTGGTCCCTTCTCTCTCTCTCGCCCCCCCGTCTTCCTGCTCCGTTTCTCTCTCTCTTCCTCTCTCTCTCTCTCCCCTGCTCTTTCTACCTCTTTCTCTCTCTCCCTTCTCTCTCTCTCCCCCTCTTTCTCTCTCTCCCTCTCTCTCTCTCTCCCCCCCCCTCTCTCTTTCTGTCCTCGTCGTCTCTCCCCCCCTTTCCCTTCCGCGTCTCTCTTCTCCCCCTCTTTCTTCTTTCTCTTCCATCTCCCCCCCTCTTTTCCTTCTCTCTCTCTCCTCCCCTCTTTCTCCCTCATTCCCTTCTCCCCCCTCTTCCTTCCCTTCTCCGTCTCCCTCCCCCTCTTTCCCCATCTTCCTCTTTCCCTCCCCTCCCCCCCCTTCTGTCTCTCCTCTTTCCCCTCTCTCTCTCTCCCTCTTTCTCCCCTTTCTCACTCTTTCGCGCTCCCCCCCTCTTCTTCCTCTTCTTCTCCCTCTCTCTCTGCTCTGTCCTCTTTCCCTCTTCTCTCTCTCTCTCCTCCCCTCTTCTCTCTTCCCTTTTATACTCCCCCCCCGCCCTCTTTCTTCTTTCTCATCTTCTCTGCCCCTCTCTCCTCTCCCTCGCCCATTTTTCTCTCTTTCTTTCTTTTTCTTATACTCCCCCCCTTTTTTTCTCTCTTTTCCTCTCTCTTCTCTCTCCCCATCTTTTCCCCTCTTTCTCCTCTTTCCCTTCGTTCTCTTCCACCCCCTCTTTCTCTTCTCTTTTCCCTTCCTCTCTCTTTTCCCCTCTTCTCTCTTCCCTTCTCGCTCTCTCCTCCCCTCTCTTTTCTCTCTTTCCCCTTTTCTCTCCTCCCCCTGCTTTCTCCTCTCCTTCTCTCTCTCCCTCCCTCCTCTCTTCCCTCCCTTTCCCCTCTCTCACTCTCCCTCTCCTCCTCTCCCCCCCCTCTCTTTATTTGCATTTTGTCACCTTTATCTTCTATGCAGGTGGTAGGATAGGGGGACCCATTATGAAAACATTTCATTATCTAATCCTTACAATAAATTGTTAATCCTATATACTAAAGAAGGTTGTCGATATGCACAGACACTGGATCCACCTCGTGCTGGCCATGTGACGTCTTAGCAAATGCCCACGGTGGGTCTGTGAAGCCCGCAGGGTGTGTGTGTGTGCCCGTTTTGGGGGGGTAGCTGGTAAACGTCTAAATAGATAATAAGAAAACTAAATCTTTAAGTATCTTATACAAACTTTCAGAGCGATCCAATAAAGTTAAGCAGCGCTCTTTACATTACCATACTCCGGCGATGATGTAATCATTGTGTCAGTAACAGCATTGCAGGGTAAGGGGAGACGGTCTTATTCCGTGGACTTTACTCCCCACATATTTCTTTATCAAGCAGAATGGGAAAAAACACTTATCTACAGAAAAATCTTTTAAATTTAGAGATAACTTTATCACTTCCACCCTTTCCTATGTATCTGTATGTTTCCCAGCTCTAAGCTCTACAGGGCAGGGACCTCTTTCCTCATGTTACATGTTTCAAGCATTTGTTTATTTCATGATGGTCATATTTATTTATATATTTATTTATTGGCCCCCATGTACAACTTTTTGCATTCTATATTGTACAGCGCTGCGTCCCCTAGTGGCGCTTAATAAATAAACATGTACATTACACATACATAAGCTCACCTTTTTATGAAAGCGCTGCTTTAGATCCAAATTAGACGTTAACAGACAAATCAACCTTATTTGCATTCATATTCCAATAAAACCATTGTGTTTAATATGCTCAAGAATCCAGATCGTATATGCAACTTTATAGGACAGTTTGCAACACAAAATGGATAATATCCAAAGGCAGAGTTACCCCAGGGAAATTATGTTACATCCTTTGAGTCTTCATTCATTCTGTCACCTGCGCACAAAGCATTAAGGAAAAGTGTATCAATGTGAGGACATGTTAAATAAGATAATTAATGTAATAGTTAACTAATACACGGAGGACAAATAAACATAAAAGAGTTTTCCAAGTTTCCAATGAAAAGTTTTAGAATGTACTAATTACCCTTCTAGCAAAATATAAACCCAAAAATCTCAGAAAGTGGGAGAAATATCAGTAAACACGAAAATAAACAATACCAGTGATTACAAAAGAAAAACAAAATGAAACAAAAGTTAGCATACAGTATCCTTATTATTCGAATTCTCCATTACTCTTTTCAGTTTAATTGCATGTCCCTGTCCTGGTTCATTGATACCCCTCTTATTAACTGGTCCTATCAAGTGAACAAGAGATTTGAGATGAAGCCATACAAGGTATCTACAAAGGTTTCCTCCCTTTAAACTATGGGCCTTATTTACCCATGCACGATAAGCAAATATACTGTAAGAGGTCAAACTCATGCTAAATGAAACTGTGGAACTGTCTTCCAGCAGATGTGGTAATGGCAAGTTCATACTGGTATTAATACATATACTGTAGTTCTGGTGGGTATGGGGATACTATATAATATTGAGAATTACTGGTATTAATACATATACTGTAGTTATGGTTGTTACAGGGATACTATATAATATTGAGAATTACTAGTATTAATACATATACTGTAGTTATGGTTGGTACAGGGATACTATATAATATTGAGAATTACTGGTATGAGTACAATACTGCAGTTCTGGGCGGTACAGGGATACTATATAATATGGAGATTTTATTACTGGTAATAATATATGACTGGAGTTCGGTCGATACAGGAGATACCATATAATATTGAGAATTACTGGATTAGTAAATATACTCAGTTCTGGTCGGTACAGGGATACTATATAATATTAATAATTACTGTATTTAATATATATATTGCAGTCTAGTTGGTAGAGGGAGGACTATGTATATTGAGAATTACTGGTATAATACATATACTGGATTTCTGGTCGGTACAGAGATACTAGTAATATTGAGAATTACTGGTATTATAATATACTATAGTGTCTTGAAGGTACAGGGATACATATAATATTGAGAATTACTGGTATAATGATTACTGTAGTTATGGGGTACAGGGATACTAATTAATTCTGAGAATTACTGGTATTAATACATATACTGTAGGTCTGGTTGGTACAGGGATACTATATATTATTAAGAATTACTGGTATTAATACATATACTGTAGTTATGGTTGGTACAGGGATACTATATAATATTGAGAATTACTAGTATCCATACATATACTGTAGTTATGGTTGGTACAGGGATGCTATATAATATTGAGAATTACTGGTATTCATACATATACTGTAGTTCTGGTTGGTACAGGGATACTATACAATATTGAGAATTACTGGTATTTATACATATACTGTAGTTATGGTTGGTACAGGAATACTATATAATATTGAGAATTACTAGTATTCATACATATACTGTTGTTATGGTTGGTACAGGGATACTGTATAAGATTGAGAATTACTGGTATTAATACATATACTGTAGTTCTGGTTGGTACAGGGATACTATATAATATTGAGAATTACTGGTATTAATACATATACTGTAGTTCTGGTTAGTACAGGGATACTATATAATATTGAGAATTACTGGTATTACTACATATACTGGTTGATCCAGGGAACTCCCCCCCCCTCCAATTTTAGCTGTTTTTATTTTTTTGCCTTCCTCTGGATCAACAGTTATTTAGGGTTTAAAAACAGGGTGTCCTTATACAACCTTTAATACTACTGTATGTTACTATATAACTGTTGGACATTATTTGTAGGATATAGAGGTTGAACTAGATGGTTTTATGTCTTTATACAACCTCCAATACTATACTACTATGTAACTGGTAGACAGACATAATGGGTAGGATGTAGAGGTTGGACTAGATGGACATATTTGTTTATACAACCTCCAATACTATATTACTATGTAACTGTTGGACATTATTGGTAGGGTGTAGAGGTTGGACTAGATAGACGTATGTCTTTCTACAACCTCCAATACTATGTTACTATGTAACTTTTAGACAGACATTATGGGTTGGGTATATAGGCTAGACTAGGTGGACAAATCTCTTTATATATATTGAAGTTTATTAACAGGCTACAAATATGCACAAACAATAAACTGAAACAAACAATACAATACATAGCATATTGGCTTTTGGGCATAAGGAATAAAAATAAAAAGTCTCTTTCCGAGAAGAAAGTCCAGTCCAAAGGTAATAAAAAGTCTTACAGCAAACAACAAATATAAAAACAATCTTAATTCAGGTCTTTGTTAAAAAGTAACTAAAAGTGATCTCCAATGAGATATAAAGTAAATTCAGAGAAAAAAAGAAACAATAAAACCGAGCCCGCCTAGCTACACTCTAACATAACTAACCCTGTCACCTACCTACATAGATAGATGATGAGGGGATAGACAACCATTCGCACTATCATGCAAATAACTTAAAAATATCTTACTGCAGAAAAAAGGAAAACATAAGTTTGACTTGCTCAAGTTTATAAACCCACATTTATTCCAACATCCATACAACGAGACAACAAGGAAACAAAATATTAAACCTAACATTGTAACATATTAAACCTAACATTATAACATATTAAAACTAACACAAAAAAAAAAAATATTTGGCAGAAACATCAAAACAAGAATCGTTTGGCTTTTCTTAGAAAAACTACTAGGGATACATTCTACATTCTAATGCACTTAGACACTTGAGAGGGCAAAGTGTAAACTACTCACCCTGGAATGCATGAGCCCTGACATAAAAACACAAAGGGCCTAGGGCAAAAAAAGGGCAAGTGATAAGACAGGAAAAAACACCACCAAGAAACATCAGGACCCCTCAAGTGGGCTCAAGGTACAGGCCTCTCCACAGAGTAGATCATCTTCACTCATCCTCTGTTTCTCCAGAGCCTTCACCTTAAACAGTTCCCTCAGGATGTCAGAAACCACCACCTCACAGGAAAGGACTTTATGCCTAATTGAAATTTGGCACTGTGCACTCCACGTGTAGAATTTTACTATTGTGCTAAATAGAAATAAGGTGCTAAACTCAATACTCAATGACTTTGAGACACCCCATAGGCCCACCCCTGGTATGACAGGCAGGGGATAACCAACTTTCTGGACACCCTTTTGTAAACTTCTACGTTAAAAGGACAATTAATATAGGAAGGTGTCTATTGTTTCCTCAACACCACTGCAGCTCTCCCGGGGACACATTCGGTCATTGCGGCGCCTACTTATCACATTGCCTCTTACATAGAGTTTTCCATGGAAGGAATGCCAAGCAATATCCCTAAACTTCGAGGGAACCCTGGGGGACACCATTAAAGAGAGCCCTATACTCAATATATTGCTTGGGCAGTCTTTTAAGACCAGCGGCTCATGGAAGACAAAGACCCTCTTGTCGATGGCCCTCCTAGGTGAGGATCTAATTTCTTCCATTCCCACTTGCCACTTCCTCGTGGCTTTCAGGGCTCCTGCCAAATAGGAGGGGAGAGGACGTCGATGATTCCGCAGACTCTTTACCAAGCCACCCTTCATCCAAGACCCAAGAAATTGAGTGACCCAGCTCTTAAAAATCTCTACCCACAAAGGAGGCTTCTCTTCGAGGAGGTTTGCAAAGTTGTATTTAACAAACATGTTCACAAAGAACATGACAGCGTTGAGCATGCCCAACCCTCCCTTCTTCCTTTGCCAGTAGGTGACAGTCCTTTTGATTAGGTTCAGTTTGTTTCCCTATAAAAGCAGGAAAAACAAACTATTGATTCTTGCATATTACTTCTTACTTCTGGCAAAAGGCACACAGTACTTGCATACAGAAAAAGCGGCACCAGGTAAGTCTTAATCAATGAAACTCTTTCACTACGAGTGTATGGTCTCCCCTTCCACTAATCCACCCTGAAAGATGCAAGTTCCAACCTAGACCCACAGCGAAATCACCTTGGCCAAAAGTGATTCCTAAGATCTTAATTTTTGAGGGAGGCTCAGGGAAGATTCCCGGGAGGTTGAAGGCAGGCTCGCCTTCTTTTCCCATCCAGAAAGCTTCACATTTGTTCCTGTTGATGAGGGAACCTAAATCCTCAGTATACTCTTGTACCAGTTCGGCCACCTCGACCGCCTCGAGACTACCAGAGAAAGGCAGCTACCTTCAAGGAAACTCCCGGAGAGACAGGTACCCCCTGCAGCACGCTGCCATCAAACCTCTTGATCAGAGGATCTATGGCGAAAACGTAAAGCAGAGAGCTGAGCAGGCAACCCTGGCTAACTCCAGAAGAGACCCTAAAAGGTTCCCCCAACCAGCCATTCGCAAAGGAAACGCTTTCAGCGCCTTCATACAAAACCATGAGCCAATTGATGAAACCCTCAGGAACACAGTATCTTCCAAGGACACTCCAGAGATACTTGTGATTCACTCTATCAAAGGCCTTAGACTGGTCCAGTGACAAAAGGTATTTTCCACACTCACAAGACCTGCAATGCATTAGGGCCTCCCGGACCCCCAATACTGCAGAAAAGGTGGATCTACCCTTAACCGTGCATTGCTGCGAGGGAGAAAGCACCAGGTGTGCTACCTCAAAGAGGCGATTGAACAATACCTTTGCCAAGATTTTCCTATCTGTATTGAGTAAAGCGATGGGGTGCCAGTTCTCAATATGGGAAGAATCTAACCCTTTTGACAGCAGAATCAAAGCAGAACGCCTCATGGAGGGTGGAAGGAGACCCTCGGAAAGGGAGTCCGAAAAAACCTCCACAAGACTGGGGGCCAGGACATCAAAAAAGGCCTTGTAGAACCCCGCTGTGAGCTTCTATGGTTGCCCCCACCTCCTCCACGGAGATATCCCCTGTCAAAGAATCCCAAGGAATATCAGATCTTGTCTGAACAGGAGTCTGCTCCAAAAAGTTGGATATGCTTGCCTGGCTGAGCTCTTTCTCAGACAAGAGGTCAGTATAAAAGCTCTTAACAACCAACAGGATACCTACTGGAGATGTCTCCAGGGTCCCATCCCGCTAATCGATTTGCGAGCGAAGGAGTCCCTGCAACTTTGATAGGGATCGGGAGAATGGTGTGACCCATAATTCCTCTCAAAGTTCAAGGAGGCCAGCCGGTCATACTGGAACCTCCTCATCTGAGACTTTACCCTGGTGATCTCCCCAAAGTCACCACAATCAGACACAAGCCTATCCAACTTCCTCTTAAGTTTTAGATAGGCATGATATTTGCTCTGTACCTTATCAATCGCTAGGCCTCGAAAAAGTCGTGCGGTCCTCTTTTTGGTGATCTCCCACCATTCCGTCCTACTGTGGCAGACATCCTTCAGGGACTCCTGATCCTGAAAGAAGGCCAAAAAAGACTGTTTAGTACATTCCTCGTCAAGGATAATCGAATTGAGGTGCCAGAAACCTTTCCTCTTGAGGGGGTCTTTGGAATATTCAAGGACATGACCACCAAACAGTGATCTGAGAATTCTACTGCCTTCACCTCAAGAGGAGAAGTAATGAGTCCTTTTTAACAAAAAAACTATCTATCCTACTACTACTCCTACCTCTATAAAAAGTGTAACCCATGGGCCTGGAGATTGGCGAATGGCACATCTACCAGACCTGCCTCTCTAATTAAGCATTCAAAAATACGCTGTCGTACCCCAACCTGCCAGCCTGGCCTCTCCTGTCCATTGGCCTAGCGATGATGTTAAAATCTCCACCAAACACTACAGGCTGAGCCGTAAAAAGAAAGGGCTTTATTCTGGTAAACAATTCCTTCCTCTCAGCCTTCTTCTGAGGGCCATAAAAATGTATTAGCCGCAGAGGCGAACTGTTCACCAGAACATCCAGCATGCAGCGTCCCATCTCGATTTCAATCACCCGTTTGACCGTTACCATATCTGTTTTTAAAAGAACAGCCAGGCTCGGCGGCAAGAGACCAAAAGGACGGTCCACAGGACCAGTCCCCCTTGGCGCGATGGATCTCAGCCAAGGTGGTGAGCAGGGTCTCTTACAAAAAGAAAATGTCTGCCTCAATTCGGGAGAGAAAAAAACAACGCTGTGCACTTACAGACTTGATGGAGGCAACATTAATTGTTGAACATCTTATTGGAGGGGGCACAGCCATTTACAAGGTGAATGAAGTTTTGGGTTTTTTTCATTTACCCTTCTTTTCCCCCCTCCCTTCATCATCGGACTTTTAGCTGAGAGGCCGGATGGTAACCGCTCAGCCTCCTGATTGTCTATAAAGATTAAGTCAGTGGAAGAAGAGGTTTCTCTAGCTAATTCTCTCTCCAGCCTCGCTATTTCTTCCTCCAGATTGTCCTCTCCTAGCACAGAGTAAGGATTTTTAAGCGGAATGGACAATTTGAGAATAGGCTTATTCTTCTTGCCCCTCCCATTTCCGACCAACTCCACCACCACCCTTCTCGACAGTGGAGGACTTTCGGACTCTGGAAGCAGAGTTACCAACTGGGTTAAATATTTGGGCTATAGCCCCCCTTGACTTGGATCTGGTAACCCTGGCTTTCAGGCTTATAAATAGGTCGAGAAATGAGCTTGGGTTTTGGTGACCCTGATATTTTTTTGGTCATCTCTGCTCTGGGAGCTTCTTGTGGAGTTACATTTACAGGCTCCACAGGCATGGTGGTACTCTCTTTTAACCCAGAGAAATGTGAAGGGTACACTTCTCCAGCGTCCACTGCTTCCCCAGCAACTGCTACAACCTCAGAGTTCACCTCCTCGGAGACTACCATCTCCACAAACTCTTGCACAACTTGCTGCCAAGATACGGGGCAAGAGGTGTAAGTGTGCCCCATCTCACTGCAGAGGTTGCAACAGACACTGTTAGGGCAGTCTTTCGCATTGTGCCCCAGCTCATGGCATAGGGCACACACTTCAGCTTGTCACAATACATTGAAATATGATGAAACGACCCTCACTTCCAGCACTGAAGCGGCTGGCCCGGGTAGAAGCTTTGTATCCTATCCCTGCTGATAAAGGCAGAATTCAGGATGTGCTGGGTAACATTACGGACTGTGTTCAGTTTAACACTGCACTTCCAACCACCATCCCAAATTCCGCTGTCATCAAGATTCTTAAAAAGGTTGCTTTGGGTGGAGCCGTATCTTCCAAGCCAGGTGCGGAGGTCTGAGAGCGGAATGCTCTCATTAAAGACCTTTATGGTTACTCCGCCACCACCCGAAAGCCAATCCACCAAGCAGGATCCCTGTCATACCTTTTCCAAAACTCATCCAGACCTTGGGAGTACACAAAGCTGACGACAAACTCCCCAGGACTGGGCCCAGAAATAAAGGCAAAGATGTCCACTACCTCCAACCCAACCTGGAGGAGTCTGTCAATGACCTGCTGCCTATCCAGAAAAGGGCCCTCACCCACCCACTTCAAGTTCACCACATTCCTCCTACCCCCACCGCCACTGTACATGTTACCATACACAGATGTTTGCGCATTAGCAGGAAAAGTCCTCCGCGTAGTAGATGGATTTACGCTGGCAGCAGACGCATATGATGTTGGTTTGGTCCCTGCAGGTAAAACTTGAGGCTGCTTAGTGGAGACAGATTGAACAACCTTTGCATAACTGGGACCAGATGATCCAACAGATCTTACAGGGGGGACAGACACAGACTAGACAGGGGGAGCTTTGGACACAGACATTGGGGCTGACACAGAGGGAGATTTGGAGACAGACACAGCAGGAGCAGGGGAAAGGGAAACAGGTGCTGGTCCAGCAGGGACCAGGTGATCACACTTACCACCTATTGGTGGACCCTCCATCCCACTGGCCACAGGCTCTGCCGTCATCTTTCCAGATGCAGGTGGAAACTCCAGCTCACACCGTCCCTTTAATGCCTCCACCATCTCAAGCTTTGGGATCAAAACTTCACATGCATGTGACTTCCCCTTTGTACGTTTCCCCTTGGTGCTTCTCTTGGTTGAACCCTCTGCCACCAAGCTCACCGCCCCTTTAAGATCTTCCTGTACAGAGATAACTGCAGGGGATTGTATTTCCAGGTTGCTTGAAACTGCAGCAGGGACATCACTTGTATGATTGGCTGAGATGGGACACACACCTGACAGGCCCTCTGCACTGCTTTGAATAGGAGCCCCTCCTCCTCTGCTGACATCATCCAGATGCTCCACCTCCTTTACAGCAATGGATGCATCTTCCTTACCCACTGCTTTACACTTCCAGTATTGGATCACATGGTGGAACCAAGATGGCCGCCTCCTTCCTGGCACATGGCTCCTCTCACTCACCACCTCCAAGGTAGGAACAGCCAGGACAGGATCGGTTTCCTTACAGGTAACAGCACCGGCATTCACCGTATCTCTACCTTTACTTGCAGAGGGGATACCACACACGGAATCCTCTGGAGCAGCGCCAGATACACAGGGATCCAAAATGACCGCAGTCTTCAGTGTTTCCTCAGCTTCACATGTGTCCTGGATGTCGCTGGATGGCGAAACTGCAGGTGGAGACTTACAGATACTGTGAACAAACTTAGTAACTGTTACTGCCTTTCCTTTCCTGTCCATTTTCCATTTTCTCTTCCATAGAGATCTCATCCACGGAGAAGATTAACTTCTGTTTCTTTTATTGGGGACTCAAGGTGGGAGATCTCTTTCAACAGCCCAGGGGGTTCTGGCTCATCCTCAGCCCAGTCACACTCCACTTTCTTCTGCCCAGGTGGGATTTTCGGGGATTCCAGCAGCTGGGAAACCTTTCCAGACTCCCCAAGCACTTCCATTCCCACATGCACATTCCCTGGGGTTGTTTGCTCAGAAGTCGGTGGCAGACACACTCTCTCACATCGTAGGCCTCCCTCATGGGTCCAATGGTTTCTGAAAGAGTTTCCTCCTCCATGGTAAGGGCCTCAAACCCTTTCTCCATGACAGAGAGTACAACCCGGATCTTAGGTCTGTTTGTAGAAACGGCACGGTCATAGGAATCTTTCTTTTGCTTGATTCGTAGGCCCAAGATTTTTAACTTTTCTTTTACTGCCACATATTGCTTTAGGCCCTCCACCAAGGCCTCTGCAAAGCCAGGATCCCCAGGCTCCAGTTGTTGTTTTGGGCCAGGGACCACAGCAGAAGGCCCAGGCCTTGGATCAGAAGAACCAGGGCTCTTGGAGGCCATTGCAGGCCCAGAACAGTAAACTCAAATCGGATACACAAGTAGGAAACTGTTGGAGGTGAGGAGCACAAAGAAACACAACCTTCTCCCTCCAATACTATGTTACTATGTAACTGTTAGACAGACATTATGGGTAGGGTTTAAAGGTTAGACTAGGTGGACATATGTCTTTATACAACCTCCAATATGATGTTACTATGTAACTGTTATACAGACATTATGGGTAGGGTATAAAGGTTGGACTAGATGGATGGATGTCTTTATACAACCTCCAATACTATGTTACTATGTAACTGTTATACAGACATTATGGGTAGATTATAAAGGTTGGACTCGATGGACGTATGTCTTTATACAACCTCCAATACTATGTTACTATGTAACTGTTAGACAGACATTATGGGTAGGGTATGAAGGTTGGACTAGGTGGACATATGTCTTTATACAACCTCCAATTCTATGTTACTATGTAACTATGTTACTATGTAACTGATAGACAGACATTAAGGGTAGGTTATAAAGGTTAGACTAGATGGACTTATGTCTTTATACAACCTCCAATACTATGTTACTATGTAACTGTTAGACAGACATTATGGGTAGGGAATAAAGGTTAGACTAGATGGACGTATGTCTTTATACAACCTCCAATACTATGTTACTATGTAACTGAGAGACATACATTATGGGTAGGGTATAAAGGTCAGACTAGATATACATATGTCTTTATACAACCTCCAATACTATGTTACTATATAAGTGTTAGACAGACATTATGGGTAGGGTGTAATGGTTAGACTAGATGGACATATGTCTTTATACAACCTCCAATACTATGTTACTTTGTAACTTTTAGACAGACATTATGGGTTGGGCATAAATGTTGGACTAGATGGACATATGTCTTTATACAACCTCCAATACTATGTAACTATGTAACTGTTAGACAATTATTATGGGTAGGTTATAAAGGTTAGACTAGATGGACGTTTGTCTATACAACCTCCAATACCATGTTACTATGTAACTGTTAGACAGACATTATGGGTAAGGTATAAAGGTTGGACTAGATATGTGTATGTCTTTATACAACCTCCAATACTATGTTACTATGTAACTGAGAGACATACATTATGGGTAGGGTATAAAGGTCAGACTAGATATACATATGTCTTTATACAACCTCCAATACTATGTTACTATATAAGTGTTAGACAGACATTATGGGTAGGGCATAAAGGTTGGACTAGATGGACATATGTCTTTATACAACCTCCAATACTATGTAACTATGTAACTGTTAGACAGACATAGGTAGGTTATAAAATTTGGACTAGATGGACATATGTCTTTATACAACCTCCAATACTATGTTACTATGTAACTGTTAGACAGACATTATGGATAGGTTATAAAGGTTAGACTAGACAGAAGTATGTCTTTATACAACCTCCAATACTATGTTACTATGTAACTGTTATACAGACATTATGGGTAGGGTATAAAGGTTAGACTAGATGGACGTATGTCTTTATACAACCTCCAATACTATGTTACTATGTAACTATGTAACCGTCGACATCGCCCGGTGTTGGCGACATCAGCAAGGGCACTTCTAAGTACCGGGAAGGGGGTCCTGGTACAAGCTGTGGAACACCTTAAGCCCCAAAAGGCACTTGTCAATGCCACAAGGGCAATTCCAAAGGCCACAAGGTCACTTATAAGTGCCGTGGAGGGGAGTCCCAGTTTCGAACTGAGGGACCCCTTAAGCCCCAAAAGGCACTTCTAATGGCCACAATGGTCTTCTAAGGACCTGGGAGGGGCCCCAGGTTGAGCCATAGGACCCACAAACGTCTGGCGGCAGGACTTTCAAGGATTCTTGAATTTGGCCATTCGAAGATTATCGAAAATGGCCCACGGGAAACTGGAAGTAGCCTGTGTGTGTGCTGCTTCCGATTTTCTACTGTTCTTCCCACAGGGACGTGTTCCCCGGTCCCAGAGCCATTTACAGTAATTTACCACTGCTATTTTAACCATTATTTTAGGCAGAAAGTCCCTATTGACTTTAATGGCGGATTCGCAGAATTTTTGAATTTTCTGATTTTTCCTAAAATCCATGAATCCTCGAGCAGAACAGATTTTTGGAAGTTCTCCCATGTCTAGTCACTGGCTGCGATATCAACTGTCACATGCATAACTGACAGCTGCCAACTAGAAGAACCAGGAAGCACAAAAAGGGGTAATAAGACATCAGGCAAAATTTCTGGTTAGTCTTACCCTTTCTTACAGCTTTCTTTTGCAGTTTTGGAGGCGAGATGTATCTATATACATTTTTTTTTTCATTTTAGGGGTTGACTTGGCCTTATAATTACCTTCAACTTTCTTTGCTGTCTGTCCATATATATTAAAACAGATTTAGGTAGGATGTACTTCTTCTAGACTGAATTTTACTTCACATTGAGTTATAATTTGGCTTTTAATTTCCTAAATGCAGTGACCACATCCTTGTTTCTCAGTGTGTAAATGAATGGGTTCACTGAAGGAGTAACCAGAGTGTATATTATTGAAAAGTATTTGGATGTATTGTTGGTCTGAGGAACCATATTTGCAATGATGGCCGTGCCATAAAACAAACTGGCTACTGTGATATGAGAGGAACACGTGGAGAAAGCTTTCCTTTTACTCTTTTCACCCCTTATTCTAACTATAGTAGTGATGATATGAATGTACAAGAGTAAAATGACAGTAAAAGGTAAAACTATCCCATAGATTTCTGTAATTGTTACAGTGAGTCTGTTGGTAGGAGGCACTACACATGCCACGTGCTGTAAGGGACCCAATTCACACATAAAATGGTTAAGCTCATTTGACCCACAGTATTTATAACCAGCAGTGAAAAACATTGCAATTAAAGCATTTATTATGCAAAGAGCCCATGGAAGGACTACAAGCAGAATGCAGAAATCACGTCTCATAATACGTGAATAGTGTAAAGGATAATTAATCGCTAAGTCTCGATCAAAAGCCATGACTGCAAGGAGATGACATTCTGTCGATCCAAAAGTTGCAATGGCGCACACCTGTACAAAGCAGCCAGTAAATGATATAGACTTCATATCCGCAATAAGGTTCAAAAGTAGAATAGGAACGATGGACGACACAAAGAAAATCTCACAGGTTCCAAACATACTGATAAAGAAATACATAGGAGTATGAAGACTATGGTCCCAATACAGTATATACTGAACAGTATCTAATGTCACTTTTTCAGGAACCCATTATAGGTGTTTTATATTCTTACCATAGCTGAACATTTATCCCCTTCCATTAGGGTTGCTCGTTTCAATACCCTTCCTGTTTATTGTGACAATTATAGCACATTTGGGGTGTTTGGTAAAGATAAACAATCCTTCCGTAGTTTGGCTGCCAAAACCAAAAATCGAAATTCCATCAGTAGTTTCAACGCAGAATCCCAAAAGCATAACCCAAAATTCCCCTGCGCATGCCACTGTCCTTTGGCAGGAAGTCAGCACCTACACTTCAGTTTCCTGGAATTTGGACAAGCACTGCAGGAGAACCATAAGGAGCACAGATGTAGGGTAACAGTACACAGTGGGGCCTGAAGTGGGTTAAATTTTAGTTTGGGGGTGGGCATGCCCTTTAATATACTAACTTGGGGGGTGGGCATGCCCTTTAATATACTAACTCACACAATATGTGACATGGCCAGGTGGATTAACCTCTAGCCATAATCTCGCAAAACCTTCAAACAACCATTATGTATGTGACTCTCCCCATTTCAGTGTTGTGGCCTAGGTGGAGAGGTGTCTATCCAAAAGAAGCAGCAATGGAGCTGCCCAACCCAGATGCAAATACTACAACTCTTCTTTAGTAAAAGCAGAAATGTTATTGGAGATTCCATGGCATAAAATAATGATACCTGATATGTTTCGTGTGTATTCCATACTTCATCACATTTAAACTGACCAATGAACCTGCCATTACAACGTCCACTGGAAGACAGTTCCATAGCCTTACCGTTCTCACAGTGAAAAACCCTTTCCGAGCTTGAAGCCTAAACCTTTTTTCTTCAAGTCTTAAGGGATGTCCTCGTGTCCTCTGACATGTTCTATTGGTGAACAATGCCCCAGATAGTTTATTGTATGGCCCGTTAATGTATTTATACACAGTAATCATATCCCCACACAAGCGCCTTTTCTCCAGCGTACATAATTGTAACTTTTCCAGTCTCTCTTCATATTCAAGCTCCCCCAATCCCCTTATTAATTTAGTTGCCCTTCTCTGAACCCTTTCCATTTCAAAGATGTCTTTTTTGTACACAGGATTCCAAAATTGCACTGCATGTTCCAAATGAGGCCTTACCAATGCTTTGTAAAGAGGGAGAATTACATTTTCCTCCCTTGAATCCATACCTCTCTTTATACAAGACAATACCATGCTGGCTCTGGCTGTTGCCGCCTGGCACTACTTTCTACCTTTAAGTTTGTTATCCACCAAAACTCCAAGATCCCTTTCCAACAGGGATTCACTTAACACAGAGCCATTTATAGTATAAGTAGCACAAGGATTTTTAAGTCCAAAATGCATCACCTTACATTTATCAACATTGAATTTCATCTGCCACTTAGCAGCCCAATGTGATAATCTATCTAGATCCCCTCAAGTTATTTATCTTGATATTTAATTTGGCTTGAAAAAGCCAAATTACTGTTCTTTCTAACTCTTCTTCTTCTTTTTCTTCTTCCGTTTTCTTCTTCCGCTTTTTTGGACCGAATCTCCTTCCACAGTTTTTGAGCTAGAGACATGAAATTTGGTACAGATGTGCGGGGATATATAGAAGAAGTGTGCTATCTTCTAGCTAAGGAATCTGCGGAAGCGTTACAGCGTTATCTGTGAATTTCCGGACATTTTTTCCCATAGAGTATAATGGTAACAATCCTCAAATGAGGATATTTCAAAACAGTTTTTTTCATAGTCATAATTACAAATGGTGATACCCCCAACCCCCCAAACAGACCCAGGTACACTACCTACTGACCTACCTTTACATTCCCATGGAAGCCATATTTAAAGGGTAACTAAAGTCAAAAAAACAAATTTAGATTTATCCTCAATAAAAGATAGTTTTATGGTTGTAAACCCCAAAAAGATATACCCCCCTTCAACCAGACTCAGGTACACACACCTACTGATCTACTTATCCATTTACATGGACAGCAATACTAAAGGTAACTAAAGTCAAAAAAGAAATTTTGATCAATAATCAATAAATTTGTTTTTTTAACCCCCAACGTGATACAGGTTATACACAGCTATGACCTACCACCTCCATTACTGTTGAGCCATACGGTACTTAAAGGGTAATTAAAGTCAAAAAAACTAATTTTGACCAATCATCAAATTTTTTTTTTTATAAACTCTCAACCCGACACGGGTACACACACCTAGTGATCTACTTATCCATTACTATGGCATCCATATGTAAAGAGTAACTAAAATAAAAAAAACTCATTTTGACCAATCATCAAAAAAGTTAGTATTTTATCCCCCAACCTGATATGAATACACACACACCAACTGATCTACCTTTAATGCATGTGACATATATAAAGGGTAAGTAAAAAATAACAATGTCCTCTTCATTGACATTGTTGAGTTTTAAAATCTGCAGCACAAACACACAAATTCCCTTCCAAAATGCAGTCTTTCAAGCCAAATTCAAAGTTTATACTTAAACTTTCCTTTTCTAGTTTACTCTGGTTCTTTACAAGAACATCAAGTCTATGTTAAATTGTTTTTAAAGAAACGGGGAAATTATCTGTGTGCCAAATTGGAAAAGTGTGTTTTTGTATTTTAGAAGGTTCCCGTCTTGGGGTTCATCATTTCTAATAAAAGGAAACAGTGGGTCCCACTAAAGTTTCTGAACTGGGTAGACAAGTATTAAATTTGCTGTTTCAGCATTCCAGAGGGGGTTAAATTAATGGGCAATAATAAATATGTGATAACAGTAGGTAGTTTTGGCCTTTGTTCAAAATGGTACTTGGGGAAATACAAAAAATTGTAATGGCTGAATTAGTCCTTAGTCCTAAAGTTTTAATTCCTTTAATTTTAATTCCTTTATTGCTTATTTGGTGTCAGTGTACTCTGATCAGATGCCAATCATTTTGAAATTACCAGGCCACGCTTTGCTACACTCATTAGACCATGGCTGCTGGTGTTACAGTACATGACATCAGTGAGATTCTTTCACTTACCTGCCCTCTGTTAATAAAACAGTGATAGGGAGATGTAACATACTACGCTGATGTGCAAAAAGGAAGTTGAACAGTCATACTTCTCAATGTAATATCGGGTTAGCATGTGTTTAGCCTTTTTTTATTATGTTTTGTATTAACGACTCAGGCACCCAATGCAAAACCCCTAGCACTAATCTTAGAAAAGGGAAAACTAATGCCTTTTAAATTAAGGTGTTATCTCCACGCTCCTTACCTTCTGGGTATCAATGAAGCCATTTCAATTAGCAGGTTTAGTGCGATAGCCCAGAGGGTGGAAATGTGTTGAATAAATGTTTTTACATAAAAAAAATTGAATTCTAGTGCACACACAATTCTAATTCCATATTGGCTATACCTCCATAAGGTTGTTACTACAAACAGTCTGCTGAACCCTGGATAAATAAAAGGAATTAGTTCAATAAGTTGGCCAAATTAATTTAAGCCCAGTCACCACGTCAAGGTTGCTTTATTTAACTGGGTCCTAACCTACTGGTACTTGTCTATTTGGCTGCGTGAGCTGACATCTTCTTCTGTGTGGCCTGGATGCTTGAAGCTGACTCTCTAGTTTAAAGTACATTGCTCAAATGGGCACATGACCTAACTCTGGGTGGAGTACAATTTCCCAGAAGGCTTGGTCAAACCTTCAGTGTAACACACAATATATAGGGCTGTTGTAAGGAGATATAGCCAATATGCAATAGAATTGTTTGTGCACTAGAATTCTATTTTTTGTATGTTTTATATTTTTTGTCTCTAGTTGCACTTTAATAATATGGACATGGGATATATATTATAAAATATAAGACATGGGAAACCACAGACGCAACTGAAAACAGCAGATTAGGTTTCCAGTTAAAGGAATGGAAAGAAAACCATCTCACTCCAGAGGTACATGGAGGGGGTCAGCATAGAAACATCTGGAGTTGTGGAAGATATTTTGTTTAAGGGCCCTAAATTGCAAAATTTTTAGTTAGCACCCGGGGCACCTGCCTAGATTGCCTTGCTGATAATCTGACTCTGCTGAAGCCACACATTTGGGCTTATTTGCAGAGAGTGGCTATAACAAATTTACAGTCTTTAAAGGGCAACTATAGTAAAAAAAAACTTTGTCTGTATACAATGTATAGATCACTTAGCATAAGCTGCCTTACTTTCATGTTGCTGTGTGGCTTTGTTTTTTCACACTGGCAGAAGTTTCTACCAAGCTGTGTAGTCCCCCTCCCTCTCTGTCTAGTCCCCCTCAAGCAGTAAAGGGCTGTATGAAAAGTCTGGGCATGCTCAGTTGAAAGGACTTTAAATAAAGTGCTGACATCCTGTTGACCCTTCCTTTCCAGAGCTAGACTGCAAGCAAGCAAAGTGTGGGAGAAAGTAGCAATATGCTGAAGGGAGGGGCAGAGAGGAGGACAAGTGGTGCTGAGATTCTTTACAAGTAAGTTACTGAACTCTGCCTGTTCTCTAAGTTTGCTATGTACATAAAGTTCATATCCCTTCCCCTGCTTAGCTGAGCATAAATCACTGAAGACAGTCAGTGTAGCAGCATCTGTAGTGAGACCTCCACAAATACAGTGACACTGCTTGTTGTCCTGATACATTTCAGTTGCTTTAGTCTATATATTTCATAGATTGTACTGTGTCTTGTTTGGTATATAGTCTGTATTAGTGTATTATTACATATACTGTATTAGTGTATTATAGAGATGTCCGAACTTAGCAAAATCCGGTCCGCTCGAGGATCCGCGAATTTTCGAAAAAATTAGAAAATTAGAAAAGCCGCGAGCGGACCCATTAAAACCTATTAAAATGAAAGTTCGGCAAAATCTGCATTAAAATTGGTCTAAATAGTCTTTCTAACTTACACTAAATCAGTCAGGGACCTGGGTAATGACCTTGGAAACACATATCAATGCCTACAATACCTAAAAATTACAGTCCGCTAGTGTGAATTTCAAATGCGCCCGAGTCTTCGTCATTCTTCGAAAATACGTGGATTCTTCGTGAAATTTAGAATTTAGAATTTTCGAAAACATGGTTCGGAAAAGTTCGGAAGGCGGAAAACCGGAAAATCTGCAATATGCGCCATTCGCAAACGAGGCAAATCCACCGCGGATCCGCGAACTGAGCCATCACTCGTGTATTATTATATATACTGTATTAGTGTATTATTATATATATTGTATTAGTGTATTATTATATATACTGTATTAGTGTATTATTATATATATATTGTATTAGTGTATTATTATATATACTGTATTAGTGTATTATTATATATATTGTATTAGTGTATTATTATATATACTGTATTAGTGTATTATTATATATATTGTATTAGTGTATTATTATATATACTGTATTAGTGTATTATTACATATACTGTATTAGTGTATTATTACATATACTGTATTAGTGTATTATTATATATACTGTATTAGTGTATTATTACATATACTGTATTAGTGTATTATAGGGCTCGGTTAGTAAAAATCCCCCAATTGTATGAAGGGGGAGATAAGAGACAGAACTTCTGCAAAGTAAAAAAAAAAAGTTTTTTTGTGCAAAGAACATCAGAGCTAAAATCTTGTGTTTCTTTCAGAACAGCATTTCTATCCACACTTAAGCTGGGTACACACAGTAACGTTACTGTGTGTACGTTCGTTTCCGATGGAAACACACAGTCCCGAGCGTTCTCCCTATAGGGAGAACGCTCGGGACTGTGTGTATGCAGATCTTTGAAAGATGGCAGACAGGATCTTGCAGATCCTGTCTGTCATCTTTCAGAAATCTGTGATGTGTGTACCTAGCTTAACTGTCCACTCCTTTGTTTGCTTTGTCTCTATATAGGGAACCAGTAGATTTATCTCTCTCCTCGCTCAAAACACCAAGTGCTATAAGTCTCATATTAGTGATACAAACACAAAAGGAATTTGGGGAAAGAGTTCCTTTAATGACACAGATAGATAGTAATTTACCTCGCTCCTTATCAAATCTCTCTCTTTGGCAGACTGTGGCTTTGCTATATATATCCATTCATGTTTTGTGTGTGCCAAGTTTTAATATTGTCCAATAATGAACTGGCTATTACACTAACAGGGTTATTCAATGAAAGTTATCGTTAAAAATGGTGCTCATTTTGCCCCAACCATTCAGATATTATTTAACATTTGAAAGCTAAGATCTGATTGGTTGGGGCAAAATGAGCACCATTTTTAATGATAAGAACTTTGATTAAATCTCCCTGTTGATCTCACTGTAATTTGCTTCATTCTCTATGGCAATAGGTTGTAATTTGCACCCAATCACACCAAGACAATTTAAAAGCTAAAATCAGTAATGGTATTAAATAACGGTAAGTAAATAACTGCCAACCATCTGGTCTTTAATGGATCACAATATCAATCAGGCTGAAATATTGTCAGTACCTCTAAAATGCCTGTCCTACAAACGACCAATCATTTTATCAAATGTTAAGACTGTTGGTGGGAACATTGGGCTCTGGTCAACCTATTTATGCAATGCCTAATGGTGGCCATACATGGATCTAGATTGTCAGCTGATCATCCGTCCCAATAATTAAAAAGAGCGGATTTTGTCTATGAACACCATAGATGTATCAATAACCCATATTGCCCAGTATTATCACAACTTGTATGGCTACCATTTGACAACAATTAAACCATAAACACAATTTCAACTGACACTTCAATATTCAATATTCAATGGATTCATGGATCTCCCCCTTACACAGTAATAATACACTTAAAATAATAAATGTTACTTTTTTGTTTTTAAATCTTCCTTAAAGCACATTAACAGCAGCAGAAATCTTAATTTCCAACAGATTTACACTGCACCTGTAATGCTTTAGTGGTGGTTTAAGCAAGTATAAGGTATGGTTAAAGGACAGTTAAATATATAATGACCTAAACAATTATAATGCTTTCCCTTTTTAAATAGTTAGCTTCAATGCTGCCTTACCCTCACATTCTAGGACCATGATCCTCCTGGTGGTTAATAACAGACCACGGGAGGGACTACTATCCTGATATGCGGTCTGGAAAAGAGGGAGTCAGCATCTAAGGAGATTATTTCATTAAGGGAATCCTTCGCCTTTGTGTGAATAATGAAAAGATATATAATCAACCAATGACTCGTTTACTATAAGTTGAATCCAAGTTCTACTAGAAAGAAATATTTATGTTCTATTCCTCTACTTACATAGAGACAGTTCATGTAAACTCTATTTCCAACAATAACATCAATGAAATCATCAGGGCTGCAATCCTCTCTGAAAAGCACTTCTGCATTAAACATTTCTGGAAATGATTAAGGATTACCGAATTATAAGTGTCAGGGTAGGTAAGCCACCAAAAATAAAACCCAATTTAAGGATAAATAAGTTTGTTTTGCTCTTCCCCTTCAGTGTAGTGTAGTGTAGTGTAGTATTGCTCTGAAACCATCTTCTAGTGCCAACTGGTAAACAAGCAGTTTAGCCTACACTAGGATCCACTATAATGCAGGTGGTAGGATGTGACCAAGCAGTGAGGATGGTACTGAATAAACACTATACAGAACCAGAAGGAAGGAGAAAACAACAACATGCAACACGTGCTAAATTATATATTATATATGCCTGCAATTTTAATGGCAGCTATACCAAAATTTTAACTTTTACTTTTAAAATCTATATTTGATGGGGAGGTAGGAGTCTTTAAACCAAACTGCCATACTACAACAGAAGGTGAGCAGCAAGCACATGGCTGTTCTCTCCTTCCCCTAAAGGAAAGTTATAGTTTCCAGTAATAGGCAATTTTAAACCTATTTTTTCCTTAAAGAGAGTAAAGTAATGCAATGAACAATTTAAGAATTTTATTACTTTTAGATTCTAGTCACTAATAACAGTTTCACTGTATCCAAAACAAAGTTGTCTTTTTGTTTTGCCTAGTTACATGGTTGTAATAAGATGTTACTTAATAACATGTAAATGGCAGTATCCAGTTCCCACTATGCATACTTTGCTCAGATTCCTTTCCCTACTACATGTTATCGACAATGGTGCTTTCATTAGTCACATTACATCTTGTGCGGTACAATTTGATCATCCATAAAATGTAGCTCCTTGTCTGATTGTATTGGTAACTGGACAAAATATATAGCTGGTTGAAAATAGCAGATCTGAGTTTTTTATCTTCCCACAAAGGATACTGTATTCATGAAGAATGAGCTGCACCAGTTTCTCAGAGCATTGGGTTAGAGGAACTGTGGAGTTAAAAGAAATTCCTCCTCCTTTCTTTGGCTAAAAAGGCAAAACATTAAAAAAGCTTCAACGTTACAGTGCAGCAGTCAGGCATCAACTCAAAACAATTTCCAGATGTTAATTTAACTGTGAACATCAGTCAGATGTTTAACTCCCAATGCAATTTCATTTTCATGCAGATGCGGCATCATTAATAGTTCCAGTCAATAAGTGAACATTGCTTGTTTAGAAAAATATATTCATATTAATAAAACATGTATGGTCAAGAAAAAATCTCTCTATAATTCACATAAAAATAGTCATACAGCTTATTCAGTCTTTCCAGTGTATGTGTCAAAAACTGTGTATCAAGCCCATTAAAAACTCTTAAAGCCAGGGTAAAGTCCTTGAAAGCCCATACAAATTTACATAGTGTGTAAATACACAGATGAATAAATTAAGGTAGGTAATGGTTAATTGTCTAAATTATCTGAGACGACAGTACTATATCCATAAACCCAGTCATATACTATTGTTAGAGAGAGATGTACGGCAAGGTACATCCTTATCAGCAACACTGCTGGTATACCTTGATGTGCAAAGTTCCGAATCACAATTTTTATGTTTAATAGAGATGTTTCTTCTGGACCATAGTCTTTTTAATCAATATAAATATATTTTTAAAAACATATTATTTCCCCCTTCACATATTATTTGTTCTAGTGCTGTACTTGTTACAGCAATATTTCAGAGGAGGGGGTCACATCTGTGGGAGTATTTCCTTCAGTGTGGCATCCAGTGCTATTAATCAGTAACAGTCATTTCTATATCAATCCCGTTAATCGTTCCATACCTTGAAATAAATGTTGGGTTTAGTTTTATTTAGGCGAATACCCACTGATTCCAACTCCTTCTCTAGTAAGGATCTACACCGGGGAGAAGAATACTACCATTAGGTGTGGTAATGACCCCCTTGACAACCTCAGCCTAAACAGTAAGGGTAACTGACCTCTGTACTTCTCCTTTGGTAGCATCCAGCATCATAATAACAACATCTGAAGTCCGTGCCACAGCGATGACCTGGCGACCTCTTCCCTTCCCTGGAAAGAGAGAGTATAAACTTTGCTGCCCTAAATGTCTCATGTTCTATTAAAAGGCAAGATTAATAATGCACATTCAGGGTTATTTAATAAAAGTTCTTATCGTTAAAAATGGTGCTAATTTTGCTCCAACCAATCAGATGTTTGCTTTCAAATGTTAAATAAGATCTGATTGGTTGGGGCAAAATTAGCACCATTTTCAACGATAAGAACTTTTATTGAATCTCACTGATTGTGCCTTACAGAGTAGTAGCCACAAAATTGTTATAAATTTTTTTTAAAAAGAGAGAGAATAAGGCACTGACCTTGAGCTGCTCCTTCAATGATTCCTGGGAGGTCAAGAAGTTGGATGTTCGCTCCCTTGTACTGAATTTTTTTAAAAAGAAATAAGTCTAGTTAGAATACAACACTGTATAAAACACCAGAAAATACAAGGTATCCAGAATTATTTTTAAATAATTACAAATGTGACATTTCCCTATTAGTGGAAACATTTATATACTTATTCACTAATGCTAAAAAAAACTCTTCCATTTACAATGTTATTTAAACACATTCTTGTTGCATTTATTTAACCTAAATTAATTTCTCTTTGAGAAAGTTCCTTCTTATAGCTCTAATGTTGTACAGAAGGAGTGAAAAAGCCTTTGTTTGAAGTCTGTAATAAAAATCCAGTCCTTTAAGAAACCTACTACACACACCATATTTCATATTCCCCTTACCTCAATCACTCCTGGGATGCATGTGAGTGTAGTAAACTCATAGGATGCAGCTTCACTGGCTGTGGAAGTCATCAAGCTCAAGAAGGTAGACTGAAAAAATACTGCAGGTTGTGAGTTTCAAAAAAGGCAATCCAAAAAGTTTCTATATACCAACTTACTTGCCAATAATACATTAGAAGAAAGAGTGCAGAAAGTTTTGTAAAGCCCTCGCAAACCCATATATTCCAAAGATGCCCCTGAAGTGTCTTACCTAACCCGGTCCCTCGCTGTTCCTCCTCTGCTGCTGAAAGTCCAATTACCTGACCGCCAGGACCAGGAAGTAGAGGAAGTAGAGCAGCTGTCAGCGCAGAGCCGCACTGCACTTGTTTTTGCTCAAAACAGGAGCAGGGGGTGGCGCCTAGGTAGCGAGGGACCGGATTAGGTAAGTCACATTAGGGGCATCTTTGGAAAAAACGGGAGGTAAGGTAATACCACATTTTTTTCCCCTTTGGAGATACCCATTAAATCAAAACAGACATGATGCAAAATATATGTTACTGTGGACTAGAGAAGGGATAGAAAAAACAAAACATGTAACAGGTAAAATAGAAATAGATGGAAGACGTGAGAGGAAGGGGAAAAACAGGTCTCCATACAAGTGTTGTCTATTTAAAAGAACGTCATACCTTTCAAACAACCCTATGATGAGGTCTCTAGATTTTTTAGTTATAAACTTGCAAAGCCTGTGAAAGTCATATGATGTGCTGTGTAAAAAGCCCCACCCCACCATTCCATTCCAAAGCTAGTTACAGACATGCAACCATTCTCTATCCTTTGCTCTACTTATGGACACCTTAAGCTGGCCATACACTAGGTAGACATTAGATAGCTATCTCTAATCTCAAGGCCACATTTTACAGCAGTTTTTAGATAATCCCATCTGGCCCAAATTAATTGCATAAAAGAATGGGCTAGGCGGTTCTTAGACATATAATATGATGCTAACTGGGATTTTCTTCCGAAAGTCGACATCAATAGCAAAAGTCACAAGGAAGACTGCATTAGCCATAGTCGACGGTGTGGCTTAAGGGACCCTCTAGAACGCAGATGAGAGACACGCCAAAGCGTCTATGGACTCTGAAATTAGGGGCAAGAACCATGGGTTTATCGGGAGTGACTAGAAGAGCTTTATGGGTAAAGCAGTGGAGGGCAGATTCAAACCAAAACCTCACTACTATACCCTTCAAAGAAGACAAATTGTTCAGTTCTAAATTAGATGACATGGTTTTCAAGCCCAACGAAAAACAATTATCACTATGTCCCAGTCCACTCCATAAAGATACAGGGCAGAATTTTGCACTTTGAAGTCTGGGTACTTCAGATAATAAACAAAGGATTCCATCTAGATTTTCTGGATAACCCGTGTCAGGGCAAGTTCATTCCATCTTCATCAACCAGTCGGGTTCCAGGCAATGAAGAGCATGATACTAGAACTAAAGGACTTAGGAGTCATTAAAGGGACTGTCCACCCCTTTACACCAAAATCTTTACCTGCTACAAAAAACCCCAAAAGCAGGACCTCGTTATGTTTAAAATTACCAAATCCGTTTCCAGACAGAGTTATTATAGTTACAAGCTCCTCACTCCACTGCCGCTTCCAGTTTCCTCACTCAAGTCTCCACTGCGGCTGCTGTGTTCTTTTTCTGTTCTTGAGCAGCCCCAGTGGAGACTGCTCCAGGAATTGCAGTCAGTGATTGGCCGTGACGTCACTGTCACGGGCGACACAGACTGCCTTACCCGGAAGTGGAGAGCCGCGACGGTGGAGCGAGAAGGAGCATGTAAGTATAATAGCTCAGTGTGGGAGCGGCATTGCTAATTTTAAACCTAACGAAGTCCTGCTTTTGGCGGGTTTTGTAGCAGGTAAATATTTGTGTGTGGAGGGGTGGACATTCCCTTTAAGGAAATCCCCAAAGAACAAGAGATACTGGGAACATTATTCAGTTGTTTCCATAGGATATATTCCGGGGAATTCAGAGGGATACTCGACTTAAGATTTCTAAAAAAAAACATCTGAGAAGGAAGAAATTCAAGATGGAAACATTGAAGTCTGTATTAACGCAAATAAAGATAAACAACAGGTTAGGAAATATAGATCTAAAGCATACTTACCTGCACATTCCAATTCAATTCAAAGATACTTACATTTCTACACGGCAGTAGAAACGTAAGGGCAGTACACAGCACTCCCCTTTGGCTTAGTGGCATCACCAAGTGTTTACAAAAGTTTTGATTGTGCTGATAGCAAAGCTCAGACTAGAAGGAATAAAGATCTTCGCATACTTAGACGATCTGTTAATAAAAGAGGCCCAACAATGGAAGTTGTTGGATCACATAAAGAGAACGGTCCTGTGCCTGACAGAACACGGTTGGATAATAAATTATTTATAGAGAGTCTGTCTTGGTGCACTATCGCCTCACATTTCAGCCAGTCTCCCTTTGATCCTCACAAGTGACCATGATTACATCAGACGCTAGCCCCCGAGTTGGGGTGCAGTCTGCAACAACCATATAGACCAAGGTATGTGGGACAGGAACTGGAGGTCGAAACATCAAAATGCCAAAGAGCTACAAGCAGTATTCAAAGCTTTGATAGCCTTTCAACACCTGATAAAGAACAAATCAGTGATGATTCATTCAGACAACTCCATGGCAGTTGCTTACCTAAACAAAATATACTGATTTGATTGTTTAAGACTGGAGTGTGCTCTGAACTGTCTATTTCTGGATCCTACAACCATTGGCTATGGTTTTTTGAGCAGCACAAAGCAACTTCAACACTATACTATAGGTGTGCGGGGGAACACATCTCACCTTGACTAAACAAAAGAGGGGGTGCACGGAGCGATTCACTGTGGAAGATATCACAGAACATCTTACTTTGTGCAGAGAAAGTACTGACAAATATCCAGGCTCTTCATTTACCGGGCATGCCGAATGTACAGGAGGACTTTATAAGCAGGGAAGAAGTAGAACAAAAAGAATGGTCACTAAACAGATCAGTGTTCCGCTCAATAATCAGCCAGTGAGGTGAACCAGAAGTGGACCTAATGGCAACCAGGAAGAATGCTCACATCAAAATCAGACAGCGCTGGCAACAGACTCGTTGTTGATCCTGTGGAATTTCAGGTATGTTTACCTTTTCCCTCCAGTTCAACTCATACCAAGGGTGTTGAAAAAAATTCAGGAGAAGAGAGTACTTACCCTAGATATTCCTCCCTGGTGACCCTAGAGGCCTTGGTTCTCATGGGCATTTCAGATGTCTCAGGTGGCCCTGGTTTGGCTTCCATTTTGACCAGATTTGCTGAAGCAAGGTCCAATATTTCATCCAAATCCAGAGGAGCTAGCACTAGCGACCTGGTTACTAAAAAACTAGTCCTAAAAAAACCGAGGTCTTTCAGACAGCACAATTGACACCTTGTTGGCATCTTTTAAGTTAACCACCTTGACTCGCCATTACAAAATCTGGGGAAAGTTTGTCAGTTGGTGCAAACCAAAACGAACAAACCCCTTTTCCACTTCAATGGAGATAATTGTAGAATTCCTTCAGCTGGGTCTTCAGAAGAAGCTAAGTCTTTCTACCTGGAAGACACAGCACTTTTCTGCCATATCTGCCTTAACAGATTAACAATGGGCAAACGACCAGGGGCGTAACTACAGGGGAGCAACCGCAGGGGGGCCTAGGAGCCAAAGGGGCCCCATCTTATTTTTCCAATGACAGATATAGCCTTCTCCCAGAAAACCACTGTGGATGAAGCACGAAATGGGGCCCCATCATAGTCTTGCTGGGGGGCCCAGTGATTCCTAGTTACGCCACTGCAAACGACCAATTTCAATCTATTTTCCCAGGTGAAGTCTTCAGTCCCCCCATGGAACTTGAAGTTAGTGCTCAATGCACTGCAAGGAAGCCAGTTTGAAGATCTTCAATTGATATCCATATGGAACTTAACATTTAAGACTGTTTCTAGTGGTGATAACATCAGTCCAGAGAGTTTTAGAGCTAAGAGCTCTAAGAGTGTCTGAACCATTCCTCATGTTTACATAATAAAGTGATACTAAAAACACTTTAAACACGCCCACGTGAAACCCATAATCAAGAAAGCCTCCCTTGACCCCTATTGTCTTGCTAACTACCGCCCGGTCTCTCTTATACTGATAGCCTCTAAGCTACTGGAACATCTTGTCTTCTCCCGTATCACTACTTATCTTCATTCACATAACTTACTGGACCCTCTTGCAGTCAGGGTTTCCGCCTGTGCACTCCACGGTTCTGTGCAAAGATGTGAATGACCTTTATCCTTCTCGACCTCTCCTCTGTTTTCGACACAGTAGAGCATTCCCTCCTAATGCAAATTCTTCACTCTTTGGGTATCCGGAATGAAGCAGCATCCTGGATACGATCCTACCTCTCTAACAGTACCTACTATGTGTCATATAATAATTAAAAATCCTCTCCGGTTCCTCAGGGCTCTGTTCTTGGACACCTGGTGGTTTTCCCTCTATACTATTTTCCTGGGAGATGTCCTCAGCTCATTTGGTTTTAACTATCATCTGTATGCTGATACTCAAAGACACTCAAAATATATTTTTCCATCCCAGCGCTGACATCCAGTCACGCATTTCCAACTGTATCCGTGTTGTCTCCCTTATGGATGGCGCACCTATGCCTCAAACTAAACCTGACCAAAACCGAACTAATCATTTTCCCACCTAAACCCAGTCCTATGAAACCTTTTTCCATTTCTGTGGACAACAACCTCATTTACCCTATTCAGTCGGCACGTTGCTTACGGGTTATTATTGATTCCTCTCTCTACATTAACTATGTTGCTAAAACCGGTCACTTTTTTCTCCGTAATATTGCAAAAATCCATAGATTCCTCTCTCTATTGCTACGCTTATCCATGCTCTCATCTTATCCCGCCTGGACTATTGTAACCTTCTGCTTTCTGGTCTTCCTGCTTCCCATCTTTATGGGCATGTCCACCCCTAAACTAAAATTTAACCCACTACTGACCCCACTGTACAATTTAAAAATCCTTACCTTACATCCCTGCTCCTTATGGTTCTCCTGCAGTGACTGTTCAGGAAACTGAGGCGTATGAGCTTGTCTTCCTGTCCAAATGTCTCTGCCTTTGATCTGTCCTCTCAGTTGCTGCTGGCATGTGCAGGGGAGCCCTTTCCCCCCTCCCGATCCTTCCCTAGCTGCCAACCATGTAGTGTGAATTTCATTGGATCAAGATTTGGGGCTCCCTTACTTTGAATGATCAGTTGAAAGAGAATCTGGGGTTCTTGATGTAGAGAGCGCCCTAAAAGTGTATAAAGAAAGGATTATGAATTCAGTAGATCCGATGCACTGTTTGTTATCTTTGAGGGGGGGGGGGGAAGAGGCTTCCAACCAACTAAGGCCACCCTAGCCTCCTGGTTAAAGTCTCTTATAAGACAGGCATATCAGGAAAGTTCTGCTCGGCAGCCTAACAGAGTGACAGCGCACTCAACCAAAGCCATTGCAACTTCCTGGGAATTGGCTGCTCATGTTTCTCTAGAGGAAATTTGCAGGGCGGCATCATGGTCGTCACTGTCCACTTTCGTAAAGCATGATAAGACGGATGTAATGTCAGCAAATCAAATGGAATTCGGCAAAAAATGTCTTGAAGTTGCAAAAAAATTATGATTTAAGAATCACAGGTCTCCCGCCTATACTTTACTTTTTGAGTAATGCTTTTCAGATTCTGTTGTGTGTCCACTGCCATTAGGACCAGGGAAAAAAGAAAATCTATTCATATGGCTATTTTCTTTTCCTGGTCCAAGATGGCAGTGGACACATAACCCCTCATAACCCTTTTCTGTCTATGGTTCTGTGTGTTCTTACTATATTACAGGACTTGGACAGTATCAAAGACTGGAGGTGAGAGGGGCAGGAACAAATTTATTGACTGCTTGGTTTTGTAGCTGGCGAAAGGGGATAAAACCATTGTGTGTCCACTGCCATCTCGGACTAGGAAAAGAAAATTGCCGTAAGTATTAATACATTTTTTTAGCTCAACATGGCTCATACCTGAACAGGATGTGACATTTCAGGATCATGTAACCGGAAACATCTTATTGTGTTCTGGTATGAGCCACGTTAAGCTGAGTAGGCCAGAAGATTTATTTATACCAATGTGGAATAAAATAAAGCTAGCATTTAGCAATATTAGCACAATATGAATGGTCTGTGCCCAAAGGAAAAAGAGAGGTTGTGTCTAAGCGAAAGTGTGAGGATGGCGTACCTTGCCAACAGAAGGGAAACCAATCAGTGCCACTCGGGCATCTCCTGATTTCATTACATCGAAGCCCTCTCCTTTGTTGGCAGCTGATTTGGAAGGTTCAAGAAGCTGAGCTCTGTACTTTGCAAGTTTTGCCTTAAGTAGCCCCAGGTGATATTCAGTAGCTAAAAAAAGACAAAATGTGTCAGATAAAGACAGTTAAGATGCTGTTGAAGAACTATTTGTTAGACACTATGCCATTGTGAAACCTGCAGTATTACAAAAATTCTGCTAACTTCAGGGCTAAGAGTCAATCCACAAGTTTTCCTTGTACTCTAATTCAGATTTATTCATGTTTTTTGATTTAGTTATCCTTTAAACCAGCTCTAAACTATTCTAGTAACCAATGTCATGGCATAGCATGGCCTTATTTATCACTGCTACTCACACTAAGTGACTCTCTGGTCTAATCAGAACACATTCTCTACACTGACCTGGCCCTAACAATTCACTATGACCCACCCTTGTTCTTCTGGGTCCTGGCAATCTCCCTCTCAATCTCCGCAATCTTCTCCAGGATCCCCATGTCTGTAACCTGGTGCTGAACTAGCCCTGGCGCAGGACTGATGATGTCACTGCTATGAGACCGACGTAACCTGGAGCAGAACTAGACCTCGCGCAGGACTGATGGTGTCATTGCTATGAGACAGGAAGAGACTAAGCTCTATTAGACAAATGAGGCGGAATTTGGGCTTTTAAGACTGAATTAAATATATTTTTTGTGGTTTAAATCATGGCGTCCTTTTCTGTTTATGAGCCTGGGTCACAGCAGCAAAAAAAACAACCAAAAAACCCAACACAATCATCTCTCATCAACAGCTGCTTAAAGATACGCTGCCAGCAATACAAATGGCCGCCAAGTTTTAGAATCCTCTGACGTAGTATCCCTAGCTGTGGTAGTCAGATGGGCGTGGTCAGATTGGAATGACAGTGCAGGATCGCTGTCTGGACCTGTCTGGAAAGTTCTGTCCGGTGACCAGGCAGCACGGAACAGTGACTCAGCATGGGGAAAGGGGATTTAAAGGGAAAGAGGAGGCGGAGACTGGATATTCTGTGCAAGACCGAGTGCCAGGCAGGTGAGAGGGCCCAGATGTGAAGGTTGGTATTGGTTGGTAATGTTACATTGGGGTGTTATGATTGTACAGTTGTGAGATCAGATTTAAGGTTTGTGTCCAGCTATAGGGTTAGGTGAGGGGAATATTCCACCAATGTTGTTTCCAGTGTAATTATAGAATGTGTCCTGAATTGAAAGAAACTGGTGAGTTTTGTCCCAAAGTCAGTTCCGACATTTGCGACATTTCGATTAAATTGAAATATTTAAAAATTTTAATTGTTACTTTTTGACCAAAATTTTAGATTTTTCTTCAGGTTTTTTCAAGTTTGCGATCTAAAGGGCATGTTCACCCCAAAACTAAAATTTAACCCATTGCTGGTCCCATTGTGTATTTTTACCTTACATCCCTGCTCCTTATGGTTCTCCTGCAGTGCTGTGTGTGAAAAGGTTTCTGCCTCCTCCCTATCCTGGAGGGCGCTGACATGCGCAGGGGAGCCTTTTTCCTCTGGATCCCTCCATGCCTGCCTCACCCCCTACCTATAAATGTTCTTTCTGTAGTGTAGCCAACCACCAAGTTAGATTAGTATGCGCCTTCATTCCCGCTGCTGTCTCCATAGCCAGCAGCTGCGTCTGTGATTGGCTGCCTGTCGGACAATTTTTTTTCCTAGTCCGGCCCTTGTTTGCAAGATCTGGCAAACAGAGGGCCGGGAGGAGACAGCCGCGGAAGCGAAGGACTGTAAATATGTTTGTGCTGTTTTTTTAACAAACCCAATAGAAGTCAATGGGAGCCAAAGTTCTGACCATTTTCTGTGTTCGATATCGAACATTTTATATCTAATAATTAAAAAACCTAATGAATATTCAAAGTTCCAAAAAGTTTTGGAAAGTTCTGTGGAACTTCAAACTAGTCAGTTTCGAATCGGAACCAGGTTTAAAACAAACATAAACCCTATTACTGAATGCAAAACAGATACAATGAATGTGCGTGTTACACATGTGACAATACATAAGTAATATTGAAATGGATGGGAGGCTGAAATTGTTTTATTATTTCTTGTTATTTTAGGTTCCTTGTTAAGTGGCTTACCATAAAGTTTTACCAATGGAGTTACCAGACCTAGGGAAGCATTGCTCAGAGCCTACATGCAGACAGCTTGGTATGTTCTGTAATGTTTAATTTTTATGTTAACATTTAGTTTTTGCATCTTTTTCGCAATTTCATTTTTCAATGTAAAATATTTTACAATATTTTTTTATAATCTTCTCAAAAAATTATTAGTCCTTGCATAAATTATGAAGTTATACTAACCATATATTTCTGAAATCCTTCAAATGACAGTTGTTCCTTTTCTACACTGAAAACTAACTGCAGCTGTAAGCTTACCAGTGAGCGATGCTCTAATTCATTCTGGAAGCTGATCCGTCAACTGGTTCAACATCCTTCCTATATTTTCTATATGCGCAGAAAATGTGAAGGATGCCACGGATCAACTTCCAGAAAGCGCAAGATTAGCACTTTAATTCTAATCAGAGATAGGGATTTGCTCTTCTACCTCCCTGTGAATTAGTTTTACTAAAAGACTGGGCTACAACTCCATATAGTAAAAATAAAAATTTTGTATAGCGGCATGATGCTAAGTACTTTACCTTTTATCCTTTGAGGTTGCCTGCAAGTCTGCTTGATTACTGCAATTATGCCAGGAATATAGATAGTGTTGATCTTAAACTATTTTTGTCTTTTTCCCATATATATATATATATATATATATAAAATATTATATTATAATACGTTCAATAGAAGGGTTGTGAAAGCACTCCTTAGCGGAAGTGCTACTGATCTGGTCAAACATTTATACAAACACAGAAAAGATAATCAATGCACATTCCTAGGCCCCTTACAATATCATATTATCTGCACACTGGCATACTTTATAAACAAAGGGGTTTTAGTATACATTACTGTGATCACATGAATGAAAGGCCTTCCTTGACGTGGTCAAGTCCCGCCCGGGTAAGCATTTATAGTTGTCAATCAGGACAGTACAAGTAGTCCTGATAGAAGTCCAATTTATAAATCTACATTGAATCCATGAAGTCCCTGAAGTAATCCAAATGGACTACTTGTACTGTCCGAATTGACAACTAGAAATGCTTTGTATGTATATTATATTTTAAGTTTTTTTTAAGCTTTATTTCCCCTTTGCTATTATAAAGGGGTTTCTTTTTAGTATATGAACTTGTGCTGTAGTATTTTCTTGCCCTTTATATAATTGTCCCTTTGGGACCTCAGATTATTCCATGTTAATAAAAGTGCACAAACCTCGCACATTTCCCATCTTCACATTTCATGCACGAACCATAAAAGCTACTGTAAACTAACATTAACCCTTAATACATGGCCCAAAGGGGGTTAGCATGGGTTAAAAAAGGAAATTAACAATTTGCAGCCAATATGCCATTGTCCTGAGTTTAACATCATACCAAACCTAATACCGTATATACTCGAGTATAAGCCGACCCGAGTATAAGCCGAGGTACCTTTTTTTAACCTAAAAAAGTAGGAAAAATTGACTCGAGTATAAGCCGAGGTTAGGAACTATGACCACTACTGCCTTCAGTATTGTTTGAGTCTTAAGTTGCCCTTTAAATGGACAGCAGAATTCCCATACAGATGTTTGGAAACTACAACACCCAGCATGCTTTAGTTGCTGGGAGTTGTAGTTTCCAAAAACCTGTATAGGAATTCTTCAGTTAAAAGGCAGTAGAGCCCCCTTCCCTCCCTCCCCTGAGAGTCCCCCCAGTTGGTCCTTACCCCGAAGCTGCACTCCAGGATGATGCACTCCAGACTTCCTGCCTTTTATTCCACAGAAGGACATCACTCACAGACAATATTCTACTTCCAATGTCTTTCACTACATGTGGAAAGCTTTAGGCTAAAATCACATTAGCATTATCTTTTCTGGCACCTGTAAATTACTGTCTATGTTACTAAACAATAGAATACAAAAACCCCTTGAGCTGATGAAATGCATCAATACCTGTGGGAGCTGGAGGACCTTTTGGACAAAAATGAAGATTTGATCGCCATCTTCTTATGGCCAAATCCGGCTGCCGCACGCTATATAAGTCCTGTGGATTTGCCGGCTGATGTCACTACTCGGCGCCTCTCACAGCCCGGCCCCGAGTAGTGACATCAGCCGGCAAACCCACAGGACTTACCCAGCGTGCGGCAGCCGGATTTGGCCATAAGGAGACGGCGATCATCCTGGAGTGCAGCTTCGTGGACCTTGACTCGAGTATAAGCCGAGGTAAGGTTTTTAGGTTTATTTTAAAACCTTAAAACCTCGGCTTATACTCGAGTATATACGGTAAACCCTCTTAGAAGAAACCAGAAATATTGAAATTGGGCATAACTTCAAAAAAACGTTGGTCATGTAATAAGTATAACAATAATGGTAATCAAAAAACAAAACATAAAACCTTTCAAAGTAGTATGTTAGTGTTCAATACCCGCCAAGTCCCATTAATATTAGTCTGTAGTAGGAGCATAGTACACCTATGATTCTAGGCAGTTTCAGTAGACTTCCAAGTTACCAATCATCCTGCAATGTTCCAATACTCAATTAAACTAGCAGCCTTCAGGTGGTCAGGTATTTGGATCTTGGGCATATCTTAATGCTATGGTATAAATGCCCTATGCACATCCACAGAAGGGGGTGCAGATCCTTCCAACCCTTACCCCCAAAAGGGTTAATCAGTCCAATGTGGCTAAAAAAACTCATGGAAGGTCGCACACCAACAGAGGTTATGTTTAAACTATTGAACCACCAAACACAATGTTTCAGGGGCTCCTCCATCACCTGAAACATTGTGTGTTTGATGTGTTGAAAGTTCAATAAAAGTTTAAACGTTACCTTTGTTGGTGTGTGACCTTTCACGAGTTTTTTGCCATATTTTAATGCTACCCTAAAACTCCCTTCTGCCAAGATACCATCAGGGAGTTTCAATAAAGTTCTTATTGTTAAAAATGGTGCAAATTTTGCCCCAACCAATCAGATATTATTTAACATTTGAAAGGTAACATCTGATTGGTTGGGGCAAAATTTGCACCATTTTTAACAATAAGAACTTTTATTGAATAACCTTGCATGTTCCCCAGTGTAGTATCCGGTGGGAATGTTCAACTTGCTTAATTGACCAAACTGCAAAACTGTTTACCCAAAAACTTCCACAAATGTTCATGTCCATCCCCAAATCTAAAATTTAACCCACTACAGGCCCCGCTGTGAAGTTTAAAAAAAATCCTTGACTTTCTCTTTATGGTTCTAGTGGACTTCATACACTCTTTGCTAGATAGTGCGAGAAAGATGCTCTTTGTTTTATTGTTGGTCTTTTATTTACACTGTGCAATGTATTTTCAGATTTCCTTCCAATGAAATGTGATGCCTGTGATGAGCTTTTCTGTAAGAATCATATCACATATGACCAGCACACATGTCCATCTGCTTATAAAAAGGTACTTCTATTAGATATTTGAAATCTTGTATGTAGAAAGGTGGCAGTACATTGATACCTCCATGTAAGCTGAATTTTTTGTACCCATAAATTGAAAGTATTGTTTGGTCTGAGGAAGGAACCACACTGGTTCCGAAACATTACTAATAAATTTGATTCACTAGGACTGGTGTGCCCAGTGTACTTCATCCAGATATTTGTCTACTGTTGGCTTCAGTGCTTGGAGCACCCAGCATTTTGGAATTTGATTTATACCCTTGGTTTAGGTGTGCAGGGTCCTATCCATTATATTTGTCTTTACATAAATTGAAAACACTTTTGTGTTTGGTGTCATAGGTTTAATATTATGCCTGTATTGTTCATAGGATGTGCAGGTTCCTGTCTGCCCACTATGTAGCGCTCCAATTCCAGTAAAGAGAGGAGAAATGGCAGATATTGCTGTTAGCAAGCATATTGATAGAAACTGCAAGTTTGATCTTTCAAATCGCAAGCAAAAGGTAACTTAAAATTGTAATGAAAAATAAAAGAAAATATATGGGGGAGGATCTATTGTTTTTAGCATGAGATGTTATGACTGAAAAACAGTTCAGGGTGGTTGCAGCTTGTTTTTGAAGCATCTGAATTGCAGAGTGGTGTGTTTAGTCCCACATGCTAGAAAGCTACCTACAGCAGGCCAGGTTTCCCAGTAATATTCATTGCTGTGGAATTGCTGATGACTGTTCACTGCCAGGTGTAACCAGTAATGCAGATAATTGCTAATGATTTTTGGAGCAGTTCATTTTTGTGTACCAATGATATCATGCTTTAATCACGAGAATGTTCCAATAACTATCTCACTCCCTAGGTGCCAAATATTATGCTTGTAATGCAATTTGAATGTGCCATGCCAGGTGAATTGGCTCTTGTTTGGTTAAGATTTAAAAAATTGCTTGCTATACTACTTCCACACCCTCCAACATAACCCTTTTAATAGGTATACCAATAGAAAAAACATGGTGCAGGGGCAGAATAATGTAGTGAACCTGATCTCAGCACAGCTCTGTGAACTGCATTTCTCAATACTGTACCTATTTAAAGAGCAATGTTGGAGGGTAGGCCCATCCTTTCCCCAGTCCTTGTGCTGTCAGTTATAAGCATTGTGTATGTTTCAGCTCCCTCTTAGTACCTGTTAACCAAAGGAGTGTAGAAGCAGGGTGATGTCGATTCTCATGGGGAAAGGGTGGTCATCTATGAACGCAATATTGTTGTAACAATGTCTCAATGAATGCTTTTTTATTAACCCTTTGTTGACTGTAGCGGGCCACTAAAAGTTCACACTCCTGCTGACTAACATCTGTACAAGGCTTTAGAGAAAGATTAAGTACAAAAAGAAATATTAGCCTTTATCATTAAGGAAAATGTAGTAACTGGTTTATACTTTGTTCTTGTTTCCTGTTTTATTCTTAGATTTTTAAAAGCAGATGCTTAAAACCAGGTTGTAAAAAGAAAGAGCTAATGGAAATAACATGTGATCATTGTCAAAACAACTTCTGCATTTCACACAGACATCCTTTAGACCACGACTGTAAATCTGCTGCTGGTATGATCTCCAAAGCTGGGTATGTGTCAAAATATCACTCCCTTGGTAGGAACAGTTTTTGCTGGACACTTCCTCAAAGGGCATCTATAGTCAAAAAAAAATCTTTTTAATATTAAAATGTATATTTGCAGAAGATTAGGTAGATTAGTAATTGTAAATGAGCTTCACTGGTCCTCCCCCAGTCTGATTATATATCATCCATAAACATGCATGTGTACTGTGTTACAGAGGGATGCGGGGCACCTGGGAAAACCAGCAGTAAAGCTGTCCGCCTTGGACGAGCAGTATCTTTGACAGCTCACCACTCCTTTACTAATACAAATATAATAAACATTTTAAAAGGCATGTCAGACCCCCATACAAAAATGTGTACTTCCATATGCACCCGTGTCCCCCCAAACCTAAATCCACAATATTTATAAACATTCCAGAAAACTGATATTTAGATTTTGTATTTGCCTTCCCCAAACACCAGACTGAATATCAGGCATATTGTGGTCCTGGGGTTTGGGGAGGTGGGCATTGTAAGTATAAATATTTGTATGGGGGATGGACATGTATTTGAAATCATGAGGTTTTTTCCTTACACCGGGTCTAATAGCTTTATGTTTACAAATTCAGTCATTAGCTAAGTTATTTTTAACAACTAAATATAATACATTGGGGAAGATGCAGAATGCAGCTCTCCTCTTATCTTCTGGGTTGTCATGATGCAGTAGTCACTTTGCCATGGTTACTGCATCGCAGGACCCCTGAAGGTAAAAGATGTATCTGCTTACTGACCCTCTTCACCCTTTTCCCCTTTTCTGCATCAGGTGTCTGGCACCGTTTATGGAAATGGTGCAGGTCCCACTAGTTAAGTGTTAAGTTAGTTCCTCGCATACCCAATATTACATCAGGTACTGCTGGTTTTACACTTATCCGGGCAAAACCCTCTGTTATTGGATCTCCCCCATTAATGCTACAGGAGATAATCCAGCACCCTAGTTTGCTGAAATTGTTCCTTACTGTTTGGTGATGTGAAGGTATAAAAAAACAAAAGCAATGATACAGGGCACTGTGTTGCCACCTCACCTTCGTAATGTTTTAATTTTTGCTTGTGTTTTCGTGTTTAAAAAGATTGATGGCACACTTTGTTTCCAGATCACTTGGGGAAAATATATGGCAATCTGACTGCCTAAAAGCACTAGCAAGAACCCAAGTTGTACAATAGTGCAGATATTCAACATTTCATTAAATCCTCATCTTCCATGGTTCTCTTTTATGCAGAATGGTGTTGTGTATAGAGTTCTGCACATTTCTATTATAATTGAATTTAAACAAATCCTTATTTATTTTCTTATAGATTTGCAGCCCTGAACAGATCTAAACTGGGCTCTCAAGAATATAATGCTAAAGTCAAAGAAATCTCAACTTCCACAAGAACTGAACCATCTGAAAATATGAAATATCAACAAAAAAGGTATTTTGATTATCAGTTGAATTTACTTAATAAAGAACTAAACTTATTTTTTTTAATGCTAATGTGAAAGCTTTTCTCCCCAGAACACAAACATTGTGAGATTCTTCTCTAATAAGTTGCATTTCCGTGAATGTAAGAAGTAGATTCTGTAACTAAGAAGGCTTTCGTGTTGTTGCCAGTACAACTCACAGCCCCTGTAGTCTTCAAAATGCCTTGTAAGCATGTGCGTCTATTGGCCATGCCCTCTGACCCCACTATTCACTCTCTCCGTGCACATATTTTTTATAAAGATATATCCACACCAATGTGGAAGTCCCTGAAAGCTGCTTGTTACCCTGCAGTTTATTTACCAGCCTAAATTTCTGACAGCCTACCAGAAACAATACTAAATAGCTGATTTGTAAGCGGTTTGTAAAATAAAATTTCTTCCATGCTGTTCCTAACGAGGTGATAACTTGGTGTTTGTGCCTGCTGCAGGGGTAACAGTAACGCAACCAATGTAACAGGCTGTAGTGTCCTTGTTTTTATCTGCTGGGCACTGGTGAGCAAGAATAATCAAGAGAACATAAAATAGCAGCTTACCACATGTTCTCCTTTTTCCCAGCAGTGATCTTCCTTACTCTGAAGGCTCTAAAGTCATTAGTGGGGAAATTCAAAACCGCATGGTAAGAAAGTCCTATTTAATTCTTCTAAATACTGTTTATTGTTTTCTAGAGAGTAACTGACTGTGAAACGGAAGTAGTTGAGAATTAGTAATGGAAAAAACTAGATTCCAAATAGTTTGTGTCCCTTTGATTAATGAGAAATTAGCCCTATTACTTTTAATCAAACCTCAGAAACCAGCCTGGGTTTGCTTGTAGTATTATATTGAATGCAGTGTTCAGTACATGGTCAAACAGCTGTGTCTTGCTAATCGCAGAGGTCATAACAATTTGAAATTAAAGGATAAGTGCACTGTAAAATCAAGTTATGTTCATTTGGAAGCTGCAGCTTTAAAATACTGTTGCCATATTTTTTTCCCCTATGCCCCTCCAGAGCCTAGCTTTGTGCTTTAAAGTTGCTGACATCTTGTTACTGGTTTGCTGATTGTTACGTTCCGCCCCTCTGAGATTTCCTCTGCTTTCTCCTCAAACAGTAATGCCTTTGAGTTCCGTGCACTCTCCTGCTTGGGCCTCAAACAGTAATGCCTGTGAGTTCCGTGCACTCTCCTGCTTGAGCCTCAAACAGTAATGCCTGTGAGTTCCGTGCACTCTCCTGCTTGAGCCTCAAACAGTAATGCCTGTGAGTTCCTTGCACCTGCGTGTGTACAGAACTCACAGCCATTATCGATTGAGGCTCAAGCAGGATAAAGCAGAGGAAATTTCATAAGGGCGGAACTTAACATTCAGCAAATCAGTAACAAGATGTCAGCAACTTTCAAGGCTAGTCAACTAGTGACCAAATTTATTCAATACACAAAAAAATCCTAGTGCACATCCAATTAATTTGCTTACATTTTACTTTACCATTGTAATGCGACTTAATAGCCTGCCTTTCAAAAAGCTAACGTGATAGTCTTAACAGAAACCCACTTGGTTGGGCACAAACGAATGTCCCTAAAGCGCCCATGGATTGGCATAACACTCAGCATTTACCTCCAACTCTAGAGGAGTTGCAGTTCTAGTGGCAAAATCCGTAAATTTTTAATTACTGAATTTGGAGCTGGACCCACAAGTAACATATGTGTTTATATATGAGAAAATTCAGACTTGCCCCATTCAAATTCTAGAATTTTACATCCCCCCTTCTCTATGCCTGCAATAGCACAAGGTGTAACGTTCACAACATCCCACCCCTCCACTCCAACAATCTTCAATACAGTAATAAATGCCACACAAGACAGATTACAACCAACAGATAGATCACCTCACTCTAACAACTCCTAAAAACACTCAATCTCTACGATTTATGGAGATTTAAATACCCCACAACTAAAACATACTCCTGTCTCTCAGGAACACACAATACTATGTCCAGAATAGATATGATCATAAAAAACTCCTTACTGCTACCCAAAGTTAGACATATAGTTTACCTACCCAGAATACTCTCGGACCACTCCCCCTCCTGGGCAATGTTCAATTGGGCACAGCACCCCCCACTCCCATGCTGTAAACTTAACCCCTTCTGGCTCCATCTTATACCAGAGGACATTGATTTGTCAGCTGAATGGGACACATTCTTTCAAATTAATGAAAACTCCACTAATCCTTTAATCCTCTGGGAAACTTTTAAATTACACGCCCCAGTGACCTTGTCTAGCACAATAAATAAAACAAAATCAAACAAAACTCAACCACCACAGAACGAGAAGCTGTACAAGCCTTAAAAATAGCAGAAACTGACTTCCAATCAGACCCCTCTCAACAGAAGGCCACAGCACTAAACTACAAACCAAACTTCCGAATTAGATCCTAACAGCTAAAGCCAATAAAAAACTTTCAGACAGCCAAAATATATGAACATGTAGAAAAATATGTTAAACTTCTAGTGTACCTGTCAAACCATGAACTAAGACTCCCAGTGGTGATACTCTTCCCCCCTCCCAATATTACAATATTTAGCAACCGCCCCCCCAGGTAGCCCAATTTTTTGCAGAATATTTCCACACGCTATATGAATCCACATTATATCACTCATCTAAAGTCCATTAAACTCCCACAATTATCTCCACTCTCAGCTGGAATCTCCCATTACCCAAACAGAGATCCTACAGACAATATCACACCTCCCCAAACACAAATCACCAGGAACTGACGGACTACCCATAGAATGTTATTCCACATACATAAACTTCCGTCTCCCCTATTTACATGAACTATATAATACAATGCTTGTGAAGGTTCTCATTCATCCAGGTCCTGGTATATCTGTTGTATTCAAGTTTAGTTCTTGAAGACATTTCGCTAGTCATCCGACTGGCTTCCTCAATACAGAAAGACTTGTACAAGAATCTGTGGCAATTATGTACCCTGGAAAATTACTGTATCCCTGTCTGCTTTAAACCCAACAACACACTGAGGCAGCAATTGGTACATCCGAAAGACCCAATACCGAAACACAAGAAAAGCGACATCATATACGCAGTGCAGTGAAGAATGCTCTGATTTGTAAGTGTGGGAGACCAAACAGCAACTGCATCAACGTATGGACCAGCACAGAAGAGCCAATTCCTCGGGTCAGGACTCAGCTGTGTACCTACATCTTAAGGATAAAGGACATACCTTTAAAGAATGTAATGTTAACATATTGGCAAAGGAACGTGACTGGTTCAAGAGAGGTGTCAAGGAGACCATTTATGTGAAAATAAAGAAACCAAGCCTAAATAGAGGGGGGGGGGGGTTTCGACACCAACTGTCTGACATGTACAATGCTGTTTTGACACCTTACTCTGGCCGTTCCTATAACACCTCTTAGCCACTATCCAATCACGCCCTTAACACCTGGCTGTGATATGGTAATTGGGATTTTCCAGGGTACATAATTGCCACAGATTCTTGTACAAGTCATTCTGAATTGAGAAAGCCAGTCGGATGACTAGCGAAACATCTTCAAGAACTAAACTTCAAGTCCAGTTAATCTAATTGAATACAACAGATATATAATACAATAGTCAGCAAAGGCAAACTACCTCTGTCTATGACCGAAGCACTAATAGTCCTCATACCAAAACCAGGAAAAGACCCCCTTCTTCCAGCCTCCTACAGACCAATCTCACTACTACAGGTTGACCTCAAAATCCAAACTACTTTCCCTCAGACTCAATAAGATCATTACCTCCCTTATACACCCAGACCAATCTGGATTCATCCCAGGAAAAAACACCACACTTAATACAAGACGATTATACTTAAACCTACATGAAGAAGTGGGAACCAGATGTATAGTCAGCTTAGATGTAGCTGTGCTTTTGATTCAGTGGAATGGTCGTTTCTCTGGCAGGTACTGAGCTTATATGGATTCGGCCCAAACTTTATAAAATGGCTACAAATTCTTTATTTCAAACCAGTGGCCAAGGTAATAGCAAACGGATGGCCTTCTGACACCTTTCCACTAGTATGGGGCACTCGACAGGGATGCCCCCTCCCAACCCCTAGCGATCAAACTGAGAACTGACCCATCAATAATAGGGCAAAAACTGGGAACCCAAACAGAAGTGGTCAGCCTGTGTGCCGATGACATGCTCTTATACTTAGCAGATCAGGGCCCTTCACTGGATCAGGCAATTACAGTAATTAATAAATATAGGGAATACTCTGGCCTAGCAATCAACTAGTCTAAATCACAAATTCTCCCAGTCGACAGCTATCCTTGCAACTATAACAATTTTCAACACAACCTTATTAGAACCAGTCAAATTAAGTATCTGGGCCTAAGAATTACAAGATCCCTATATGACTACCCTGTTTTGAATGTTGAACCTCTGATACACTTAATCAAACAAAAAATACAGGTCTGGAGCAAACTGCCACAAAGAGGCATGGTCAGTCCTGAAAAGACCTACAGACATGGGAGGCCTGGCGATCCCAGACCTAAATCTCTATTATCTTGACTCGCAACTGTCCCACTTATACTACTGGACCCATGCTGAGACCAACAGATATCTGACAATGCTGGGAGACACTGATGCAAAAATATATCCTGATTTAATATACCTCTAGGCGTAAGAGGAAACCCAACCCCACTACCCCAACACACCCGCTACTACTTCAAGCACGTAAAACTTAGAAGATAGCAATCCAAAAACTACAAATTTCTTGTTTAAATAAAAAAAACACCGCTATGGGGCAACCCTGACCTCCCAGAATGTCTGACTATACAATACCCTGAACAGTGGTACAAAGAGTTACTCAAATCTCACACTTGGTGGAAAAAACAGAGTTTAAAACATTTGAGCAGCTCAGTCAAGAATTCACATTGCCTAGTAAAATGTTATTCAGGTACCTCCAAATTAAACATGCCTTTCAAGCGCAATTCAAGGGGCACCCCCTAACATTTCAAAACAATCCACTCCCAACGCTATTAAAGGAGATTCCTCAGCCAAACTAGTTTCTAAGGTTTATCTAGCCTTAATCAAGCCAGGGGCATACTCACAAACTTTGAGCAAACAGCGATCCTGGTCGTTGGAGGTTGGCCCAATGGAAAAAGACAAATGGACTGAGGCTCTGGAATCATGTAAAACAATTTCCCCAAAAGTCTCTGATAGACTTACACAAATATTCATAGTGAACCGAGCATATCAAACCCCCATACAAATTGCCAAATACAAAACAAACCGCAGCCCCCTATGTCCGAATTGTCAAAGAGCTTTAGGCTCATTCCATCACATGTTATGGATTTGTCCCTATGTTCAGGGATATTGGCAACAAATTATCACCTTTCTACATGACCATATGGGCTCCCCAGTGAGTCTTGACCCTAAAGTATGCCTACTGAACATAACCCAACATTTATCGATAGACAAATTTAATAAGATATTTATAACTGAGACTCTGTTCTTGGCCAAAAAACCATTGGCTAAAATGTGGATGCAAACAGCTCTACCCTCTATTTCTGAATGGAAACAAGCGGTAAATATATGCATACCATATAAAGAAATAATGTACACACAGAGGTTGCCCACAAAAGTATAAATGATATGGGCTAGATGGGACGACTCACAATTAACTTGCACTGACTAGTTTACGGAATCCAGAAATACACTACACTATTTATATAAGATTTTCACACACCTCAGCATACCAACTTTCAAAGCACAGTAAGGGGATACCTTAAGGTTCTTATTATCTTTTTCGTTTGAGTGCTTTATTTTTCTATTTTTCATTTATTTTTATTTGTTTTTCATTTAATATAATGTTAACGGTTACCTTCCACAGTTCAAGGAAAAAGTATCATATACTCGAATATAAGTCGAAGTCGAGGTACCTATTTTGACCTAAAAATCAGTAAAACCTGATTGACCTGAGAATAAGTCAAGGGTAGAAATTGACCACTACTGCCTTCTGAGTCTTTATTGTTTTAAAGCTTTAGTTGCTCTTTAAATAGACAGCAAAATTCCCATACAGTAGTACCCTACAGTAATAGCCAAATCCAGTATGGCTATTACTGTATGGGACTACTGTATGGGAATAAAAGAATAAAGAATCAGAAGGCAATCTTTAACAATTTACCATTGTCCTGAATCCATATTGTTTTAAGGCATTAGTTTCCCTTTAAATGAAGAGGAATCCCACACACTAACCCCCAATTCCTTGCCACTCCAGATATTTGGAAACCAATTCCCAGCATGCTTTAGTTGCTGGGAGTTGAAGTTAAAAACATCTTCAGTGGCAATCACTGCAAAAGCTCACTCAAAAAGATGTTTGCAATACAAAGTAAATTATAAACACATGTAGCATGTAAGTTTAATTACCCAGTGATAAACCAGCCTGTTATAAAATCATTATTTCCTGTTCGCCCACCTTACATCCAGACTCTTAAGTAATTTGAATCGAAGTGCATTATCCTGTTTGTGATGATTATTGGAGTCACTAACCTGAACTCCGGCAGCCGCATACTTCCTCCTTCTTCCGCATCCAATGTTCAGGCGTCTGACGTCGCTACTTGGCGCCGAATAGTGACCTCAGACGCCTGAACATTGAATGCGGAAGAAGGAGGAAGTGTGCGGCTGCCTGAGTTCAGGTTAGTGACCCGAGTATAAGTCGAGGTAGGATTATACTCGAGTATATACGGTACTATTCCTGTATTAATTCCTGTATTAATAACACAAGAAGACAAAAATGTGTATGTTATAAGCCTTTTATTGTTCAGTGCATAATAGAGAATCCATAGGAAACAATTTTTTTTTTTCAGCATACAAGAACACATTTCTTGATACTATGTAAAATACCATGTATGTTCAATTAATATTTTTCCTACCTCCGTTAGGAGGAGAATTAAAAAAAGAAAAAGCCTGCCCTTCTCTCTGGATAATTAAAACAATTAGTTCAATAACTTTGAACTAATTATTAGTTATTTTAAAATTATTTTAAGCCCAGCAACCACTTCACAGTTTGCTTTATTCTGCTGGGTCCTAACTTTAACCTTTTTTTACCTTAGTAACTTTTTACCTTCTTAGGAGACGTAATTCTCAAACTTTGTCTTTATATCAGTACCTGCATTTTAATAGATGAAAGTCCCTGCTGCTCTTTCACTTGCTTTCTTGGGACTAAAGCCTCATACACACGTCAGATAATTTTCGCACGATTTGCCCGACGAACGACCCATTGTGCGACATTCGTGTGAAAATTAAGCCTTACGATCTTCAAAGACCAACGATCCACAACTATTCTCTGCTTTTTCCGACGATCAGCCTGGCGGGTTCGTACTGCCGATTGTCGTTTGTTTGTACATAGTCGGCAGATTATCGGTAGAGTGTAATGGAAGATTGAATGAAATACACATGTGCAACATTTCATGATCACGTGATATTCCGAACATCACTTAATACGAACGTCACGTAACACCTTTACCAACGAACATTATCCACTATCGTTGATGTATGTACAGATGTCGTTGGCAGAACTAGTGTATAACAAGACGGTTGCTGAACATTTGTTGGGCACATCGTATGAAAATGATAAATGTGTGTACGAAGCTTTACTTTCCAGCTCTTGAACACTTGACCCACTGTATTGAATGCAGTGTTCAGTACATGGTCAAACAGCTGTAACTTGCTAATGACAGAGGTCATAGCAATATGAAATCAACTAGGCTTGGTTTTAAAGCTCACCATGTGGCACCTTAGGAATAAGACTTTAAAAGCTTTTACATTTTTACAAAATTGGTTTTTTTTATATCTACATAATTGTATAATTCCAGGGGATATGACAAATGCCACACTATAAATTGTCTGATTTCTGTTGTAGTGAACACTGATATGTTGACTTTTTTGAATAGGAAGAAGACGAAGCCTTGCAAAGGGCCTTGGAACTGTCCTTACTGGAGACGGGATTGAACCACTTACTTACAATTAGGTAGGTTGTCTGGTAGGAAGTATTTTTTGGAACATAATAAGAAAATACTATATTTGTCTAAAAGCTATGTGTAAGCTGTAAATTGTTTTTCTGGGTGTAGTAGTAGTTGTCCTGTCCTGCACACAGAAGACATATAATGTTCACATCATCAGAGCCAAATCTTGGTCACAGTAAAAGATGCTGTGTAACATGTGTTTCCATGCCTTCTTCTTCCTGTAATTTACATATTGCTGTCCACCCCTGCCCAGACTGCTTGGTCTCTAATATCTAACGTAATGTTTCATTACTCTACCTGGAGCACTAAAGTTAAGGGGTTATCAATTAGAAAATTTGATAATCCTTAAATTTTTTGATAATGATGGAAAATATGTCCGAGCTCCAAAAGTCCGAAGACTTCTAAAAAGTCAGAGTTCGTACAAACTCATAAAATTCCACTCAAACTTGGGTTTGAGTTCTAGTCCATCCTTACTGCTGACAGTATGTTCATGCCTGTAAACACAGATAAAAAACATGTACATATAAAATTTGGCAGATTACAGCCACTGCGGTATGTATGGTACAAAATGTACAAGTTTTACATGGCTGATAAAATTATAGGGAACAAAAGTTCTTTCTCGATCAACCAAGGGTGGGAACCTGATCAGCAGCAAGATCCATGTATACATCTAGTGAAATAGATTCCCTGATCTTAATGTTTTACGAACATACCCTTTAACATCCTAGTAACTATTTTAAGGTCATCAAATCTCAAAATATAGAAGGTGTCCAAGGTGTTTGTAAAAAAAAGTCCCTCTCTTTTTTTTTTTTTTGTTTTTAGCCCAGAGGAAGAAGACTGGGAACTACAGCAAGCTTTAGAAGCCAGCAGAGAGGAGCACAGAAGGTTACGGAGAAAAGCTGTAAAAGTCAACTGACTGTTCTTCACTGTGTGATGCCTTCAACACAGAAACCTACAACCATATTATTAACCATTTTGGAGTTTTCATTTCCATGCATCTGATCTTGTTTTTATTTATAACACTATTTGGGAGATTTACAGAGAGCTGATATTGGCTTTTTATGATGTACCATGGGTTAACACAGTTTTAAGAGCAAGTTAACGTCAGTGCGCAAAAACAACCGCCACGACCAATGCACCAAGCCGAAAGCAGATAGGACTGAATCTTTAACACCAGCAAATAGAAGCTATTTGCTCGGTGCTTTCTCTAATGGGGGCAATATAGAGCAAAAGCGTCTCTCTATACACCCTGAAAATCTCAATAACATTTTAGGATAAGATTCTTTAATCTTAAGGGAATTTATGGATATTTTATTTTGCTCCATCTCCTATATAAGGGTATCTGTAAATATATAAACAATAAAATACAATTTTAATATATTTGTTTTGTTTAAATTCTTCTTCTTTTGAGTATCCTAACACTGCAAAGTGGAAATGGAAAGTTTATACATTAAAATAAATTGTGTATAATAATTTAAGAAAAACTAGGAGAAATCTAAAATCAGATGGGATGTGTAACATTTTTGTGTGTTGAGGGAGTAAGACCAGATCAGCCAATGTTATTTTATTGGGTTTGTTGGGGGGGGGGGATAACTAATTGGACAGTTCCTCATCCTCTTGCTGTAAAAAGTACACAGAGCATGTCCCCCAAGTACACAGAGCATGTCCCCCAAGAAGCCAAGGTAAGGTTTTTAGGTTTATTTTAAAACCTAAAAACCTCGGCTTATACTCGAGTATATACGGTATGTAGAATTTAAAAAAACTAAAGGTACCCTGGTGGTTGGGATGACTTATAGGATACATTAGAAGGAATTTTAAAAAAAAAACATTTTTCTCACTATAATTGCCCTTTAAGTGACGCTAACCCATTTAGCATAATTTAAGACAAATATTGGGGCACTGCATGCGTTCAGGAAAGAAACACAAGCAGCCCCAGAAAATAATTTTGCTAGAAGAGAGAAAAAAATGTGCTAGAATGTGCTAGAAGAGAGAGAAGAAAGGGTTTTAATTCACATTCACAGTCCCTAGACTTGAAAATGATGACAATGTGTAGGTAACGAATGCAAGACAATCTGCTCGTATTTCTACAGTGTACATAGGTGTACATCTACAATGAAAAAAAAACCTTTTAGATATTTAAATTTATTAAACCAGAGATTGTAGATGTTCTCTGAAACATTCTAAAGTTCAGAAAATCCGACTCAAACCCAAATGAATCAGAATTTTTTAAAATTTTCAAATATTCAATCCAAATTTTTACATTTTGATAACACCTTTCTATATTCAAACACAATTTTTCGATCTTATTTTGGATTGTACAATATTCTATTTTGATCTAATTTTGAAATTTTCTAATATTTAATTTTATAATGTGCAAATAAATTGAAATATCAAGGAAAATGACATGCTATTGGATCCCGCAGATAATGGGTAATTCTCTGATAGAATATTACTGTTCTAACCTTTAAATCCTCCTCAAGCAATTAAAAAAAGACCACAAGGTAGTCAACTAATATTTGGAGGACCTGCCTGTAGGAAGTAAATGCTTCCCCTGGTTAGACTTAATTTCACGGCTAGTCAGTTTGTCAAAGCTATTGACAGTGTTTATCCAGCATATAACATCTAAAACCCACCATATATTCACATCAAAGATGTGAGACAATCTGTCAGAAAACTGAAGCCCAAGTAAATCTGATAGATTCCATCTTTCTACAGCATCAGTCCACTAACCCTCCACAGCAGCGGTACATTTACAGACTTTGCATGAAAAGTTGAGGTCTAATGGTTATTATTTTTTAAAAGAATCAAGTTGATGTTTTTAAGGTTATTTATTTATTTTTTTAACTGACTTTTTTTATTAACGGACCTTTAAAATGAATGCAAGTGTATGCTTCTAGCTGCAAACTATCTAAACTTATAGCATTATAAGTAGAGGTGTTTTCTGCTTACACTGTGAGCTGTGACATCACCAGCATAATTTCTCCATCCCCTCAACGCTGGCTTGAGCATTCTTACTTGTATCCTACTGCTGGTACAGAGCATCATTTGCGACTTCAAATGCCCCACCACCGAAATTCTAAAGCTAGCCACAAGTCTGTAACTAACTTTATAAACGATTGATTCACCTCATGCAGTTTCTGTCCCTGCAGAGGAGCAAACAAGGAAAATGGAACCTTTAACTTTACTTTATATGCCTAACTTTTTATTCACAGTAGCTAGAACCTAGAGTTGTTTAAAAGGTAAGATAGAGCCCTTTTTAATTATCAGTTGTATTGAGTCCTTGTATAAAGATCACAATTCCCTTTTAAGTCTCCTGTTGGCAATTTACCTACATATTTTTCTTTCTACCATTCATGCTGGGTGGAAAATAAACTTCAAAGTACCATGTGCTTTTAAAGAATTCAAAGTCTTCCATATGTGTGTGGAAACATCTGTATACAAAATGCACTGAGAAAACTGATGTCAGGGGGCGTGACAGTTAGGTGAGCATGCTCACAAGGCTCTTTGAAGATTACAGGTACTGGCAGCTAAAAGTCTTGCATTTAATGTATATATACATATATATGTATATTGTATATATATATATATAGAGAGAGAGAGAGACGACGACGCGGGGCGACGTTGGATCTTTACGCCAATTCCATGAGCAAGTTAATATGGTTCATTCTGAGATCAAGTTTTCTTTAGAGTTTAGTGATATCGAGATCAATTTTCTGGATGTGAAAATAAAAAATGATGGAGGCTTCAGCACTGAATTATATACAAAGCCCACTGATCGGAATCAGATTCTTTCATATGGGAGCTTCCATCCGCCCCATGTTAAGAGATCGATTCCGATCAGTCAATTTAAAAGGGTTAATCGGATTGTAAATAAGGAAGAAACTAGGAAAATACAACGGGAACAGATGCACTTGAAATTGGCTGAAAGGGGGTACCCATTCAAACTCCTTGAGGGAGCTGCATTAAAAGCAGAAAGAATGGAAGGGAACATAACGAAAGGAACTAACACCAAGAACAGGAGAATTCCCCTAATTATGGATTATGCGGTGGGTAGTGATCTTGTTAATAAAGTTATCAGACAGAACTGGCACATGTTAAGTGAATCATATCCGGAGATTGAGGAATTTGAATCTCCGCCGCTCATTTCTTACCGTAAGGGCTTCACTATAGGCAATCGTTTGGTGAGAGCCACCTTCAGAAAAAATGAGGAGGGCAAGACAATGAGGTCTAGTAAATGTGGTATGTACCCTTGCCTGCATTGTGTACAGTGCAGATTTGTAGACAAGGGACCCTCTTTTAAGCACCCTCAGACGGGCAGGGAATATAAAAACAGAGAATTCTGTACTTGCGATTCTGCTTATGTGGTATATGCCTTGTGGTGTCCGTGTGGTCTCATTTACGTGGGAGAGACCACACAGATGGTCAAGTCCCGTATATCCCAACATCGCTCCAGCATTCGGAAAAAAGAAATTAAATTGCCGGTACCTAAGCATTTTGGAGAGTTGGGACATACGGAAAATGATTTACAATATAGAGTATTGGAGGTAGTTCCCCCGGGGAACAGGGGGGGGTGATCGGGTGCTAAAATTAAAAAGGAGAGAAGTCTGGTGGGTGTACCAATTACAAAGTCTATACCCATTGGGACTTAATAGAGATTACGATCTGTATCATTATCTATAAACACTACAGTTGAAAAGGAACCATGGATATCTTCCTCTATAAATTATAATAATAAAAATATAAAAATATAAAAAGAGGGTAGTCTCATAGGTGCTTCAGGGTTAATGGTGATGTTGCACGGGGTTAACAGGTTGGATTATTGATGTCAGATCCTGTGGGGGAGGGTATATAAGGTTATGGGTTTGTATCACATGGGATAGCCATTGTTGTACCTGAGGAAGGGGTGTGCCAACCCCGAAACGTTGTACGTTTTACATGGGCTAAATGTGAAATAAAAGAAAATTGAAGATTAAAAACCTGTGTGCGGTGTGAAACTGGTTTTCTGGATATATTTGGAGCTACACAGCTGATCTCCTCCACACAAGCACCAGGTAGATAAAGATATAAGGTGTGCAGTACCTGTCTTCTGGTTATATATATATACACACACATATATATCTTACTCCAATTGTATATATACATTGGAGTAATATCTTAGGTTGCATGGATTTTCTGAGGAATTCAAAATCATCAAGGATCAAAACATATTTGTTTGGTTTTCTTTTAAAATAGAATGTACAAACAAGAATCCTCAAAAGTTATACAGCTAAAAACATTGACATGAAATGGAGAACAATGTCAGTGCAATTAAAAGGCATGTCTACCCCTTACATGAAAAATTATATATAGGTAAATCACCCCCTGAACCACAATATTTAGAAAGCTGACAGGCATTGGGATAATTTGTTATGCAGAAAATTATTCTTGTTTCTGCCTCCACTCCAAGCTTCATCTTTTACAATACATACACACATGTATAGTACGGTACTATATATATATATAGTACAAGCTCGCACATCCTCAGAGCAGGCAGTTAGTCACCGAACTTGATGTCATCTGTCCCATCCATGATTTACAGCTTCTAACCAGAAGAACCAGGAAGCAGAACTTGAGTTATAATTTGCCTTTTATCTTTTTAAATGCAGTGACCACATCCTTGTTTCTCAGCGTGTATATGAATGGGTTCACTGAAGGAGTAACCAGAGTGTATATAAGTGAAAAGTATTTGGATGTATTGTTGGTCTGAGGAACCATATTTGCAATGATGGCTGTGCCATAGAACAAAGTGGCTACTGTGATATGAGAAGAACAAGTGGAGAAAGCTTTCCTTTTACTCTTTTCACCCTTTATTCTAACTATAGTAGTGATGATATGAATGTACATGAGTATATTGATAGAAAAAGGTAAAACTATCCCATACATCTCCGTAATTGTTACAGTGAGTCTGTTGGTAGGAGGCACTACACATGCCACGTGCTTTAAGGGACCCACGTCACACATAAAATGGTTAAGCTCATTTGACCCACAGTATTTATAACCAGCAGTGAAAAATGTTAAAATTAAACTATTGATTATACAGAGAACCAATGGAAGGACTACAAGCAGAATGCAGAAATCATATCTCATAATACGTGAATAGTGTAAAGGATAATTAATCGCTAAGTCTCGATCAAAAGCCATGACCGCAAGGAGATAACATTCTGTTGCTCCAAAAGTTGTAATAGCGCACAACTGTACAAAGCAGCCAGTAAATGATATAGACTTCATATCCGCAATAAGGTTCAAAAGTAGAATAGGAACGATGGACGACACAAAGAAAATCTCACAGGTTCCAAACATACTGATAAAGAAATACATAGGAGTATGAAGACTATGGTCCATCTTTGTTATAAGGATAATAGCAATGTTCCCAATCAAACATATTATGTATATCAACAGGAAAGTCAGGAAGAGTAAAATTTCATATTGGCGATAATCAGTTAAAGTCAGTAGTATAAAATATTTCACAGCAGTATTGTTACTGCCTTCCATTGTGCCTGTAAATAACATCAGATAATTACCAGTAAACTGTTTTTGATGTTCACTAAAGAACTTAATATTAAGTAATGACCTGGAAAAATAGTTCATCTTTTGTATGGATTTTCATTTTTTTATTCAGAGCCTGTTGGTTTATATTTGGAGGATGCAGTAACTGGAGACCTTCTTGGAAGTCTAGAAATAAAAATATAAAATGTTAATGCTTAATTTTTAGGGTTCTTAGACTGTACAGTAAATCTTACAGAGAAATGTATTTTTATTGAAACAAGTTACCTATATAGAGGTAAAGATGGCTGAAGTGTTTTTGCAAAGTTGGATTTGCAGAATAAAGCTGAATTTTCACCAGGAAATGGCTTTATTCACAGTGTATGGATTCAAAAACTTTCCAGACCTCTACCTAATGGTACATGTTCCATTTAGAGATTGAACCCGGACCAGACCAGGATCCAAAATGGAACCCCTCAGTTACAAATTCTGAACGTTCTACCCGAAACCAGGTGGATTGTTCAGATTTTGGAACATCAGAACGAATTCGAGAGTTACCAGATATATGAGGTTATTTTCGGTTACCCTGGAAAATAACCGTGTACATTCAATAACTCTTGAAAATATGATTGGAAGCTTGAAATTAGTTTCGTATTTTCGAGGGTTATCGAATGTTCGAAAATAACTTTGTATATTCTGTAACCTTTGAAAATGCGTTCCGAACCTTCGAAAGTACGTACTATTTTCGGATCTTTGGGGTTTTCCCGAGAACCGTTAATCCCAAAATGGAAAGAAACTTACGAGTTCTATTTTAGAAACTTCACTAGAATAAAGCAATGTGTGTACTCGCCATATCCGTACACTTGACCAGAGCAGGAGAGTCTCTGTCTAGAGGAAAACTGGGACTCCACACTTGTCACTTGTCACAAATATACAAAACAATTCTGCTATTGCTTCAGTAAAATATAAATCATATTAAAGCTTTAAAAGCAATAACGGATTTATGGTAAAAGTTAGATTTTACTTGAGCAGTTTGTATATATCCCCATACTATTTCCCAGAGACCAGTTTAATGCTGTTGAATTGGTTATAGACTTTGAAATAAAATAAGATATAGACAGTAGTGACTTCAATACATTTAATATAGGGAATTTTTGCCCAAATATGCAAAATGACTGGTGACACATAACCTAGCGTTTAAGTCCCTATGTTTTTATTGACATTTTTTCTTGAACTCATTATAGGGGTTTGATATTCTTGCTCTAACTGACCATTTATCTCCCTTCCATGAAGGTTGCTGGTTCCCATAACCTTCCTTTTTAATGGGACAATTGTAGCAAATATAGGATGTTTGCTAAGAATGAACAAACCCTCCATGGTGAGGCCTGCCATCAGGTCAAGTTTCCATCAAAAATTTGGTTTTGGTCAAAACTCATCACTGTTTGGTGTTTGTTAAAGGGGAAAATATTTACAATGAGATTTTCTATTGACTAAATTGTGGTTTATTTTTTTTTTTTGTAATGGGGAATTTTGACATACTGTACCCCCCAACATGTTGGAGGGTATGATTTAAACAACCAATAACTCAAGGGCATTGTATATCAAAACCATGCCCCAAAATGGGTTTAATATACAAACACACTTCTATTTGTGACAGGGCTGGGTGGAATAACCCCCAACCTTAATCTCTCAAACCTTTTAAATACCTGTTATGGATAAAACTCTTCAATGTGTCCCATGTGAACCTATTTGTTAGGTGCAATGGAGCCTCCCTACCCAGATGTAATTCTATAACTCATCCATAGTAAAAGCAGAAACTTTATTAAACTAAAGGATAATCAAGACTGATATATTTTGTGTGACACTTCATCAACATGATTGCCTCTTTATTTTATGATTATGGTTTTGTAAAACAATAATCAATAGAGTATTTGGCATCTGGTAAAGCTTCAGTGCAATACTGTGTATATATATATATATATATATATATATATATATATATATATATATCCTATATTATATAAATATATTTATACCTCCATAGGAGATTGCATTGAGTTTTTAGGAGCTACCAATGTGGTGGGGGGTATGTGATATTGCATATAGGAAAGGTGTGTATGTATGTGTGTCCTATCTCACTGTTAACATTTAAATGACCATCAGTAAATGTATATAAAGTATAGCACTGACTTATATTAGGTACAACACAAAATATACAATATACATAAACTTACTTACAGAGCTGAGATCCCTATTTTAAAATGGAATAGTCAAATGGCAGCTTAAAGGACAACAATACCCCAAAAAACAACATCTCCCCCATTACATGTCCACACTTCCAGCAGCTGAAATAGCTTACTCTCATTTACAAGCGTGCTGCCTTCCCTTAAATATCACACAGCAAAGATGAGTGCTAAAAGCCCGCCTCCTAGACGACCCAGGGCCATGATTAACATATCACTTGTCATTGGCTGGTGGGAATGTCTGTTACAATCTCTTCTCCTCCTCTGCCAGTCAAACAAACTTGAACTGTGCGGTTGCTAGGATACAGCCAACATAATCAAGCTGATCAAGGATGGGTGGAGTAGTGTTTTCTCTCTGCTAGTTTTGAGTGACAGTTACAGGCAGATAGAATTGTTACACCCCCTTCACAGTGTGGCTAATTAAAGGCAGAGAGAAGCTCGAATTCAGGAAAAAAATATATATGGGGGGCTGCATGCCTTTACTCTTTTGAAAGCAGTTTTTTTTAAAAATGCATTGAGGCAATACAGTTATCCTTTAAACCACACCCCTGTGTCTGCGCCATGTGAAAGGAAGTGTTATTCAGAAAGTCCAGAGTTTCTGTCTGCTACACAGGATGTGATGTGTATTGTAATGGACATATACACCAAGGCTCCTTATATTACCACCCCTGCCTGCAGGTTGTGTCAGTGAGTAATAAAATACAAGACATCCCTGCTCTCTATGGTAGGAGGATAGAAAGTGAAAGTAGATTGTGGTGTGTACTTTGGAGAGATATTGACTGCAACACAAGATCCTGTGTATAAGATCCTGTGCATAAGATCCCGTGCATAAGACCCTGTGTATAAGACCCTGTGCACATGTTATGTGGGGAACCTGTTTATGTGTACTGTCTGCTTTGTGCCAGACCACCAGAGTAACCCACTGTGTGCCATGCTACCCATAATCATTCCATAAAGCAGTGATCTGGTACAAATTGGTGGCAGCGGTGCTGGCAATACCATTTATTCTTCCTGTTTTCAATGTATATTTGTTCTCTGTATTAAGCTATGGAGGCTGCTACTGATAGTATTGATTTAAATCCTCCTCTCCTGGTACCTGCAGATGAAATTCCCCAATTAGACTCCGTAGCTCTACCAGGCCCAATTGCCAAACCTATCTTTAAACCTGATCCATTTGATGGGGTAACTAGGGAGTGGACTGATTGGCTAGAACAATTTGAATTGGCAGCCACTATTAATGGTTGGGATGAAGGTGTTCGCTTGCAAGTCCTTAGTCTTTTGCTTAGTGGTAAAGCCAGGCAGGTGTACCAAGGATTTACTGTAATACTGAAATAAAAAGCAGTTATCAGTTATTAAAATTGCTCTGAAACAATTTTTTTCAATTAGATCTGTATAAAAGAGTATATGAAGGATAAATCGATTTCTTTAGGTAAACTGGGAATGAGAAATGTTTGTTTATACGTTAGATTATTAGGGCAATGCTATTACAATAACATGATGCTGTGAGGTACATTCTGTTATAATATATGAGGTCCCATCACCACTAATAAGTATTAACCTAGCATGTTTAGTTTCAGCCACACAGTGTGGCAGGATTGCCTGGGTATACTCTCAGACCTGCAGGATTATCCTTTTTGGTTCCTCTGGAAGCTGGTGACTGTCTGAGTAACAGTTTAAAATATACCTGTGTAAAGATTCTATATCCACTATATTCACAAATAGCAAAACATACACACACATAATTTCCATTGTGCACCAACGGGCACACTTTTGCTAGTATATATATATATATATATATATATATATATATATATATATATTAGATATATATATATATATATACTGGTTATCTGCCTGCACTGCAACCCAAACTGTTATATTTACTAGTTTATTAGTTATTACATGCATTTGTAACCATATATATAATTATAAGTTCTAATCTAATGCAGCAGTGGAAACAAAAGTAATCATTAACTGTGATGTCTTTTGTCACAGCCTTGATTTACTGCAGGAAGGGAGGGGCCAGAATGGGGACAATAATTATCTTTAAATATCTGGTTAGTAATGCAGGTAAAATAGGGAATAATATATCAGTTAGGATTGAAAACTATTGACTGTTTTTTTTTTAAGGGTGGACATGTTACAATGTTCGCTCTAATTTAATATTGGTTGTGTGCTCATGTGTATATTATCAGCCTGCATAGACCACAGTGCTTAAATTCTAGCAGAGTTTTATGTGTACACCACTGTAACCTGTGTCTGCCAAGTTTTTTTTATGTGCAAATGAGCACACAGCTTAGAGGGAACACTGGTCTTAAAACAAAACTCCTTACTGGGTCTCTTCATCTTTAACTTGCCTGACAGCATCTCCCTACATTTCACACTGAATGAACCATTGTAGTCATTGTAGTAGTTACTGCCCCTCTAGATAAAATGATACAGATATTACCTGGGGTTAATAAACACATCTGAGGAAAAACATTTGTTATTCTAGCAGAAACAAACAGCTAACTAAATAACGTTCAAATGCTAACATTCATAATTTGAAGACATACAGTATTTATATCTTGGTAATAGACCTCTGTCCAAATAAACATGCCAGAGAGATGATGAAAGACAAAATAATATGACAGAAAGATGATGGCTGGTGCCTTTGTTGAAGACGATGTAAAGTTGGTCATATATGCTATTGTTACAGTAGGACCATTAGTTACTTACCAAGATCGTTAGTTGATTAAAGTCTAAAGTGGTTAAAGAAACCAAACCTTATATAGGTTCTTGTAATTGTAAGAGGCTTTACAAAGAACCTTTGAGAATGTAGGGAAATCACACATGGGAAATCATGTCCAGTGAGACTTCATTTATTTTGGTACTTGTTTGTTTGAGGAAATTAAGAACCAATAGCATGAAAACACATTTCTAGCCAATTACTATATCTGACAATGATAGGTTTAGTAAATGGCTTAATTGTGTTTTTCACTTAATCAATTAGTGTCAACATTAAAGCTTGGGAATTCTGTTTATTAATATTCAGTACTGTAGCAACAAATGCTGGAATTGCATTTGCATTGTAACTGTTGCTCATGCTACTGTGCTGGCATTACTTCCAACTTACAGAAGCATTATCATCTTAATTTTCTTTTAGTACATAACTGAGAGATCTAAAATCGCCGTCACATTTCTACAATCCCAGTTTGTGCTCCTGTTACGCCCTATGCAAAGCTCCATTAAGTTTTGTTATAAGAGGTGCAAAACTTAACCAAAGGGGATTTGTTTTGGATGCGCTGTGTCTGTATTCTTTCCAAAAACATTTTGAAATGACACAGTTCCCTAAAATAAGTGTAAGACTCACGTTAACCCAAGATTACATACTATTATGAGCGTTTGCTGTTTCTTACTTCCTTCTCCCTCCCGTGTCGGTCTACTGCATACTGGCTGTCCTTGGGAACTTCCGGTGGTTTACAGCAATTCTTTGGCTCACAGCAGAGTTCATTAATCGTTGTCTGTTTCAGGTTCTTCAATTCACAGAGTTCGGTGATCTACCGGGGGTTACAGGCTATCTATCTGCCTCGTGTCTTTTTGGTTCTGCTCCTTGTTATCTTTTCTATCGGCGAGTGCAGATGATAAGAAGAGCCAAAAGTTTTTAAAAAATTTTACAATATTGGTTGCTGCAGTTTAAAAAGCCTTAACTAGTTGTGTATTCATTGCCCATTATAGCATTAGCCTCCTCATGGTGTGATTTTCTATTCTGATTCTCTATTAAAACCTGGTTTGACCTGGAATACTTTTTGCTGCCTGAAATGACCCTTGCTTGCTAATTGTATCTTACCTTATCCCTAACAGTTTTTACTGTTTGACTTGTGTATTTGGCCCTTGGCTCTGTTTCTGTCTACATCTCTGGCTTGTCTTCCTGTACCTTGCCTATCCGTTTTATTGATAACTATTCTTATGCTCAATTATGCCCTTTGGTCTCGACATCTTGAGTATTCCAGACCTCACTGTAGATACCTTGCGTTCTAATTACCGGTGACAACTTTCTGAGAGGTGTTTCCAGCATCCAGGCAAACAGGGACTTGACTATATGTGATGATAGTGGTGATGATTAGGCTATCTGCACTGAATTAATATTTAAGAATTATCAGAGCATTACATTATAACATGGCATGTAGTCTCCATTATGGAAGAGATTCAAGAACAACTTTCTGATGCTATAAAACATGTGATGGTGAATCATTTTTCCTGGATCCCAAGTCCCTGGATGAATCAATTCTATTGGCTATTTGCATTGACTGCAGACTCTGTGAGACAAATCACTACTTATTAGTGCTCCTGCACAGTAACTCAACCAACTGCTACTTTTTCTTCTGTTCCTATGGAAGAAACTCATGTAGGTGGACTGTTTATTCCCCATGTGTCTAATGATGTTAGTGGCAGTTATATTTTTTGCCTTTTTTTAGTCAATGGAACAGCAGGTAACTTCGTTGATATTGATTTTACTAATTTCTTAGGTATACCTGAGGTAAGGCTTCCTCAACCTATATGTGTCTGAGACATAGATAGGGTGAACCTATTGCTACTTCAGCTGAAATTACTGTAAAAATGATTACTAATTATTCCAAATTGCTCAGAATTTTTCCTCACCCTGGTTAAGGAACCACGATCCAGTAAGTAATTGGAAACCATCCATTAAGTGAAATTGTTGTCTATTTTTTGAAAATATTATGTAAGTTATCAACTTGTTAACATTTCTCTGGCTCCACAAGATTAATTTTAATCTGAACAGTCTTTTAGATCGTGCTTTTCCCCAAATCTCCTTAAAAATGCTTTCATTTTAATCTCTCACACATTGCATTCCATCTGCATATCCTTCACCATTATCTCTTTCATAGAGATTTTCAATTTCTAGAAGCAACATAATACAGAGGTGCAAGAGGAGGATAATGAAGTGAATCAGATTTTAGCACAGCTCTGTGCTATGCATTTTTCAATTGTTTCCCTATCTGAGAGTTAATTAAAGCTAAAGTTTCTATCTAAAGGCTCGTACACACGCTTGATTTTCGCCAGGCAGATCAACGAACGACCCCTGACCGAGCGCATACACATGGCCGATTCTCGCCTGAAACGGGCATTCTTCAGGTGTGCCACTCTGCCGTCGGGAGTCGTGCCTCGCTCGTAAATCGAGCGTGTGTACGAGCCTTAAAGGTAAATGAAACCTTTAAAGAAAATCAACCATTTTTGATAATATCCAAATCAAGAGCCTCATATATTGACATAACTAGAATGAGATCTGATTGTAATCTACTGTAGTATGCAAGCTCTTTAATGGTGTTTTCCAAAAGTATCTTGGCAAGTTTGTGATGATTTACCTTGATAATATTTTAATTTACTTTTTTACAGAAACATCAAGTTCACATTAAAACAGTCTTAAAGAAATTGAGGTAAAAAGCGTGTTTTTTAACGTTAGCAGGTTCCCTTTTTGGGGTTCATCATTTTTAACAAAGGCCTATCAGTAGATTCCACTAAGATTTTTGCTGCATTAAAACCAGACCTTCCAACTAAAAGGTTCTTCAAAGGTTCTTAGGTTTTTCTAATTGGAGGGTTGCTTGCGAAGGTTCTCATTCATCCAGGTCATGGTATATCTGTTGTATTAAGTTGGATCAACTGGACTAAATTTTAAGTCCAGTTGATCCAACTGAATATAACAGATATAACTGGAGGGTTATTAGATATTTGACCAAGAAGGGTGCTAATCCTACCCCTTGGCCAAGGGAATCCCACAAAGACTTTTAAAATGTGAAAAGAGCCTTTTGTTCATCCCATTGTTAGAAATCCTTTTATTGTTAAAGTATTTGGGGAAGGTGCTGTATGTATGTATGCATGTATAATTTTATTTATGTAGCGCCACTTGGGTACGCAGTGCTATACATTATAAAATACAGAGTAAACAAGCAGGGGAATAAGTGCAAAACATTATACAGATACATTAAATGTACATAAATAAAGTTTCAAAGCTTATAATGCATATATGTATACATTGAGGTGTGCCCTGACATGATAGGGAAAAGATCTTAGGATCAAAGTCTTAAGACGTTGGTCCTCTACTCAGATGGCCTGAGGGATGTGGGGACTTACTTGACATTTCAACTGTATGTCATACTTACTTATTCGGGATTTTGTTGCCTGCCTATCTTCCTTTAGTGGCCTGGGGATGCCCGACCGTGGTACATTATATCTTGATATTTTATCGTAGAATTTTCAGGCTGTTTTTGTACTGTATTATGCACTGTTGTTTTTGTGTTCGCTGGGGTAAAAGGACATGGTGGTGTTATTTTTGGATGTGAATAAAAGTTTTCTTTATTTTTTGACCGTGCAAATTGGATGCGCCTGGTTTTTGTACAGGTCCTTTTTTTAGGGTGTATAACTTTAGCTCCTATGTTGTTGTTGCTAGTTGTATTTTTTTCATCTCTAGGCACCACTGGATTTACAGTGTTCCAATAGGTCATTAGTCATAGGGGCTGTGCAGAATAGCGTGAATTTCAGACATACACACATGCACACAGACAAACATGCTGGCAGGAATACACATGCGGACAGACACATACATGCAGACAAACAGACATGTGCCCACACACATACATAACAGGTTTTATAAACATGTGGTACGGTTTTCGTTAATGTATGGCTGTGATCGTATAGTTACGTAAAATGATCGTTAATGTACGAGCGTTCGTCCGTGGAAAACCATGCAGTAGTAAACTACTGCAATGGTATATTACGAGTGATCGTAAATCCAGGATCACAGTAGTAGCTTTACGTTCTCAATCGGACATTTACAATCAAGGCCGTAAATTTACAATCGTTATAACGATCCTTAAAGGCGCTGTATTGCTAAAAACGATACCGCGCCTATATAAATGTGGCCTATAATTTCAGCACCACCAGCAGCAGATTTGTGCAAACTGACCCAAGTGAAATACTAAAGGTGTACCTGAAGCATTGACCCCCCCTGAACACAGCCACATTGCACTATATTCAGTAACTAAAAGTCTTGTTTGTAGGGGGTTCATGGGGAGACTCTGGAGGAAGAGGAAGCAGTCAGAAAGATGCCCCAGCAGTGCAGACAAATGTTTATGGGTGCGTGTGGGGATGGAGCTATGGAATGCGATTGGCCTCTCATCTATCAACCTGGGACACCTCTTAGAATGCTGTGCTGCTGATTGTTTCCATACCCGGGGGTATCCATGAGTATCAACCTAAACCCAGGAGACTCCTGGAACTTCTGGGAGAGTTGGGATACCCAAATTCAGTAAGATAAAATGACATAAAGTCAATCACAATTATAATCCCCTGTAAACACATACCATGCTGCATAGCCTCTTTCTCATCTGCAATTTACTGTAGTGTGTCTCTGCCTCTGCTTTTTGTCAAACGCTATTTAGGGTGATCATTCTTTTATGATAACCCGCAGTATCAGAACTTTCAGATATCCTGTGTTTGGGAGTTCAGAAGGAGAGCGAACAGTGTTGGAGTTTGGAGAGAGAATTTTTTTTTGCTAATTTGTGCTAATGCAATGTAGGGCAAAGTCTGTGAAAAATGATATATGGAGGGAATGTTTAAACTTCCTGCTTCCAGTACCTTGAGTGTCATCACCTTACCTCTGCTCCGCCCCGGGGGAGAAGTATGTTCAGTAAAGACTTAATGCTGGGGAAATCAGGAAGTACCTGGAGGAAAAAAATTGACAGTTGAGAAGAGGAGCCTATTAATGCAGACAGGGGCTGGTCACCTGACTACAAACTGGTCACATGGCTAAAAACTGGAAGTGTTCAAGCAGGAAGTAATATTGCTGAACCAGCAATAACTTCTCACAAATTGTATCTAGAGATGTGATATCAGTTTTATTTTGAAGGTAAAACAGAAGGCTTTTTTTATTTTCCTTAGTTTGGAAGAATTAGAGGCCACAGTTACCCTTTAATTGGAACTTTTGGATTTTTATTTTCCATTGACTTCTATAGATCTATTATCAGATTTTTTGGATATATGTTGTATAGTGCTTTAAAATATTTTATAGTAAACATTTCTGTTTCGTAGAAAATGCAAAACAACTAATAAAACAGATCATTTTGTATAATTGATGTCTTCCAAGATTATTTATTGGAAGTACCTAATTACTATGAAATAATAAGTAATATACCCTTTTACCATACATTCAAGGTAAGTAGGTTGGCTAGAGTGTAATGACACCCATAATTAATAAGAATTGCACCAAATTCCAAGCATTTTAACATCCTGTCCTGGAAATTTTTAAAGGGGGGGTGGGGGGGTGGAGAGAACAGATATAAACTAATTTCTATTATATGCCAATATCTACCTAAAGGCTCACAGCAACCATTTTAAAGGATTTTGTCTAAAAAGGGCCCTATTATTTCTGATTTGTAAAATTGAATTTGTTTGTACACACTATAGGTTCTTTGAGTATTTGTAGCAAACATAAGTTTGGGCAAAAATACTAAAATTTAACAAAACAGCTTATAACTAGGTATGAAGTCTGGTTCCTAGTCAAACTCGGTTCTGACTCTGAACTAACAGTTACGAAGTTCTGACGGAACTCTCGAAAATAGCTTGCGTGTAAAGAAAGTTAATTTTCTTTGTAAATACATTATATTATATGTATGCGCTTATGGTTATTTAGAAATAGTAGAGAGACGCACTCTTACAAGTGATTATTCTTTATTGTGACTTGCTGACGTGCACAATGTTTCGGGGGTTCTCCCCCTTTCCTCAGGTGCTTAAAAACAACACATAAAGTGCAAAACTATATACTTTTCAGGGTGGAGTTTTCAACATTCTTTACAGTGATTGGTTAAAACATTCTTTCCTGTTAAAACATACTTTACTGTGACTAGGTTACAACATACTGTAATCCAATGTTTCACTAATATTTATCATATTTAAAATCATTTAGTATTTAATAGTATTAAATGATTTTAAATATGATAAATCTTAGTGAAACTTTGGATTACAGTATGTTTTAAACTAGTCACAGTAAAGTATGTTTTAATAGAGTCACAGGAAAGAGTGTTTTAACCAATCACTGTAAAGAATGTTGAAAACTGTTTTAACCAATCACGTAAAGAATGTTAAAAACTCCACCCTGAAAGGGGAGGAGACACAAGTATATAGTTTTGCACTTTATGTGTTGTTTTATGCACCTGAGGAAGGGGGAGGACCCCCGAAAGTTGTGCATGCCAGCAAGTCACAATAAAGAATAATCACTTGTAAGGGGGTCGTCTCTCTACTATTTCTAAATAACCATAAGTATTAATTGCAAGTGGTTAGCAGTTCAAAGGAAACAGCACCACCAAGTCTAAAAACAAAAGGAGTGCATGGGACATTATAACAAGTTATATGTATGTGCTTTCCAGATCCCTGTGGCATTTCTACTTGCTTACTTTTGCTATTTATCCCTTAAATTTTTCCAAAAATTCAAAATTCCTCGGAAGAGAACTTGCTGGTTTGGAACTAAAAAAGCAAAAACAATGGTAAAGCAAGAAGATCATTGGTTCCAGCTTGCAAATAAGGTGACCAGTTATATCATATGGAACCTTAGACGGAGCTTCCACATAAATCTTTGTCTCACTAAGATCAGATTAGAGGAATTTATTAATGTAATTACTATAAATAATTTCTTGGTTATAACTGTTTTTTTTCTGCAAATGCTGCTTCCCCCATGCTGTGATGGTTATATTGCTCTGCCCCTTTCGTAAAATATTTCAGTCAAACACCTAGCAGTTGTAAGTGTAAACTACAATCTCATTGCTTACAATTCTCTTGCTGCTTCCTTGACAGAGTTGTCAAGTAACTATTGACCTGCCAATAATTACAGTTGAAAGAAACCAACAAACACAAATAAAGTGCATAATAATAATAGCAGCAGTATTCTTTTTGGAGGGAGGAGAGAGAAGGTTGGAGGCCATAAAACTGTGCTCCACCAGATGTGTTTCGTCCAAGTGATGGGACCTCCTCAATCTGGCATCAAAGTGCCTCCAACCTTCTGTCTCTTCCCCTGCAAAGTGGATTGCCTGGTAGACCCAGGTTAGTACAGTATATCTGTGGTTCTGCTGATTTCCATTTCTGGGGGTGGGGGTGGGGTGTGTGCTGGTGTCAGTGTCCTGGCAGCCCCTCCTAAACTCCTGGATTTCTACCGCCGTGCAGTGTCGGTATGAATAAAGTTTTTTCAATAACAGGAAGTTCCTGTTTTTTTTTACAAAAACTTTACTGAGACTGCCCGGCCGGGCTAGGCAATCAGAAGACAGAGCTCCACCCCCTCCTGCCCCAGAGCTTCCCTGGACATGTGATGTAGAGCCTTTCCTCAACAGGTAAACTGTTTAGCAGCAAGATAAAAGACAAGTAACTGTAAATTGTACTGTGTGTGTGCCAACTGCCAAGCATACTATTGCCCATTTCTGTGTGCGAAGCATATTGCCCATTTCTGTGTCAAGCATATTATTGCCCATTTCTCTGTGCCAAGTATATTGCCCATTTCTGTGTGCCAAGCATTTTGTGTAAAATATAAAATTTAAAACTATCAATTTATGTTGTGTAAAATGCAAAAAAAAGTGGGTGTGGCCTTGGGTCAAGGAAAGGGATGTGGCTTAAAAATTGTGCCGTGCTAAGTGCAGCACCAATACTCACTTCGTATTATTTACATATATGGTAGGTGTGGCCTGGGGCGTGGCCTAAAAATAATACTTCCTTAGCCTTCCCTATTCAAAAAGTCACCCTCCGCCCCTGCTGCTTATTGTGTGTTTGTTGGGTCCACTGGAACTTCTATTTATCTTTAATGATTTTGCAGATTATTCCTACATTTGTAAGCTTTCAAACTTCTGTAGTTTTTGGAGGTGCGTTACCTGTATTAATAATTCATAGTTCCCAAAATCAATTCTATGAGGAGTGCTAGCATTAAGAAAACTGTGTCTGGCAGGCTTCCTCCTGGCTTCAGCAATAGCCTTAAAGGGTATGTACACTGGCAAATTTGTTTTTTTAAATTGCCCATTAGCGAAAACTAGAATTCATGACAACTATAACTGTATCGTTTTTTTTTTTTGTTGTTGATCTGCCCCCTATTTCATTAGATATCCAATTTGAACCATCTTACATTTCAGCATTCCTGTAAGCAGTTTTGCTTTGACAGGAATTTGACAGTTGGTGTGCTGTATGCTGTATGCAGTATTGACAGTTGGTTTGGGGGAAAAATAGTCAGGTCAGTGGTCAGAGCCTGAGTAAAAAAAGCACTTTATTGAAGGAATGCAGCAACACACACACCTCTGTCCCAAATCCAGGGTCCCCCACTCTGTCCCAAATCCAGGGTTTCTCTCTCTAGTGGTGAGAACATAGGAACAGCAGTGACACACACACGGAACACAGCACGGACACATCAGTTAGGTTTTTATTACATATGCCTCTGTAAAAATACACTTTACTGATGTAAAAATATGTGTATTATAATAATATACCATCTACTTCTTTTGTGTAAGTTATCATAAGTTATGTTATGGTTCATAATAACACTCACCAAGGTGATATATCAAATAAGGATTTATTGTATGGAGTAGTTACAAATCATGCAAAGTAAAAAGACAGTCAAGTATATTAGAGACATCCTACAAATAATAAATATATACTTTAAGCATAATTAGACTATTATGGTGGATGTGTGTGTATAGAGAGTGTGTGTGTGTAGTGTAAAGTGTAATGTGTATGTCTGCTTACCTCCGTCTCCTACCACTTTCCACCAAAATGTGTGTGAATCCTGACAAGCTATATACCTCTATGGTGGCTTAGGTTACACTCTAAAAGTTCCATAAATGGTCACAACTTATGTTACTGATGGCCTTCATTTTCCAAAATAACTTTTTTAACTACTTTGTGAGTAAGGAAGACAGTTGTGCATACATAACAAGCTTTGTTTAACTCTTTACAAAATGATTAACCCTTTATGTACTGGATGCAACAGCCTCCCTGGAAAGGGGAGGCCCTGGGCGAATGTAATTGTCCTTTAAGTCTTCTGCCTACAAATTTCTTTCTGTCATTCATGCTGGATGAAAAATAAACTTTAAACATCTGCTTTTAGTCTGATTCTTTCATGTTTTGTGAAAACATCTACTATATGTAAAAGGTTCTGTGGTGAGAATGGAGACAGTTACTACTGAGGTCAGGGGGGGATGGTCATAGGGTGTGATTTATCACATGGCTCTTTGACAATTACAGATGTTGGCAGCAACATGGAATCCTTCTTTTTTACAGACTCTTCTTATTTACAAACGTCTGACATGTAAGTAAATGCGACACACTGGAATAGTATCTTATATTGCATGGGCTTTCTTGAGGAAATCTTTCATAGTAAGGGTCAAACCATGTTTGTTTAGTCTTCTTTTAAAACGGTTTGTACCCACTAGAATCCTTTAAAAGTTGTACTGCTAAAAAATGTTGACATTGAGTGAGGGTGGTGGCATTCTCCAGTAAGTTCAATTGAAGGACAGGTTCATCCCTTAAATGGAAAATTATATACAGGTGAATTACCCCCAGTAGTAGGACTAACCTGTTATGCAAATACATGTTCTTCTACCCCTATCCATTCAAAAGGTTTCCGTCTCCTCTCCAAGCTTCCAAACCTTGCACATTCTCAGAGAAGGCAGGTAGGGGAATAACATTACGACATTAGATGTTATGTGATCTGTCACATTCATGACTGACAGCTCCTAATCGTAAGAACCAGGAAGCAGAAAGAGGGATAACTGGACTTCAGGCAACATTTCATGTTAGTCTTGCATCTTTCATTTCTTCCATAGTTTCAGATTTGAACTAAACTTCACATTAACTTATACGTTTGCTTAATTTTCTAAATGCAGTGACCACATCCTTGTTTCTCAGTGTGTAAATGAATGGGTTCACTGAAGGAGTAACCAGACTGTATATTAGTGAAAGGTATTTAGACATATTGTTGGTCTGAGGAACCATATATGCAATGCTGGCCGTGCCATAGAACAAAGTGGCTACTGTGATATGAGAGGAACAAGTGGAGAAAGCTTTCCTTTTACTCTTTTCACCCCTTATTCTAACTATAGTAGTGATGATATGAATGTACATGAGTATATTGATACAAAAAGGTAAAACTATCCCATAGATTTCTGTAATTGTTACAGTGAGTCTGTTGGTAGGAGGCACTACACATGCCACGTGCTGTAAGGGACCCAATTCACACATAAAATGGTTAAGTTTATTTGACCCACAGTATTTATAACCAGTGGTGAAAAATGTTGCAATTAAAGCATTTATTATGCAAAGAGCCCATGGAAGGACTACAAGCAAAATGCAGAAATCACGTCTCATAATACGTGAATAGTGTAAAGGATAATTAATCGCTAAGTCTCGATCAAAAGCCATGACCGCAAGGAGATAACATTCTGTCGCTCCAAAAGTTGCAATGGCGCACACCTGTACAAAGCAGCCAGTAAATGATATAGACTTCATATCTGCAATAAGGTTCGATAGGAGAACAGGAACGACAGACGACACAAAGAAAATCTCACAGGTTCCAAACATACTGATAAAGAAATACATAGGAGTATGAAGACTATGGTCCATCTTTGTTATAAGGATAATAGCAATGTTCCCAATTAAACATATTATGTATATTAACAGGAAAGTCAGGAAGAGTAAAAGTTCATATTGGCGATAATCAGTTAAAGTCAGTAGTATAAAATATTTCACAGCAGTATTGTTAATGCCTTCCATTGTGCCTGAAAATAAAATCAGATAATTACCAGCAAAATGTAAATACCTGTACAGTAAGTCTTACTGAGAAATGCTTTTTCAACTGAAATAAACCATGTATACAGTATTGAGTGAGAGATTGCTGCAGTTTTGCAGAATAAAGTTGAATTTTAACCAGGAAAAGGCTTTATTCCCAATGTAAGGATTCCAAAACCTTTTTCCAGACCTCTATCATTAAGATTTCCCCATACCATGTAATATCCCTAATTAGAATAAAGCAATGTCTCCCTTGACCTAAGCAGGAGCGTATCTGCTCAGAATTTGCATTATTATTGACAAAACATTCTGTCCATCTCTACGTTTACATTTAATTTAGGTGAGATGGTTGAAAATCAGGACTGGCATTAAGATATTGTAATACAGTAAACCTTTTATTACAGTATCTAATGGTCCTTTTTTCTGAAACTCATATAAAAAATGAGCTAAATTACATTCAAAGGATAAAAATTCAAAGTCTGATAAATTCATTTATTTTTGTAATAGGTCTCCAGAGATAAAAACATTAAGAAAGATAATAAAAAAAGACAAAACAACATGATGGCACCTTATTTTTGTTAAATACAAAGTTACCAGTCCTGGTAATGTCATATACAGTCATGGCGATGTCATATAAAGCCATGTGATGTCATATATGCTATTGTTACAGCAGAACCATTAGTTACTTACCAAGATTGTGCACACAAAAAGAATTATTGAAAGTCTGGAGTGATTTAAAACACAAAACCTTTTATAGGACCTTGTTAAAGGATTAGCCAAGACATTTTGAGAAGGTGCATTAGGGATTGCACATGGGAAATCATGTGCAGTGAGACTCAATTTATTTTGGTACTTGTTTGTTTGAGAAAATTAATAATTAATGAAAACACACTTGCAGACAATTACTAAATCTGATAATAATACCAGGAAAGGTCTGGCCTCATTATGTTTTCTAGCTAATTAGTTTGTATCAACAGTGAAGCTGTTTATTATATATATCCCTCCTACTGTGTAAGAATATTTATAGGTTCATTGAGAATGCATTGAGTTTTTAGGAGCTACCAAAGACGTGGGGGTTATAAAATATTACATATAGTAAAAGGTGTTTATGTATGTGTGGCATTTCTTACTATTACCATAAATATGTAAAGTATAGTACTGATTTATATTAGGTACATGACAAAATATATAAAGTTTATAGCTAAAACCCCTATTTTAATTTGGAATAGTCAAAATAGAATGTTTAACCACACCTCTGTCACTGCTAAAACCTCTGCATGTGTTTAGACCAAATAAAACTAAAAGAAAGCCTAAGGAAGGCATTACACCCAATTACGCGTTGTTTGTAAAATATGTGACAGCCTTAGCCAATCAAAAAAACTTGCCAGAAATATATGTATCAGACACACAATGCAGCTGCACTCACAGCCCCTTCCCTCTCCATCAGCAAACGGAAGACTTCCTGTAGGTGGGCAAGTCCAGCTGCTGTTTGCTAGACAGGAAGTAATGTATTTGTATGATAGAGGACATAAAGGACAAACTTTGCATGCCTCTCTACATTTCTCTGAGAATGTTTTCCTGGATTGTTTGTAAAATACGTGACAGTCTTAACTAATCAAAAAAAACTTGGCACACAATGGAGCTGCACTCACAGCCCCTTCCCTCTCCCTTAGCAAAAGAAAGACTTCCTGTAGGGGGGCTAGTCCAGATGCTGTTTGCTAGACAGGAAGTCAAGTCTTTGTATGAGAGAGGACATAAAGGTCAAACTTTGAATGCCTCTGCCCATTTCTCTGAAAAGAACTTCTTCGATTACTGCTATTTTAATAGTATGAGGCTGTGAAGAACCTTCTGTTATAAGAAGGCTCTGTTTTATTTTATGCTCTGTGGAGGATTTTTTCCTCCTTTAAGCCCACTTCGCTTTAAACTATATACAGTAGCTGACTGGTGTATTGTGCTCCCATGTCTTATCTAATATGGGCCATAAATCTGTACCCTGCACTGATGAAAACAGGATTGAAGCATGGCAAGTTAATCTGGGTTCTTTATAGGATCGCAGATTTTCCAATAGTAAACCCTTGTCAGCTTTAAGCAATGGGAAGGGTAAATATTGGAAGACCTTTTGAAATTTTCCATCATAGTATTGGGGAATTCATTTAATGTTCTAGGAAGGACTTTGACTATAACATGAAATGTACCATATTGACTATGTTTGTTGCCTTGTGGCTAGAACTTTAGATACTGACTAGATATTGACTGATGGGATGAAGTTAAATTGTTATGTGCTATGCTTGAATAGGATGAGTCAAATAGGCTGAATATATTTTTAAATTGATATGCCTATGTAGAGATAAATAAAAGATTTTTGATATCATTGTATATATATCATTGAGTGTTTCAATTCAGTCCTATGTTTTCCTCCTAAAAAATGGTTACTTTATTTGTCTAAACTAACACCTCCTCTACAAAGAGCATTACAATATATCTAGGGCCTGTGCCAACCTAAAATATTGCTTCACTGTGGTGTTTGGGCATAAAAGCAACAACCATGGGGTTTTTAATTAAAAAAAACGAGTTAAGTCGGATGAATGGCTCTATACCATTACTCTGTATTATATGTTCTGGACACATGCATTAGCCACAGGAAATAAAGTAGACACTTTGAATTATTATTATTATAAATAATGTGGATTTATATAGCGCCAACATCTTCCATATCGCTTTACAATTACATTTATACATTCACATCAGGCCCTGCCCCAAAGAGCTTACAATCTAATCACATTTATTTTACTTATACAACCTATAAGTAGGCCTTTATGATTGTGGGGGGAAATGGAGTGCCCGGAGGAAACCCACGCAAGCACAGGGAGAACATACAAACTCCTTGCAGATGTGTCCACTTTATGTGCTTTTATGCTTACCGGAACTGCAAACAACTCACACGCTGTTGAAAAAGCCTCGGTCTGAGGCGAAACGCATTCAGCATTCCACTTACACGGCCATGCTGTCCTACGGCCATGCTGGGCTCTCCTATCCTCATTGCACCATGTACCCCCCCTGGTAGCGACTGACTTACTGTGACGAAGGACAGATAAGTTGACTATCCACTATTGGATTATTTATGTTGTTGCTTATATAAGGATTTGTAGACTAGCACTGACTATTACATGTTCCCAGTATGGAGGTTTTATGTAATATATCCTTCAATTGTTTTTAAATGTGTGTTATTATGGTCCATACCCTATGTACTTATATTTTAAATAAAGGGGCTGTTTACATTGGAGAAGCAATGTTTGCATGGGGATATGATCACTTTATACAAATACATTAATGGGCCATATATATCTACTGTATTGTTCACTAATAGTTCATGTCAGAGGACTAATGGACATCCTTTAAGATTGGTGTTTCATCTTCAGGTTAGGAAAGGTTTCTTTACAGTGAGAACAGTGAAACTGTGGAACTGTCTTCCAGCAGATGTGGTAAAGGCAAGTTCATTGAATAGCTCTAAAAGTGTCAAAATATTGACAATTACTGATATTAATGCATATACTGTAGTTCTGGTTGGTACATATATACTATATAATATTGAGAATTACTGGTATTAATACATATACTGTAGTTCTGGTTGGTACAGGGATACTATATAATATTGAGAATTACTGGTATTAATACATATACTGTAGTTCTGGTTGGTACAGGGATACTATATAATATTGAGAATTACTGGCATTAATACATATTCTGTAGTTCTGGTCAGTACAGGGATACTATATAATATTGAGAATTACTGATATTAATACATATACTTTAGTTCTGGTTGATCCAGTGATACTTTTTTCCGATTGCTGATTGGAGTCAGGAAGGGGTTTCCCCACCCCACCCACCCCATTTTTGCGTTTCTGAAACGTTGTTTATTGTTTTCACTAATAAATTGTTGAATTCACACTAATAGTGTGCTCCTCCACAACATAGCACAACATTGGCAAATCGCAAACGCACAACAATCGTACAATCACACAACTGCAAAAAGGCAATTGTAAAATTCCAATTGTGATTGTAAATGTACGGCCGTGATCATAATTAAACAACCACGATCCTAATTGAACAATCACAGTCGTAAAAATTAGTGATACTATGCTTTTAAGGACCACGATCGTAGATTTACAATCACCCTGGTAATGGTATTTTAGTAAAGCTTGTTCTTAGAATAACGATCGTTTGTCATAAATGTAAGGCTGCAATCGTACATTAACACCAGCCGTGGTATCCCAAACTTGGGATACTGCAGGTTTTTAAATCTGGCCCAATGTTCTTTTCTGGAACTCATAAAAGGGCTGTCTTCCAGCTGATGTAGTAAGGCAAGTTCATTAAATAGATCTAGGAGAGGGATGGATTTTTCTCTAAAAGTAAAAAAAAAAAGTATATTTCTTGCTGAACCAGGAATACTCAGGTTGACGATATATCCCCTTTATTTAAGGTTGCTGGTTCCTATAGCCTTGCTGTTTCATCAGACAATTGTAGCAAATGTGTTTTGTAAGGATGAAAAAACTTCCTTAGTTAGTTCTGCCAACAGGTACATAGATCGAAATTCTGTATTTCACCATCGAAATTCTTCTAGAGTGAAATAGTGATAGTTTCGACTCGAAACCATGGTCAGGTTGAAACTCTGGCACATCTCTAGTATTGGGTAAAGGGGCAAAGAATTGCAATGCCATTTTCATCCACTAAATTCTGAAATCTTTTTGTTTTGGGGCATAGTTAACATACCCTTCAAAATGACCACTTCAATTGAAACAACATGGTGCAGAGCTGCAGGGGGCCAATAATGCCCTCTATCATGCACTAAATCACAATTTGTTTTTCACTTCATAAAATGGGTTAGGAGGCTTTTTTAGGGGGATTTACAGGTGGCCACTGCGTTCTTTTTTAGGGTTAAATACAACACATATGAGGTACTAGCCATTGACTTTTCTGACTAAATAAGGTATAATATGGAATCTGGCTGTAGACAGATAGAATATCTCTGTCAAGAGGTGCCCTGGACTAAAGCTGGCCATACACATGCAACCTTTTTCACAGGAAATTGTCATTGGCGAATTATTTGAACACTTACCCGAACGGCCCCCAAATATTTTGTGTAGGAATCGATCATTTGCCTTATTGATTGTTTGCATTTGCAAGTAATTGATATTAATGGTTCCTTGGCATTAGGATTGGTAATTTTCCATTCATACACCTGGCAGATTATAAGAAAATCTTGTTTTACTAGATCTAGGGGATTGGGAGGTGAGATTCTATTAGACTGGGAGGTGTGGCTCTGGTGGACTGGGAGGTGTGGGTCTAGGGCACTGGGAGGTGTGAGTCTAGGGCACTGGGAGGTGTGTGTCTAGGGCACTGGGAGGTGTGTGTCTAGGGGACTGGGAAGTGTATGTCTAGGAGACTGGGAGTTGTGAGGAAGAGCAAAATGGAAGTGTTGGCTCTTATGCCAAGTGCCATTTTACTTCTTCACTACTATCATGTAGTAGATAAAATACACAAAAAATTAAAATATCTGGAAAAGACAAGAACTGACCACCTACAGAGAAACAAACTGACTAGTGTCAAATAAACATCTTATATTTGTTTACAATCTGAGCAGCACAAATAAAACCTTAAGACAGAGACACGAAAAACAGTCAGTTTAATTCAGGCTTGTATTTATTAATGAGAACCATCTGGGTGCACAACTTCATAGTTAGAATTTTGCTTTTAATTTCCATTTCTTGAATGCCGTGATCACATCCTTGTTTTTTAATGTGTAAATGAATGGGTTCAATAAAGGAGTCACAAAAGTGTACATCAGTGCAAGGTACTTTTTCAGATTGCTGATCTCGGGTGTAAAATAAACAATGATGGCCGTACCGAAGAACAAACTGGCTACTATCAGATGAGAGGAACAAGTGGAGAAAGCTTTCCGTTTACCTGTTTCACTCTTCATTTTAACAATAGTGGTGATGATATGAATGTACAAGAGAACGATGGTAACAAAAGGCAATACAATTCCAGAAAAGTTTGTGATGATGACAATACATTGTAAGTCAAGAGGCACAATACAGGGAAGGAGCTGTAAAACACCCCAGTCACACATAAAATGGTTCAGTTCTAAAGAACCACAGAATTCCAGGCCAGCAAACAGTATTGTTATTAGCAAATCGATTGTGAGACATATAAACCATGGAAGCACTCCGAGCAGAATGCAGAACTCATCTCTCATAATTGATGAATAGCGCAAAGGATAATTAATTGCTAAGTCTCGGTCAAACGCCATGACCGCAAGGAGACAGCATTCTGTTAATCCCAAGGTACCTAGGGCACATAACTGTGCAAAGCAGCCTGTAAATGAAATAGACTTCATATAACCCATAAGGTTAGAAAGGAGATTGGGCGCAATGGAGAACACAAACAGAATTTCTGAAGTTGCAAATATACTAATAAAGAAGTACATGGGGTTATGAAGATATGGGTCTGTTTTAATGATAACAATAATAGCAACATTCCCCACAATACATATAATATAGACTATAAAGAATATTATAAAAAGTAACACTTGGAATTCGTGAAGCTCGCTGAAAGCCAGCAGGAGAAAGTAATGCACGGCAGTATTGTTGGTGACTTCCATTCGGCCTTTATACAACGTATTAGATTGTGTATTCAAAATAATAACTGTGCCATGAAAACTCTGTTTATAAGAAGAAACGTATTAGAAGACATTCATAGGCTTTTACTGGGTTTATAGCAAATATAGGTGTCAAAGAACAAAAATGTATTATTAAAGGGCATGTCCACCCCCAAAACTAAAATTTAACCCACTACTGGCCCCACTGTGTAGTCTAAAAAAAATCCTTACCTTACATCTCTGCTCCTTACGGTTTTCCTGCAGTGTCTTTTCAATGTCCAGGAAAGTGAAGAGTAGAAGCTGTCAGTGAGTCATCCGGTCCCTGCTGCTTCCCTAACCTCATCAAGGACTGTCACATGCGCAGGGGAGGTCCCCCCTCCCTCCCACCATCTGGATCCATGCTCTGCAGTCGTGGCACCTAGCGTGAATCCCTTTGGACATAAGGTAGATGACCCCTGCCCACCCCCAACTGCCAAAAAAATTTCTTAAGAAAAATTCTTAAATCGCTACTTTCAGACCCTTCTCACCCGCGGTGTCTTCAATGACATCAGCCGCGTCTGTGATCGGCCGCATCTTAGACAATTACAGACGTGGCTGCCAGTCCAGCCCCTGCTTGCAACTTCCACTAGCAGGGAGAGGGATCAGAGATGACGCAGGAGAGAAAGGGCAGTAAGTATCGATCTGAGCATTTTTTAAAATTAATATTTCGGCGGTTGGGGGTGGGCAGGGCTACCTTCCTTAGGAGAAAAACTATTTTTTTAGGGTGGACAGGTCCTTTAAGTGTAGCTAAGTTATTTTAAAATAGTTGTTGAACCAACTAGGTATAATTTCCTATTGGCCTTCTGTCATTATGGGTCTGGCTGGGTTGAGAAAAATCTTAAATGTCAGCACCACAGAGGGGACAAATTATGAAAATGAAACATTATTAAATCTGGTTGAGGATGGATACGTTTCTAAGGGAATTGTTAAAAAAAGTATGTATTATTTTACATAAGAAACCGGGGGGTATATTTCTAAAGGCGATGTACAAACGGGCGCACCGCTCCTGTTCTGGAGTTTAAGTCATGCTCACCAAAGTTATATCGGTAAATGTGACTTCCTCCTTCTTTGCAGTGGCTGCGTAGCTAATGTGGAAGTTAACCAGGCTGCCGCTGCAAGGGATGTTATATGCCGAAAGCGCCATTCTATTGCAACACTTTAAACGTCAACAAATAGCTGGTTTTATAAGTGTCGAAACAGAAAAATGGCAATTAGCGATGCACTGAGAGCCACTATTGGCATAAAACATCGCTGGCTGTTTGCACCGGGTTGCAAAATACAGATTGCTATTGGTATTGTTTTATACTTTTCTTATTGTTACTTTGCCCGGTGTAGTAAAGTAAAAAACGCAGTGTAAAATAATAATATCACATGGTAATTTTCTGGCTGTCAGACATTTACAATTGCAGATGGAAATACAATGCAGATCACTACGGATTAAGTTTTGTGGTTTGCACTGTAAAAGTCTGATGTGCCTGTTATTTCTATAAAATAGAAAGCGGGCAGTAAAAAATGCTTAAATTTGGGATATAACCCATTTATTGTAAAACACACTGAAAGTGATCAGCATTGCAGGGGATGCCACCTCCCTTTGTCAAGATAACGGGGCATATTTATAAAGGTTCGTTAAACTTTTCACCTTTTTTAACACTGCCTTTTCGCTGTTTATAAAGCAGCGATAATCAAAGGTCATTACCGCTACATTTCATTTTTCGCCAAACATCTCTCCGGTTACCGCTCAAGCATATTTATAAAATGGAAAAGTGTTTTATTGCGTTAAGTTCAGCCTTTCCAATTTGCCAAGTCTAAGGTGGCGAAGACGCATAAGTGGCCTTTTATTTAGCCTGCCAATGGGTCCATGGAAGGTGTCAGTACATTGTGGAGTGTTTCTCAATACTAATAAGTACCCAGGGGGGTGTTAGACTATTTTCCAGCAATTACTGTAATACGATCTGAGATTTCGCTTTTTAAGGTTTATTTTTTGCTTTTTTAAGATTGCATTTTCTTTTTATTTAAGGCTCTGATTTTCTTTATTTACCAATAAAGTCACATGGGGGTCTGAGGGACATATTTATAAAGGGCATTATTTTAACTTTTCCCCCCACCAGCATTTACCACAATTTTTTAAACTTTCAACTTTTCTTTTTATAAAAGTTATTAAAAAGGCGAATTGTCATCAAAAGCGAAAATTATGTAGCAAAAAGTAGCACTAATAATGCTGAAAAAGTTCGGCACATATGATGGTAAATAGGTAATACTCCCTGGTGGGTTTTCAAAGTAGTAATAAATTGGTTAATACACACTGAACACTTATCTTTGTTATTTAAAAATAGCCTAACGCGGTTTTTTCAGCCAAAGATATGATAAATAGTGTAAAACTCAAAAGGTGAATTTTCTCTGTTATTAATAGGACTAATTTTTGTAATATTGCTTATATTCAGCAAACTGCAGCTAATTATCAAACCAGTTCCATTAATATGGGAACATACCATAGTGCTGTGTAAGAAATAGTCATGTTAATGGAACATTCCAGTAAGTAATGATGTTTGGCCGAAATTCTGGTAAAACTGCAAAAAATGCAACAAAAGGGTGAAAAGGGGCAAAAAGGTGAAATTTCAGCTATTTATTACACTAGAGAGCAATTTCTCTTTTCGCAGTGATACCACACTTAACGCAATGAATAAGGCAAAAACATTGCCGGAACGATAATTTTCCGCAAAGGCGAAAGGGAAAATAAAAGAAAGGCAAAAATAGTGCTATTTGTCATTGCGATAGCAAAATGGCGAAAATAGCGATCGTTTATAAATATGTCTATAAAACCCTCATGTGCTTATTCATCCAGGGGTGCTAGGCAACATTTTGCAGTTAAAGTCACGCTATCCAGTTTAATATAGGTTAGCGCGTCTTTTGCAAAACCCAGATGTGTGGATCTCGCTAAAGACACCTGCACAACCAGCGCTCGCAATATAATATCGCATTGCACTACATTGTGAGCATGCTTTTGAAACTCACGCTGAGAGTAAATCCCTTCTGGGGATCGACATTTAATATTGCATTTGCGCTACATTTAGCTCAAGTTTTTTAAACTCGGGATTTACTCAAGCTCGAATACCCTACATTAAATTCGGGTGAGGATATTTACCCATAGCAATTGTGACTTCACCCACTGTGGAAGTGACATCATAATATTGAAATACTTTGAAACACTTACAGGGAGATGTAATAAAAGTTCTTATCGTTAAAAATGGTGCTAATTTTCCCCCAACCAATCAGATATTATGTACTATTTGAAAGCTAACATCTGATTGGTTGGGGCAAAAGCCCCATTTGTAACGATAAGAACTTTTATTGCATCTCCCTGTTAGTGTGGTTAGACAATCCATCAGTCTCCTTATACAGTCCAAATTTGTAAAATTCCATTGCTATGCATTGCTGATACACATGTAATAAATCATACACAATGTAATTATGATGCCATCAGGGAGATCCAATATGGCCAAAATCCGTGTAAAACCCACGTTAACCCGAAGTAATATCGTGTTAACATGTGTTTTACACGGGTTATAGAGAACGTTGCTATTTCCACCATGCAATACTAGATTTAATCTCGTTTACATCTCATATTTTATTGCGGGATCGCTCGAAGGTAAGTAACACGAACGGCACATTATAAATCTCCCCATATATCTATAAACAAATACATACCAACTGGTACAGTATTTACCCACAATGCCTGTAAATCCTGATATCACTGGATTACAAATATGTCCCATTTTACTTTATCTAGCAGAGAGAAGGAAAACACTTGTCTAATGTTGCAGAAACATCTTTCAAAGTAAATATATGCTCACCTATTTCTAGCCAGACTTTAGATTCAAATAAACAGTGAGGAGCACTGATGTACAATACTTAGTAAATATTTTTTACCTGTGATTCTGTAGATAATAAAAAGTTCTGGTTTAGATCCACATTAACAAATAAACCATATTTGCATTAGGCAAACAATGTATTTAATGTCTTAAACAGATGCAAGCATCCACTCTTTATATATAACTTTATTAGCTGGATTCCAAAGCAAAGTGGGTAGTATCAGAAAGGAAGGAATTGCCCAGGGAAATTATGTTACATCCTTTGAGTCTTAATTTGTTTTGTCACCTGTGCACAACCCAAGACATTTTAATTTGTTAAAACGATAATTACTGTATTTTGTTTTACTATTATATAGAACATATTTGTGTTTTTCTATCACAGAAACTTCATCATTCTAATTAAACATTTTAGAAAGGATTCATTACCCGTGTAACAAATCATATTGGAAAATAAATCTCTTCAACCCATCAGGGACATTTACCAGACATGATTATATTTCTGTATGATTTCCAGTTCATTGATGTCACTTCTGGTGACCAATAAATGGCTCAATGGACCCACCAGGGTTTGTTCCACCAGCGGGTGACTTGATATTTAGTTTTGGGTCAAAACTCCAAATTTCGATATCAATATTCCACTGGTCAGAAGCATAACTTCCAAATTTTAATTGTTGAAATCAGTTTGTTCTGCAAGCGGGTCTGCGAATTGGTAAGTTTTATCTCAGCCATCTAAACCAAAGTATCATGCCAAAACTATTACCACTTGCATCAGTGCACACAGAGAAACTGCAAGCAAATAGCCTCAAAGGAAGCCTGTGCTCCAAGTGCAAACTTGCATTTTGCAGACGTAGCACCACTTTACTGGGGTACAATGCCAACTATAAATTGTATATCTTCATAGAATATCATGTTTTTAGGAGATTTTTTGAAAAATTAAGTAGAGATGAAACAGTTAGAATTAGTATAGTATAGTATAGTATAGTATAGTATAGTATATTATTTGAGGTTGAATAAAGACATATGTCCATCCAGCACAACCCATCTAGCAATATCCTCATTTCCTGCCTAACTGCTAAACTAGAGGAAGGCAAAAAAAATTATGAAGGGGGAAAAAAATCCTTCCTGACTCCAAGTGCAATCAGAAATGTCCTTGGATCAACTCTACTTTATGTATCAATACCAGTAACTTGCAACATTCCTTGTTTGCAGAAACTCATCCAGCTTTTTTTGAAACTGACCAATGAACCTGAACTGTTCTGTCCTTTCACTTTTTTTTTTCTTGTGTCCATTTTAACCTAATTTTACCACTTAGATACTTGAAATAAATACCTCAACATACCCACGGGTCCATAAGTAATGGGCGGTGTTGTGTAAACATAATTGGTATATTAGAACTATTGGAACTAGATTGTAAGCTCTACGGGGCAGGGACCTCATTACTTCTTGTGGCAAAGCCCTAGCACTTCTACAGTATTTATATAATTTATATATTTATGTAATGAACTATCAATGTATTTATCCCCCTTGTATGACTTTATTGTATTTTAATACTGTACAGCGCTGCGTCCCCAAGTGGCACTATATTAATAAACATATACATACATACATACATATTTGAAAAGTGTAGTCCATGCATGCTACCTTTCATGTTGTGTTATATTCCTCAACCCCCTACAAGTAATTATTTATCTTGTCCCTCCGATGGAAGTTCCGATAAGCTGATTGAATCAGAATTTTTAAAATCTTAATAGCATTTTCAATTTTTGGTGATAGAATTGTCAACGTTTGAATGGTATTTTTTTAAAGTTCTGAGTGTCTCTAAAGGCTGTGACTGGAATGAGACAACATTCTGTCCCTCCCAAGGTTCTGACAACAAATGACTGTGCAAAGCTTCCAGAACACGATATGGTCTTTGTGCCAGGTTGAAAAAAGATTGGGAACAATGGTTGATACTAAATTAGCGAACATGTTAATAAAAACCAAAAAATACATAGGGTTATAAAGACAGTTTTGGAATTTGGGTCTTTATAAGCCGATAGAATAAAGTACTTCACTGTGGTTTCAATATCTTCTTCCATTATGTCTGTATTATCACTTGGTTGTTCTGTGGAAGTCCTGGGGAAGAAGTACAAATTTATAGTCTTCAATGACACAAAAATGTTTATAACTAGAATGTATTATTATTATTATTATATTATTATTATTATTTGAAACCAGTAGGGAGATTTACCCAGAATGCTAATGTTGCAGTTTTCAAACATTTTCCCCTTCACCTGTTACACCGTACAGAATTTTGTTTTATTAGAACAAATATTAAGAAAAACTACTTGACTTGTTGTAGACGGGAGATTGATCAGACAAAAAAACTCACAAAAATGTTATAGATTAAGGTAACAATCTGATTTAACTGATAAAACCCGTTATTTTGTCAGATGGACATGAAAGGACCCCCGGACAAATTTTCAGCATGACCAATCATGCGGTCAGTTACCGCATGATTCGGACTAAATTTACCACCATGTCTGATCGAAATTTCATCTATCTGTCTCATGCAGCTGAAAATAACTTCCCATTATAAAAATTGTGTTATTATAAAAGAAAAATAATCAAAATTAAACATATAGTCCTGGTTGATCCAGGGATATTTCCAATTGTCATTTGGAGTCAGGAAGGATTTTTTTCCCTTTTTAGTTTGTTTGATTTTTTGCCTTCCTCTGGATCAACTTTTATTTATTAAATACTATGTTACTGTGTAACTATTAGACAGGCATTATGGGTAGGGTATAAAGCATGAACTAGATCAGTGGTGCCCAAAACACGGCCTGTGGCCCGCTCACGATCCAAAGCATTGCAGATGCCCCTAATATCTAAGTATTGGCTGGGAAAGTCCCAGTCAACCTAGGACAATTATGCTCACCTTCCCTCCACTCCTCTTCTTTGGTCAGTACCTTTTACCCAGGGTGAGGACCTGAACCGCTGCTAGGTTGTTAAGCCCTGGGTTTGCGTAACTTGCAGCATAGCCTTACTAACATACTGCTCCGGTAGGCCCCGCCCCCTTCTCCCCGTCGGCGACGAGGCCAATAGGAAGGCACGCTCTGCAATGAGCATGCCTTCCTATTGACCTCGTCGTGCAAGAAGAGGAGGGGGTGGAGCCTACCGGAGCAGCGTGTCAGTAAGGCTATGCTGCAAGTAAGTAAGTAAGGTAAGCAGTGGATAGAGGGGGAAAACATAAGTTATTATAAAAATTGTGACTATTAGGGGGAGAGTGGGGAAGGAGGTACTGACATTGTCACTGCAGCAGGTGCTGAATGGGGCTTAGATACAACATAATAATAAGCAAAGATCTTCTTAGTTGAGAGCTGGGTGGGATAGTGGGGCCAGGACTATGAGCCTGTGAATTTGAGTGTGTGTATTACAGTGTGTGTGTGTGTGTAAGAAAAAATGTGATTTTAAGTAAATCTGAAATGTGTTGTGGACTCTAGAATAGTTAATTACTGTACATTTGTTTGGTGTATCAGTAGCTCCATTCATTTCAATAAGTACAGTATTTGAGGGTGAATATAGACATACAGTAAGTCCATCTAGTCCAACCTACTCAACAATGCCCAAATTTCCAACAGTTTATCCAGAGGAAGGCCAAAAAAAACCCAGGATGAATTAGTAAAAAAAAATTTTTCCTGACCCCCAAATGAAATATCCCTGGATCATCCCCAACTTTATGTATCAATAACAGTAACATGCAACAGTCATTGTTTTTAATCAAAGTGTTTAACAGTAATAAAACTCCTGTGGGATCATTTACCAGTGGGCGCTGGTGCCACGCGGTGCTCTTTTAGACTCTTAAAGTCGCGCTAACCAATTTACGATAGTTTAGCGCGACTTTAAGCCTTACTTTGCAGCGGCTGCATGAGTACCGGAAGAGAAACTCGCACAGCCATCGCAAGCCTATTTTCCAGAGCCTGGTTACTGGCGGTAAATACTTACGTGTGGGTGAGATTCACACAGAACTGTGCAGCCTCTAATAAATCTGCTATGGGGGATTTGTTCAGAGCAAGTGCAGCTCTGTGTGAATCTCTCTACCAACCTTTTATACACTTCTGCTAGAGTGTTTTTAATTCTGAAATGGTAAATGTTACACAAGGAATTATAGGGAGGATCTCGCCTACTTCCTTTTACAAACTCTTTCCCTTTACACAATCCCGCAATGCTATACTGGACATAAACGATTAACGTTTATACCGGTGCAAAGAATGAGAAAGGAACAACAAACAAAAAAACAAAGCTAACCCCACACTACAGCTGGTGATTGATGGATACAGAAAAACACAGGGGTTTGGATCCTCAATATAGGTACTATTGGGTGAGGAAAGGGGGTTTAAATGGGCCTGATATCACTATAGTTCTACTTTTAAAAAGCCATGATAGCAGTTTGACCAAAGCTAAGAGAAAGGAAGATAAAACCAGACATTCCACCCTGCCAAAACTCATTTCAGGGAGGGTACCCACCCCCTAAAGACCCACACCAAGAGTAAACCCACCCCCTAAAGACCCACACCAAGATTAACGCATAATCCATGCATACAGACCCACACATCTATACAGTCAGACACTCTTGCATACAAACACAGGCATCTCAACAGACACACACTCATGAAAACAGTCAGACACACATGCATACAAGTCATTTCACTATTACAGTAAGTGTTTTTGTCACTTGTTATAGACTCTGACATCATTGTGCTCCCTCACTCTAATTCATAACAACACATTTCAGGGAGATTGTATATTATTTCAGGGAGTCAGGGAACTGCCAATAAAATCAGGGAGACTGCCTGAACTTCAGGGAGAGCTGGGATGCCTGTAAATCTGTGTGGTACAGTGTTGTGAAAATGTAGTTCGATTGTGATACAAAGGAAGGAGAGTTACTAGTAAAATACTGTATGGGACTGAGGTAAAATTCAAGAAGGCGAAAGACCACTGGGGTTTTATGGTTTGGGGAGCCCTGCACTACTGAATTCTGGGAGGGAATATTCCACTAAGAAGTGCAGATGCTGATTTTGTAGGAACATGGAAGAATGGAGAAAACTGGAGCAAACTTGTTCAAAAATATGCAAACCCATCATCAATGCAATGTAGGCCCCTTGTCTGCAATGTGACGTGCCAATTGAGAGATGTCACTAAGGAATGCATCAACAACACTCTCAGATGCGAGTTGAAGCTAGAGCTTCTTCTCATATGCAAATAAGGGGAGGAGAGGCTTCTGGGTAGTTTTTATGTTACAATGGTAGCCCTTAAGCAAATTCTATACCTCTGGCTCTCTAGTCCTTCAGTAAGCTCATAAAATGTTGTTAAAGCTTCTCATTTCTTTAGGGCTACCATGGTAACATGAAAAATACCCAGAAGTCTCTCTTCCCCTATTTTGCATATCGATGTGTGCTTCACACTGCAAACCAGAGGCCTACATTGCACATATTATAGTGTATTGTATTTTGAGCCTTATTTTGTCTTATACTTTGCTTGTGTTTAAGACCTGCTATTTGTCGACAATAATAAAAAAAATTCCTTCTTAAGTCCCACCATTCCTGTCTTCTTGGTACATTGCTTGTGTTCTTAAAGGACATTAAAAGCTAAAATATAAACAAGCCTGAATGGATTTTACAATTCCTGATTGGCCGATAGCTGTAACGCTCAGCAGCATTATGGAGAAATCATCTTTAATTCTACAGATTCTGAATTTCCGAGACGTTTCCAGTCTCAACATTGAAATTTATCCGGAAAAAACACATTTTCAAGGTGGAATTTTGGTTTCCCTATTAAAATTTCTCCAGCAGCATGTCTTAAGACATTAACAGGGTTATTGAATAAAAGTTCTTATCGTTTAAAATGGTGCTAATTTTGCCGCAACCAATCAGATGTTCGCTTTCAAATGTTAAATAAGATTTGATTGTTAAATAAGATTTGATTTGATAGAACATCGAATCTATGTAATGTGTTAATAGGGTATGGCCAGTGGGTTTATATAAGGTTTTCAAGGAACCACCCCAAAATATGACAATTTCTACAGAATTTTAGCAAAATGTGGACATTTTCCAGCCAAAGTAATAAAGTAAGTATTTGCCTCAAAATCAAATATAGAAGCATAAAGTGAAAGCAATGTAGACAAATCACGTTTTTAAAAAGCAAACTTATCCGTAGAAGACCAGAGCATGATACTGTATGTCAGGGCTGTTTCTAGACATTTAAGTGACCTAGGCGCCCTCCCACCTACGTGCGCCCCCCCCCCAAATAAAAATAAAAATAAACTTGGCCTGTCAAACTACAGCTGGGTTTCCTCCTTCTGCTTCTGACACCGTCTACTGTGACTGTTCTTTATAGTGGAACCACTTTACTAGTTGGTAAGAGGCGCACGCTGTACTGATTGGAAGGACAGGATCGGTTACAGTGGATGCGCGGTATGTGGCATCAGTGTTCTCCACAGAAATTGTTTCCAGCCGGGTAAGGCAGAAAAGGGAAATTTGGTGAGATCTGAGATGTTTTACTCTTTCAGTGCTTTTCCAATAATATTGGCATTAATAATTTATTACCATTAACCCTTAGTGCCAGCAGACTTTACTATTAATACTTTCAGTGCCAGCACCTTCTATGCTTATTTAAACCTCTTTCAGTGCCAGCAGACTCCCTTGTAGTATTGCCATTAAAGGAACACTAAACCCAGAAAATCAACTCTGTGCCATTTGTTTCTATTATTCACAGGGAGGTGAGAAAGCTTATTCTCACCTCCCTCATAAAAGTAACGGTAAAGTGGGAATTAAGTTACCTTGTGAAGGTCTCCCCATTTTGGGTCTATAAATCTGATTTTCTCCCTTCGCTGCATTTCGGCCTGGTAAGTAAATTCTCACTGAAAATGATTTGTGAGTCATCAGCAGCTCCTTATATGCCTGTGTGTGTGATGTCATCAAGTCTGTGACATCATCACCTCATCTAAACAACAGGAAAGGTCATGTGACAGGTGTTGCATTTATGAATATACTATATATGGGTAAAAAAATTGAGGTGGGGGCTTAAGATTTTCATTTCTTTATATATCATTAACCCTTTAGTGCAGGGATAGGCAATCAGTAATATCTCCAGATGTTTTGAAAACTACAACTCCCGAGTTCTCTATTATGGAGTGCTTGTAGTTGCTGGTTGCCTATCCTTGCTTTAGTGACTGCCAGATATAATTAGAATCATTCAGACATAACACCATAAGACCAGACCACAGGGATCTTTATGTTGGAATATTACTATAGATACCAGGAGCTGACTGTTATTATTGCAGATTGGCTGCAAGATGCCATTTGCCCTTCTGCCAGGCGCAAGGCACTGATTGTGCTGACTAGGAGAGGTGGCGGATACACAGAAACCAATTACTTGTGAGAGTAGAGCAGGGGCGGGCTCTGTCTGATTGGCTGATAGTCGGAGAGGAATACAGGAAAGGAAGTAACTAACTGTTAAAGGGGGATAGGGGTATTTATATGTGTGTAGACAGTGAGTGTGTTAGTGGTGTTTGGGTGGGGGATAGGTGTGGCAGGTCTTGTCTAGGCTTACTGCTTGCTAGCTCAGTCATATGGAGCCTTGTCACTCCAGATGTTTTGAAACTACAACTCCCAGCATGCCTTGTGTTCATAACCACCTTATTAACTCTTACATACCATGATTTTTTTTATTAATAACTAGTAGAGTGCCCGGTTTCTTACAATCAAAATTTTGTTGTTTGGGCTTAGTAATTTTCAGAGGGGCAATCACTCAATTCACCAACAGATGGCAGCACAAAGGTCAACTGGAGTCCTGCAGGCAACCAAAACATTACCCCCCCATCTGAAATTATACAGACAACCTAACCCCGCCCGGTAACCCCACCTGCTTTACTGGTGTGTTCCATAACTGCAACCCGACCTGACCTACAAGTAGCTAGACCCGCAACCCAACCTGCACCTGTAAGTAAACACTGTAAGCAGAGACTCACCACCTGCTACGTGATCCGACCGTTCCCTGCACAAACCACACCCAAAGTTTAACAACCTGCAACCTGCGCCAGCTACCTTTCATGACCAACACCCGCAGCTATCTTACCAAGCTGACCCACACCTTTTTTTTTTCAGCCTGACCTGCAAATTGGCCATGGATGCCCAACTCGATGCAGGATTCTAGGTCAGATCTCATCCCAATTAAAGGGCAACTTGAACTTACAACTTACAACTAGAAGGGAAAGTTTAAGTATAAACTTTGAATTTGCTTGAAGGGCTGCATTTGGAAGGGAATTGTGTGTTTGCTGCTATTTTAAAACTCAATATGCCAATGCTCAGACATTTTTGTTTTTTACTTACCCTTTAAGTATGGCTGTCACATGAATTAAGGTAGGTCGTTGGTGTGTTACATTTTGAGTATTTTTTTGACTTTAGTTACCCTTTAAGCATGGCTGCCACATTAATGGATATGTAGATAATTAGGTGTGTATACCTGTTCGGGTTGGGGTAAAAAACAAACTTTTTGGATGATTGGTCAAAAATTTTTTTTGATTTTAGTCCCTTTAGTATGGCTGCAACATGTATGGAGGGTAGGTCAGTAGTGTATGTACTGTGCCATGAGGGGGTTAAAAAACACTTTTTTGATGATTGTTCAAAATTATTTATTTTTTTACTTTAATACCCTTTGGTATATCTGCCACAGTAAATGGATAGTAGATCAGTAGGTGTGTGTACCTGTGTCGTTGGGGGTTAAAAAAACTTTTTGATGATTGGTCAAAATATTTTTTGACTTAGTTACCCTTAGGTATGCTGCAACAGTAATGAGGGGTGGTCGTAGTGTATGTACCGTGCCGTGGGGTAAAAAAAAAAACTTTTTTGATGATTGTTAAATTTTTTTTGGGGACTTTAGTTACCCTTTAAGTAGGCTGCACAGTAATGGAGAGTAGGTCAGTAAGTGTATGTACCTGTGCCATGTGGGGGTTAAAAAAACTAACTTTATTGATTTTTGATCAAAATATTTTTTTTTTTCTTTAGTTACCCTTTAAGCATGGCGCCACAGTAATGGATTGTAGATCAGTAGGTGTGTCACCTGTGTCGGTTGGAGTTAAAAAAACAAACTTTTTTGATGATTGGTCAATTTTTTTGTTTAGTTACCCTTAAGTATGGCTGCAACAGTAATGGAGGGGTATGTCGTAGGTGTATGTACCTGTGCCATGGTGGGGGTTAAAAAACAAACTTTTTTGATGATTGATCAAAATTAGTTTTTTTTTACTTTAGTTACTCTTAAGTATGGGCCACAGTAAGTATAAGTATCAGTAGGTGTGGTCCCTGTGTCAGGTTGGGGGTTAAAAAACAAACTTTTTGATGATTGGTCAATTTTTTTTTACTTTAGAACCCTTTAGGTATGGCTGCAACAGTAATGAGGGGTAAGTCAGTAGGTGTATGTACCTGTGCCATGTGGGGGTTAAAAAAAACAAATTTTTGATGATTGGTCAAATTTTTTTTTTTTTTAGTTACCCTTAAGTATGGCTGCCACAATGATAAGTAGATCAGTAGGTGTGTGTCCTGGGTCGGTTGGGGGTTAAAAAACAAACTTTTTAGATAATTGGTAAAATTTTGTTTTATTTACTTTAGTTACCTTTAAATATGTTCTGCCACAGTAATGGGGGATAGGTCAGTAGGTGTATATACCTGTACCTCACGTGGGGGTTAAAAAACAAACTTTTTTGATGATTGGTCAAAAAATTTTTTTTGAATTAGTTACCCTTTAGGTATGGCTGCAACAGTAAGGGAGGGGTAGGTCAGTAGGTGTATGTACCTGTGCCATGTGGGGGTTAAAAAAACAACTTTTTTATGATTGTCAAAAATTATTTTTTTTTTTACTTTAGTTACCCTTAGGTATATCTGCCACAGTAATGGATAAGTAGATCAGTAGGTGTGTGCCTGTGTCAGGTTGGGGGTTAAAAAAAACTTTTTTGATGATTGGTCAAAAATATACTTTAGTTACCCTTTAGGTATGGCTGCAACGTAATGGAGGGGTAGGTCTAGGTGTATGTACCTGTGCTATTGGGGTTAAAAAAAAAAAACTTTTTGATGATTGGTTAAATTTTTTTATGACTTAGTTACCCTTTTAAGTAGGCTGCAAAGTAATGGAGAGGTAGATCAGTAGGTTGTTTGTACCTGTGTCGGGTTGGGAGTTAAAAAAACAAACTTTTTTGATGATTGGTCAATTTTTTTAACTTTAGTTACCCTTTAAGTATGGATGCAACAGTAATGGAGGGGTATGTCAGTAGGTGTGTACCTGTGCCACGTGGGGGTTAAAAAACAAACTTTTTGATGATTGGCAAAATTAGTTTTTTGACTTTAGTTACCCTTTAAGTATGGCTGCCACAGTAATGGATAAGTAGATCATAGGTGGTTGTCCGGTGTCAGGTTGGGGGTTAAAAAAACAAACTTTTTGATGATTGGTCAATTTTTTTTTTTACTTTAGTAACCCTTTAGGTATGGCTGCAACAGTCATGAGAGGGTAGGTCAGTAAATGTATGTACCTGTGTCCATGTGGGGGTAAAAAAACAAACTTTTTTGATGATTGGTCAAAAAAAAAAAATTTTTTTTTAGTTACCCTTTAAGTATGCTGCCATAGTAATGGATAAGTAGATCAGTAGGTGTGTGTACCGTGGTCGGGTTGGGGGTTAAAAAACAAACTTTTTATATAATTGGTCAAAATTTAGTTTTTTTTACTTTAGTTACCTTTTAAATTGGCTGCCACAGTAATGGAGGGATAGGTCAGTAGGTGTATGTACCTGTACCACGTGGGGGTTAAAAAAACTTTTTTGATGATTGGTCAAAATTAATTTTTGACTTTAGTTACTCTTTAAGTATGGCTGCCACAGTAATGGATAAGTAGATCAGTAGGTGTGTGTACCTGTGTCGGGTTGGGGGTTAAAAAAACAAACTTTTTGTATGATTGGTCAAAATTAGTTTTTTTTTAACTTAGTTAACCTTTAGGTATGGCTGCAACAGTAATGGGGGGTAGGTCATAGGTGTATGTAACTGTACACATGGGGGTTAAAAAAACAACCTTTTTTATATTTTCAAAATTAATCTTTTGACTTTAGTTACCCTTTAAATATGGCTGCCACCGTAATGGATAAGTAGATCAGTAGTGTGTGTTACCTGGGTCTGGTTGAGGGGTATGTCTTTTTGTGTTACAACCATAAAACTTCTTTTTTGAGAATAATCTAAATTAGTTTTTTTGACTTTAGTTACCCTTTAAAATGGCTCTGAAGGAAGGTAGGTCAGTAGTGGGTGTACCTATCTGTGGGGGTTGGGGTACATTGGTATAAATATTGTAGGTTGTGTAGACTTAACAATATTACAGGTACGATGGGGGGGTGGGGTGAGGGGGATATGGGAAAAAAAAGATAAAAATTATTCACTTATCATTATGTATAGTGTAAAGGTGAGGCTCCTTGAAAAACTGAAACTAATATGTGGTTGGATGTGGTGGTGTGGGTTGGTGGGGAGGGGTTTGTGAGATGATGGAATGAGAAACCTGAAAAACTTTGAAAACACATTGAGGATTGTTACCATTATAGCTATGGGAAAAATGTCCGGTAATTCACAGATAACGCCGTAACTCTTCCGCGGATTCCTTAGCACACTTCTCCTATAGCCTCGCACGTCTGTACGAATTCAAGTCTCTATTAAAAACTGTGGGAGGAGAACGGTCCACAAAGCAAAAAAAGGGGACAAAACAAAAAAAGGGGAAGAAGAAGAATAGAAAGAACAGTAATTGGCTTTTTCAAGCCAAATAATCAGATCTGATTGGTTGGGGCAAAATTTTAAACGTTAAGAACATTGTATTGAATTTGTGTTAAGGGTGGTGCAGTCACAGCTAGGGCAGCATAAAATACACATTGTTGGAGAAAGAATTGGAAAGTGTTCATGCTAATTTAGGAGATATTTATAACTTTCTTATACTAAAACACCATTTCTGTAGTTGGATTTGAATTTCTGCTTTAAATTATTATTTTCTTTATTTAAAGGGCATGTTCACCTACTGCCGGTTCCCCCAAACTCCAATTTTTATAACACTTCCCAAAAGAGATATTCACCTGAATTCTGCCAGTCCTCGTTCTTCCAAGTGTTAGCCATCACCCATCAGTCAAGTTTGTGACAGTGATGTTAAATCCAATGATGTGGGAGAGCTTCTAAAACCTTAAAGGCAGAGGCAAAGAGAAAGGGGGACAGCAGAGGAGAATATCTCCTTCCAGGAATGCTGGGAAGAAAGGTGTTGCCTTAAAAGTTGTGCTAACCTATTAAATATGAGTTAACATCACTTTAAGGCCAGAATAGTGATGCTTGTGTGGTTTTGCAAAATGCACAGTGCAACCGGCACTAGTGATTTAATATACAATTGCTCCCTTCTCTGAGGGACTTTTATGCCAGCTGATTGCCAGATTCTATTTTAATGACTACTCAACTGTAAAAATTAACTTTTTTAAAATTGAAAAGTACCTGGGGCAGGGAGGTAGGATGGTTCTTCCTACCTCCCAATATCCCTGTCATGTTAGTGTCCTCAATCAGGAAGGAAGGGTGCCTTGAGGTCATAAATATATCTGGTAAAGACCTATTTCCAGGAATGACATCCCTCCATCCAAGGGCCTCTCTTTTGTCCCTACTAACTTTTGGATAAATTTAAAATAACTAAAGACATTAATTTATTTTTCTAGAAATGTAACTGAGATCTACAAAAATAAGGGAGAGTTAGTAAGGAAGGAAGTTATGGAAGCCCTTAGCATTTTACAAGACCTAATAAATGAAAAAGTGGGTGCAACAGAGTGAAAAATCTATGCGCCTAAAAATAATTAGCAGTTGACTAAATTTAATAATAAATCTAAATGGTTCCCTCCAGTAGGGATGTTGGGAAATGTCTTGGCCTTTGTCCCAAGTGGTATCCCAAGAAATTTAACAAATAGCCACATTTCCCCCAGTTCATCCATTTAACTCCTGCAGAGTGGAAAGTATTAAATGCACTCATGATGATTTGAACCAAAATGATTTGATTATAAAGGTGGCTGATAAGGGGGCAAATGTGGTTGTTATGAACCAGGCCCAGTATAAAGTCGAAATCATTAAACAAGGAATCATATTCAATACCCTGCTTTTAACCTTTAAATCCCTCTCACTCTCGCACCTCCCTACTTATCTTCTCTCTGGTCCCTTATGTCCCAGGCCGTGCCCTCCGTTCCTCGCAAGGAATCTTCTCCACACACCCCAACAAATACTGCTGCTGCCTCCCACCTGAAACCATTCTCTCTTGCTGCTCCTACCTTTGGAACCTCTCCATCTCTCACTTCACCTGGTGACATCCATTAATACTTTTAAATCTAGACTGTTCTCCTACCTTTCTGAGCATCAGCACAACAAATGATTGTAGCCCTTTTAAGCACTTTGTACCCATCCCCCTCACTTGTATCTGTATGTTGTCCCCCCCACTTAATTGTAAGCTCTTCATGGCAGGGATCTCATTCCTAATGTGTTGAGGCTTGTTGCACTTAAATCCTTATACATAATTATATATATGCTTTCGTAACCGATGTATGACATTTTATTTAACTTATTTAATTTTTATCTATCTTTATAATGGCTTCACTTATCCCCTTGTTTGTATACTCTGTATTTTATATAGTACAGCGCTGCGTACCCAAGTGGCGCTTTATAAATAAAATTATACATACATACATATAATAGATTGCAATCCAACTTGGCTTATACAGCAAGAAATTGGTGAGTGATGGTTTTGAACAATTAGTAATTAGTAAAATTGAAAACCATTACAGGATCCTGACAATCCTTTTATACAAAAATTCATAAGAATAAGAAATGTCCTCCGCCTATCATGCTTGGAATGGGGCGAGCTACTGAAATGTCAGCCAATACGTCGATGAAATTTTATGGCCCTTCAGGTTTAATCTCCAGCTTTGTCTTGGATACTGGTGATATTCTCAAAAAGAAAAATGGAGTCTATGTGGATGATGAGGTCCTTTTGGTGACCCTAGACATAGAGAGTTTGTATTCCTCCATCTACACATGATGGGCCTCCAAGCTGTTAAGTTGTTCCTGACTACTAGGGAACACAATTCAAAGTACACACAGAATTTGGAGGATGTGTGGACCTCATTGGTGAGATGCAACTTGGAGAAAACAATATTTATTTGGGCCAGGTATGTGGATGACATCCTCGAGTTGTGGAAAGGATCAGAAACCTCGTTGGAGTTTTGGGAAAATGAATTTTAACAGATGTAATATAAAAATTACATATGATTGGAATAGGCAAGCTGTGCATTTCCTTCATCTCACTATCCGGAAGAGAATGGAAATCTGATAACTGAAACATATCTGCAGAAACCGCAGTGAACTTCCTGCTGGCAGCATCCAGTCATCACCCTAGGTGTCTGATAAAAGGGGCTCCGGTGGGGCAGTTCCTTCTCATCAAACTGAACTGCTCCCCAGATCTACCTTTGAAAAACAGGCAGACAAACGAAGCAAGAGGTTCAGACATAGGGGGTATAGTGTCAAATTATTACTAGGGCAAAGAAGATAGCCGTAAAAGGCAAAGGAAAAACTTCTATATGGTAAAAAAGGGAAAAAGATCAGGATAAAAGGGAAAAGGTGCAATCAGATTTGTAACTACATACAACAGTGAATGGATGAGCGTAATGCTATACTTTACAAGTATTGGTACCTGCTAAATGATGATGTGGGTTTAAGGGAGAAAGTAGGGATATGTCCCCCTCACTTTTAGACTAACAACCAGACTATGAGTGCCTGGTTGGAGATTGAGGCTTACAAAGGAAAAAAGGTGGTGCAATAAGTGCACAGTGTGCAGGTATATGCAAAAAACAAATGTTTTACATGGCACCAATGGTCATGAACATGGGTCCAAAACTTATTATGTGACAGTCGAATCAGGTGATATATTTTGGAATGCCAATGTGGTGCAAAATATGTGGGACAAACCAAAGAGCATTCACAGTACGTATGTAAGAGCATGCTGGAGCCACCAGAAATAATCAAGTGGAGTGCGATGGCGAAACACATTTGGGAAAGTCATCATTCAAACAAAATAATGTTAGATTTATGGGAATAACCCGTGTATTTCTGGGCCAGCGGGGAGGCAACATAGAAAAAAGGTTACAACAAATAGAGAGCAGGTGGATCTATTAGATACCTAAATTAGATACCTTGTTGCCAAATTCATGGTCAAATGAAACCATGAATTATGACCGGCCCATCACACATTCTTAATGGCCCAAGTATTACTGGAAAGTGTCGGATTTTTAAACTCTGAAAACCACGCTATCTGTTTCACTGGGAAATAAGGGTTAATGTAAGGAGCTTTCAGTTCCTAGAATTACACAAATTCAAACTCGGTTCTAGCGATAGTAAAACTATTTTTACCTCTGGATTCATTATTACTCCCTAGCCCATAAAATCTCATGTGAAATTTTTATTGGGTTTACTGTAACACATTGGTCCCACTGGGGTTATTACTAACTATCTTAAAAGTGTAATTACTGTACCAGACCTACTGACTTCATTAACAATGCCGGAGAGATAAAACACACTACGAGATATTATAATTATTCCAAATTAACGCAGAACATCCCAATTAGTGTATAGTGTATATAATACCATCCAGATATTTAACAGAACATTCTTTTTCTTTCTTTCCAACTTTTCTTAAATGATTTATTTTCTTTGAACAATGAGGAAAGAGAGACCAGTTTGGATTACAATATGTGGTACCATGGAATCTATAATGCGGTAGAAATAAGTGGAGAAAATGTAGCAGAGGCTCTGGGCAGAGCAAGAAATTATTCTGAAAAACCGAAGTTTTGACACGTTGTGACGGATCCCAGGTATTGGTATGATATTATGTAGTATTAACAAGCTGTAAATAAGTCAGAAATTCTGCTTGTCTTTTAATTTATAGCAACCAATCAGATGTAACTGAGTGGGTCAGGAACGATAATAAATGAATCAGGAAAATATTTACAACAGGTGAAAAAGAATAAATACTTTTAATATAGGAAAGTTCTACAAAAATAACAAAAAAACCAATATAGGTAAAAATACATATGATCACTATTGATACCTATAGGTATAAAAATGGTACAGAATGAAGACCAGTTGTTACCAAACCAGAAGAATGCATAAACACAGAAAGTGAAACCATAAATATGTCCAAATAAATGAAAATGTCCAGGATCCCTTCAAATATAAATGTAAAATAAATACCTGACCACTCACATAAAATCTCCTCTACTGAAAAATCAATAAGATTTCTATGTGGGCCCAACAGTGTAAAGCTGGGTACACACATGCAAGATCTTTAAAACTCTGTCTGTCATTTTAAAAATCTCCCTAAACACATTTCTGATGTTCCACTATGAATTGCAAATTTCCCTTACCCCGCTGACTCCCTACTTTATTATATATTATATATGACATTGGTCATGAGACATGTACCCGACATTCACCTTTAAATCACCACATCTAAGTAATAAATAGGACACCGATTTGGTAGTTGGAAAAATGCTCAGCTTTAAATACATTGTTTGTCAAAAATCCAAAATATTCTTTAATAGTTCCAATCATTCTTGTTTTCAACGGTTTTAAACACAACCTAGCCAGCTCCGGCTGAGCCGCCAAATTATTCAATGCCCTTTGCTTCACCTGCCCCAGGGTGAAATCCTAAAGAATCAGCCCTTATCTATCATTATACTTAACCAGCTACCAGCTACAACTATTTGGTATAACCACCAAGATACAACACCCTAGCTCCCCACCACAATTTTTAAGGCTTCTTGGACTCCCACCTACCCCCTCAGCTTGACTAGACCAACCACGATCGCCTTCAGGTAAGTTTATGCCCTCACCTGCCATATAAAACCTTTCCCCAGGATAATGAACCCATTCCCTGCTGGTCGTCACCTGCCATGCTGCATAATGGGCAGGGGCCATTCTGCTACAACATAAACTAAATCTTGTATACTTAAGTGGGATATAAAGTCCATAAAATGTCATCTTCACTTATAATTAACATTATTGTTTCACAGAATTTTAAAGACGCCAACAGTTGTCTCCACAAAAACCTTTGTTTAACCCCTACACTTCCTTATGTCTAGTAGAAAATCTGTATTTTCTAATCATGAATCATTGTTACTATTATCAGGTAGGGTGTGTTGAATGGCAAGTTTAATTACCTGCCTCAGTCAAAGCAACATATGGGGATCCAATAACCTCACTTTACGGTTTCAAGATCTGGGGAAAAGTTCTTCCAATGTTCTCTCTCAATCCCTTGGGTCTATTTTTACCACAGAAAATATTATGTCCAACTGGGCCACATCCCATTCCAGTACCAGTCCATGGATCATTTAGTACAAAACTAACATTATTTACATTTAATATGTAAAAATAGTTTGAGGCTGCTATACACTGACTGGCTGTTTTTCTCTACAGTAGATACTGATGTCCTAACAATGGAGAGTGTAATAAAACACAGTCAACGAATTTATTCTCTTGGCCTTTTCAAGTTTCCAGCAGTTCCAAATCTTGATTTTTATTACTATACTGTTGATGTCATTATAAGTGTCAGTGGAAATCTGGCAATCATCGTGTTGGTAAAGTCTACATCTACACTTCACACTCCAATGTATTTTTTCATCAGTGTTCTTTGCAGGGTTAGAGATTTCCTTTATGTCCGTCACTGTTCCAAAATTGCTTGCTAACCTTATTATGGCAAGCAGGAAAATAACTTTCACTGGCTGCTTTGTACAGATGTATATCTTTAATTCCTTAGAGTAACGGAATGCTATCTGCTTTCTGTCATGGCTGTTGATAGAGACTTAGCAATAAACAACCCTCTCAGATATAATCGATTATGAGCAACGCATTCTGCATTGAACTATGGTGGTTATCATGGATTGTAAGTTTTATGATCGTGTCAGTTCCAACAATCGTTACAATTTATGCAAAGTTCTGTGGTCCCATGAGATTGACCATTTCGTATGTGACTTGGCTGTCGTACAAAATCTATCTTGTTCCGATCCCTTTATCAGCAATGTAACCAGAAGATCGCAGCTGTTTTCGTAAGTCTTATTCCCTTTATCATTATAGTTTGCTGCTATGTCCTATAATATCGCATCTTAAAGATTAAAGATAAAGCAGGAAAGAATAAAGCCTTTTCCACTTGTTCTTCCCATCTTATAGCAGCTGGTCTATTCTATGTCTCTTTTATCATTGTCTATATAAATCCCAGTGGCAGCGGTATGACAAATCCTTGCCCTCATGTACACTGTCATCATTCCAATGCTCAACCCATTTATTATTCCTTGAGAAACAAAGATGTGAAGAGGGTTATTAGGAAATCAATCACATGTAAGTTAATTAAGGTCTTTCTCACACATAAAGCGGGGTACACACCATGGGATTTTTAAAGCACTGTCATCATGGAAAATGTACTATGGCCAAAATTTTGCTGCGGCCAAGTGTTTTTTTCTTATGTCTAACAACCATTTGTCCTATTAGGCCGCACATAAAAACATCCAATTTTCGCCCAATTGTCCAATACACAGAAATGTGGTCGATCAGCCCGAAATTTGATGGTGTGTAACTAATTTTAGATGCTACAGTGGAAATGTTTCTCTTCTACTTCAGTGTATTATATCAAGATTGTGACCTACTGAGATATCCATAACACTTCCCATTTCCTGCTTGGATTATCACTCACAGCACGTGTTTTTAGGCATAGGCTACCTATGCAAAGAGCTAGGGTGCCTATGATCCTATTCCATCTCTATCCCCACCCCAGTCTGTTACCTGTTAGATCTGCTCTCCTTGTGCTGTCAGCTGTAACCTGCACACTTATCTATACAGAGCCTGAACTCCACACACTCTACATAGCAACAAATGTTGCAATTTAACAGAATGACTGAAGGTGAAGAAGAGGCAGAGAAGGATGAGTCAGCTAATAGTACTGAGGAGAACAGTTCTAAATGCCAGGTAAAAGCTGCTGCAGACTTTATAACAGTGCCCCTGTGACTAGCAGCATGAGATCCCTATCCCTGCCTCTTTCTTCTTCCTTCCACCCAACTCTCCAATTAGAATTTAGAGTAGGTGAGGAGTGAACAATTCAATGGAGGAGACATGGAAAGCAGGTACATACTGTGTATCAGTCAATGCTGGCAGCTGGAAGGGTTAAAGGTAATACTCTGCTGGTACTGAAAATGTTAATAGGAAAGTCTGTTGGCATTGAATGGTTCATGGTAATACTCTTTTGGCACTGAAAGTGTTTAAGGGACACTAAAGTCCCATAATCCAGAAAATCAACTCTGTGCCATTCGTTTCTATTATTCACAGGGAGGTGAGAAAGCTTATTCTCACCTCCCTGTGAATAATATTACACTCGGGGGAACTGGAACTTATCTTACCTCTGCTCCACTCGCAGCGCCGCTCCTTCACTGACAGCCCTCTGTCCCGACCGTGCGCCCTATCTAGTCGCATGCGCGCCAATACAAAATAGGGCGCGCGATCGGGAGAGAACAGCTGTTCAGTGAAGGAGCGGCTGCGAGTGGAGCGGCGGTAAGGTAAGTTCCAGGTCCACGAGCGTAATATTATTCACGGGATTTTTTTTTTTTTTTTTTTTTTTTTTTTTTTAAGTAAATCTGAAATGTGTGTGACTCTAGAATAGTTAATTACTGTACATTTGTTTGGTGTATCGTAGCTCCATTCATTTCAATAAGTACAGTATTTGAGGTGAATATAGACATACATACGTCCATCTAGTCCAACCTACTCAACAATGCCCAAATTTCCAACAGTTTATCCAGAGGAAGGCAAAAAAAACCCAGGATGAATTAGTAAAAAAAAAAATTTCCTGACCCCCAAATGAAATATCCCTGGATCATCCCCAACATGTATCAATAACAGTAACGTGCAACAGTCATTGTTTTTAATCAAAGTGTTTAACAGGTAAAAACTCCTGTGGGATCATTTACCAGCGGGCGCTGGTGCCACGCGGTGCTCTTTTAGACTTTTAAAGTCGCGCTAACCAATTTACGATAGTTTAGCGCGACTTTAAGCCTTACTTTGCAGCGGCTGCATGAGTACCGGAAGAGAAACTTGCACAGCCATCGCAAGCCTATTTCCAGAGCCTGGTTACTGGCGGTAAATACTTACGTGTGGGTGAGATTCACACAGAACTGTGCAGCCTCTAATAAATCTGCTATGGGGGATTTTCAGAGCAAGTGCAGCTCTGTGTGAATCTCTCTACCAACCTTTTTATACACTTCTGCTAGAGTGTTTTAATTCTGAAATGGTAAATGTTACACAAGGAATTATAGGGAGGATCTTGCCTACTTCCTTTACAAACTCTTTCCCTTTTCACAATCCCGCAATTCTATACTGGACATAAACGATTAACGTTTATACCGGTGCAAAGAATGAGAAAGGAACAACAACAAAAAAACAAAGGCTAACCCCACACTACAGCTGGTGATTGATGGATACAGAAAAACACAGGGGTTTGGATCCTCAATATAGGTACTATTGGTGAGGAAGGGGGTTTAAATGGGCCTGATATCACTATAGTTTCTACTTTAAAAAGCCATGATGCAGTTTGACCAAAGCTAAGAGAAAGGAAGATAAAACCAGACATCCCACCCTGCCAAAACTCATTTCAGGGAGGGTACCACCCCCTAAAGACCCAACACCAAGATTAACGCATAATCCATGCATACAGACCCACACATCTGTACAGTCAGACACTCTTGCATACAAAAAACAGGCATCTCAACAGACACACACTCATGAAAACAGTCAGACACACATGCATACAAGTCATTTCACTATTACAGTAAGTGTTTTTGTCACTTGTTATAGACTCTGACATCATTGTGCTCCTCAATCTAATTCATAACAACACATTTCAGGGAGATTGTATATTATTTCAGGGAGTCAGGGAACTGCCAATAAAATCAGGGGACTGCCTGAACTTCAGGAGAGAGCTGGGATGCCTGTAAAACTGTGTGGTACAGTGTTGTGAAAATGTAGTTCGATTGTGATACAAAAAAGGGAGAGTTACTAGTAAAATACTGTATGGGACTGAGGTAATTCAAGAAGGCGAAAGACCACTGGGGTTTTATGGTTTGGGGAGCCCTGCACTACTGAATTCTGGGAGGGAATATTCCACTAAGAAGTGCAGAGCTGATTTTTGTAGGAACATGGAAGAATGGAGAAAACTGGAGCAAACTTGTTCAAAAATATGCAAACCCATCATCAATGCAAGTAGGCCCCTTGTCTGCAATGTGACGTGCCCATTGAGAGATGTCACTAAGGAGAATCAACAACACACTCTCAGATGCGAGTTGAAGCTAGAGCTTCTTCTATATGCAAATAAGGGGAGGAGAGGCTTCTGGGTAGTTTTTATGTTACATGGTAGCCCTTAAGCAAATTCTATACCTCTGGCTCTCTAGTCCTTCAATAAGCTCATAAAATGATGTTAAAGCTTTCATTTCTTTAGGGCTACCATGGTAACATGAAAAATACCCAGAAGTCTCTCTTCCCCTATTTTGCATATGACGTGTGCTTCACACTGTAAACCAGAGGCCTACATTGCACATATTATAGTGTGTTGTATTTTGAGCCTTATTTTGTCTTATACTTTGCTTGTGTTAAGACCTGCTATTTGTCGACATAATAAAAAAAAAATTCCCTTCTTAAGTCCACCATTCCTGTCTTCTTGGTACAGCTTGTGTTCTTAAAGGACATTAAAAGCTAAAATATAACAAGCCTGAATGGATTTTACAATTCTGATTGGCGATAGCTGTAACGCTCAGCAGCATTATGGAGAAATCATCTTTAATTCTACAGATTCTGAATTTCCGAGACGTTTCCAGTCTCAACATTGAAATTTATCCGGAAAAAAAACAATTTTCAAGGTGGAATTTTGGTTTCCCTATTAAAATTTCTCCAGCAGCATGTCTTAAGACATTAACAGGGTTATTGAATAAAAGTTCTTATCGGTTAAAATGGTGCTAATTTTGCCGCAACCAATCAGATGTTGCTTTCAAATGTTAAATAAGATTTGATTGTTAAATAAGATTTGATTTGTAGAACATCGAATCTATGTAATGTGTTAATAGGGTATGGCCAGTGGGTTTATATAAGGTTTTCAAGGAACCACCCCAAAATATGACAATTTCTACAGAATTTTAGCAAATGTGGACATTTTCCAGCCAAAGTAAAAAAGTAAGTATTTGCCTCAAAATCAAATATAGAAGCATAAAGTGAAAGCAATGTAGACAAATCACGTTTTAAAAAGCAAACTTATCCGTAGAAGACCCGAGCATGATACTGTATGTCAGGGCTGTTCTAGACATTTAAGTGACCTAGGCGCCCTCCCACCTACGTGCGCCCCCCCCCCAAATAAAAATAAAATAAACTTGGCCTGTCAAAAATACAGCTGGGTTTCCTCCTTCTGCTTCTGACACCGTCTACTGTGACTGTTCTTTATAGTGGAACCACTTTACTAGTTGGTAAGAGGCGCACGCTGTACTGATTGGAAGGACAGGATCGGTTACAGTGGATGCGCGGTATGTGGCATCAGTGTCTCCACAGAAATTGTTTCCAGCCGGGTAAGGCAGAAAAGGGAAATTTGGTGAGATCTGAGAGTTTTACTCTTTCAGTGCTTTTCCATAATATTGGCATTAATAATTTATTACCATTAACCTTAGTGCCAGCAGACTTTACTATTAATACTTTCAGTGCCAGCACCTTGCTATTGCATAACCCTCAGTGCCAGCAGACTTCCCCGTAGTATTGCCATTAAAGGAACACTAAACCCAGAAAATCAACTCTGTGCCATTCGTTTCTATTATTCACAGGGAGGTGAGAAAGCTTATTCTCACCTCCCTGTGAATAATATTACGCTCAGTGGACCTGGAACTTACCTTACCGCCGCTCCACTCGCAGCCGCTCCTTCACTGAACAGCTGTTCTCTCCCGATCGCGCGCCCTATCTTTTGTATTGGCGCGCATGCGACTAAGATAGGGCGCACGGTCGGGACAGAGCGGCTGTCAGTGAAGGAGCGGCTGCGAGTGGAGCAGAGGTAAGATAAGTTCCAGTTCCCCCGAGTGTAATAAATTATCACAGGGAGGGAGAAAAGCTTCTCACCTCACCTCCCTGTGAATAATAGAAACGAATGGCACAGAGTTGATTTTCTGGATTATGGGACTTTAGTGTCCCTTAAACACTTTCAGTGCCAAAAGAGTATTACCATGAACCATTCAATGCCAACAGACTTTCCTATTAACATTTTCAGTACCAGCAGAGTATTACCTTTAACCCTTCCAGCTGCCAGCATTGACTGATACACAGTATGTACCTGCTTTCCATGTCTCCTCCATTGAATTGTTCACTCCTCACCTACTCTAAATTCTAATTGGAGAGTTGGGTGGAAGGAAGAAAGAGGCAGGGATAGGGATCTCATGGCTGCTAGTCACAGGGGCCACTGTTATAAAGTCTGCAGCAGCTTTTACCTGGCATTTTAGAACTGTTCTCCTCAGTACTATTAGCTGACCTCATCCTTCTGCCTCCTTCCTTCACCTTCAGTTCATTTGCAAATTGCAACATTTGTTGCTATGTAGAGTGTGTGGAGTTCAGGCTCTGTACTAGATACAATGTTGCAGGTTACAGCTGAACAAGGAGAGCAGATCTAACACAGCAAGTAACAGCTGACTGGGAGATGTTAGGGAGAATAGGATCAACATAGGCACCCTAGCTCTTTGCATAGGTAGCCTATGCCTAAAAACAGCCCTGCTGTATGTTGATAATCCAAGCAGGGAAATGGGAAGCTGTTATGGATATCTCAGTAGGTCACAAATCTTGATATAATACACTGAAGTAGAAGAGAAACATTTCCACTGTAGCATCTAAAATCTTAGTACACACCATCAAATATTTCGGGCTGATCGACCAACATTTCTGTGTATTGGACAATTGGGCCGAAATATTGGATGTTTTTATGTGCGGCCTAATAGGACAAATGGTTGATTAGACATAATGAAAAAAACACTTGGCCGCAGCAAAATTTTGGCCATAGCTACATTTTCCATGATTGACAGTGCTTTAAAAATCCCATGGTGTGTACCCCGCTTTATGTGTGAGAAAGACCTTAATTAACTTTACATGTGATTGATTTCCTAATAACCCTCTTCACATCTTTGTTTCTCAAGGAATAAATAAATGGGTTGAGCATTGGAATGATGACCGTGTACATGAGGGCAAGGAATTTGTCATACCGGCTGCCACTGGGATTTATATAGACAATGATAACTGAGACATAGAATAGACCAGCTGCTATAAGATGGGAAGAACAAGTGGAAAAGGCTTTATTCTTTCCTGCTTTATCTTTAATCTTTAAGATGCTGATTATTATATGGACATAGCAGCAAACTATAATGATAAAGGGAATAAGACTTACGAAAACAGCTGCGATTCTCGTGGTTACATTGCTGATAAAGGGATCGGAACAAGATAGATTTTGTACGACAGCCAAGTCACATACGAAATGGTCAATCTCATTGGGACCACAGAACTTTGCATAAATTGTAACGATTGTTGGAACTGACACGATCATAAAACTTACAATCCATGATAACACACATAGTTCAATGCAGAATGCGTTGCTCATAATCGCATTATATCTGAGAGGGTTGTTTATTGCTAAGTCTCTATCAACAGCCATGACAGAAAGCAGATAGCATTCCGTTACTCCTAAGGAATTAAAGATATACATCTGTACAAAGCAGCCAGTGAAAGTTATTTTCCTGCTTGCCATAATAAGGTTAGCAAGCAATTTTGGAACAGTGACGGACATAAAGGAAATCTCTAACCCTGCAAAGACACTGATGAAAAAATACATTGGAGTGTGAAGTGTAGATGTAGACTTTACCAACACGATGATTGCCAGATTTCCACTGACACTTATAATGTACATCAACAGTATAGTAATAAAAATCAAGATTTGGAACTGCTGGAAACTTGAAAAGGCCAAGAGAATAAATTCGTTGACTGTGGTTTTATTTACACTCTCCATTGTGTAGGACATCAGTATCTACTGTAGAGAAAAACAGCCAGTCAGTGTATAGCAGCCTCAAACTATTTTTTACAATATTAAATGTAAATAATGTTACGTTTTGTACTAAATGATCCATGGACTGGTACTGGACTGGTATGTGGCCCAGTTGGACATCAATATTTTCTGTGGTAAAAATAGACCCAAGGGATTGAGAGAGAACATTGGAAGAACTTTTCCCCAGATCTTGAAACCAGTAAAGTGAGGTTATTGGATCCCCATATTGTTGCTTTGACTGAGGCAGGTAATTAAACTTGCCATTCAACACACCCTACCTGATAATAGTAACAATGATTCATGAATTAGAAAATACAGATTTTCTACTAGACATAAGGAAGTGTAGGGGTTAAAACAAAGGTTTTTGTGGAGACAACTGTTGGCGTCTTTAAAAGATTCTGTGAAACAATAATGTTAATTATAAGTGAAGATGACATTTTATTGGACTTTATACATCCCACTTACAGTATACAAGATTTAGTTTATGTTGTAAGCAGAATGGCCCCTTGCCCATTATGCAGCATGGGCAGGTGACGACCAGCAGGGAATGGGTTCATTATCCTGGGGAAAGGTGTTATAATGAGCAGGTGAGGGCATAAACTTACCTGAAGGCGATCCGTGGTTTGGTCTAGTCAAGCTGAGGGGGTAGGTGGGAGTCCAAGAAGCCTTAAAAATTGTGTGTGGGGGAGCTAGGGTTGTTGTATCTTGGTGGTTATACCAAATAGTTGTAGCTGGTAGCTGGTTAAGTATAATGATAGATAAGGGCTGATTCTTTAGGATTTCACCCTGGGGCAGGTGAAGCAAAGGGCATTGAATAATTTGGCGGCTCAGCCGGAGCTGGCTAGGTTGTGTTTAAAACCGTTGAAAACAAGAATGATTGGAACTATTAAAGAATATTTTGGATTTTTGACAAACAATGTTATTAAAGCTGCAGCATTTTTCCAACTACCAAATCGGTGTCCTATTTATTACTTAGATGTGGTGATTTAAAGGTGAAGTGTCGGGTACATGTCTCATGACCAATTGTCATATATATATATAAATAAAGTATAGGGAGTCAGCGGGTAAGGGAAATTTGCAATTCATAGTGGGAACACTCAGAAATGTGTTTAGGGAGATTTTTAGAAAATGACAGACAGAGTTTTAAAGATCTTGCATGTGTGTACCCAGCTTTACACTGTTGGGCCCACAATAGAAATCTTATTGATTTTTCAGTAGAGGATGATTTTATGTGAGTGGTCAGGTATTTATTTTACCATTTATATTTGAAGGGATCCTGGACATTTTCATTTATTTGGACATATTTATGGTTTTCACTTTCTGTGTTTATGCACTTTCTGGGTTTGGTAACAACTGGTCTTCATTCTGTACCATTTTTTATACCTATAGGTATCAATAGTGATCATATGTATTTTTACCTATATTGGTTTTTTGTTATTTTTGTAGAACTTTCCTATATTAAAAGTATTTTATTGCTTTTTCACCTGTTGTAAATATCTTTTCCTGATTCATTTATTATCGTTCCTGACCCACTCAGTTACATCTGATTGGTTGCTATAAATTAAAAGCACAAGCAGAATTTCTGACTTATTTACAGCTTGTTAATACTACATAATATCATACCAATACCTGGGATCCGTCACAACGTGTTCAAAATTCTCGGTTTTTCAGAATAATTTCTTGCTCTGCCCAGAGCCCTCATGCTACATTTTCTCCACTTATTTCTACCGCATTAGTATTCCACTTGGTACCACATATTGTAATCCAAACTGGTCTCTCTTTCCTCATTGCTTCAAAGAAAATAAATCATTTAAGAAAAGTTGGAAAGAAAGAAAAAAGAATGTTCTGTTAAATATCTGGATGGTATTATATACACTATACACTAATTGGGATGTTCTGCGTTAATTTGGAATAATTATAATATCTCGTAGTGTTTTATCTCTCCGGCATTGTTAATGAAGTCAGTAGGTCTGGTACAGTATATACACTTTTTTAAGATAGTTAGTAATAACCCCCAGTGGGACCAATGTGTTACAGTAAACCCAATAAAAATTTCCACATGAGATTTTATGGGCTAGGGAGTAATAATGAATCCAGAGGTAAAAAATAGTTTTACTATCGCTAGAACCGAGTTTGAATTTGTGTAATTCTAGGAACTGAAAGCTCCTTACATTAACCCTTATTTCCCAGTGAAACAGATAGCTGTGGTTTTCAGAGTTTTAAAAATCCGACACTTTCCAGTAATACTTGGGCCATTAAGAATGTGTGATGGGCCGGTCATAATTCATGGTTTCATTTGACCATGAATTTGGCAACAAGGTATCTAATTTAGGTATCTAATAGATCCACCTGCTCTCTATTTGTTGTAACCTTTTTTCTATGTTGCCTCCCCGCTGGCCCAGAAATACACGGGTTATTCCCATAAATCTAAACATTATTTTGTTTGAATGATGACTTTCCCAAATGTGTTTCGCCATCGCACGCCACTTGATTATTTCTGGTGGCTCCAGCATGCTCTTACATACGTACTGTGAATGCTCTTTTGGTTTGTCCCACATATTTTGCACCACATTGGCATTCCAAAATATATCACCTGATTCGACTGTCACATAATAAGATTTTGGACCTCATGTTCATGACCATTGGTGCCATGTAAAACATTTGTTTTTTGCATATACCTGCACACTGTGCACTTATTGCACCACCTTTTTTCCTTTGTAAGCCTCAATCTCCAACCAGGCACTCATAGTCTGGTTGTTAGTCTAAAAGTGAGGGGGGACATATCCCTACTTTCTCCCTTAAACCCACATCATCATTTAGCAGGTACCAATACTTGTAAAGTATAGCATTAACGCTCATCCATTCACTGTTGTATGTAGTTACAAATCTGATTGCACCTTTTCCCCTTTTATCCTGATCTTTTTTCCCTTTTTTACCATATAGAAGTTCTTTCCTATGCCTTTTACTGGCTATCTTCTTTGCCCTAGTAATATATTTGACACTATACCCCCTATGTCTGAACCTCTTGCTTCGTTTGTCTGCCTGTTTTTCAAAGGTAGATCTGGGGGAGCAGTTCAGTTTGATGAGAAGGAACTGCCCCACCGGAGCCCCTTTTATCAGACACCTAGGGTGATGACTGGATGCTGCCAGCAGGAAGTTCACTGCGGTTTCTGCAGATATGTTTCAGTTATCAGATTTCCATTCTCTTTCCGGATAGTGAGATGAAGGAAATGCACAGCTTGCCTATTCCAATCATATGTAATTTTTATATTACATCTGTTAAAAATTCATTTTCCCAGAAACTCCAACGAGGTTTCTGATCCTTTCCACAACTCGAGGATGTCATCCACATACCTGGCCCAAATAAATATTGTTTCTCCAAGTTGCATCTCACCAATGAGGTCCACACATCCTCCAAATTCTGTGTGTACTTTGAATTTGTGTTCCCTAGTAGTCAGGAACAACTTAACAGCTTGGAGGCCCATCATGTGTAGAATGGAGGAATACAAACTCTCTATGTCTAGGGTCACCAAAAGGACCTCATCATCCACATAGACTCCATTTTTCTTTTTGAGAATATCACCAGTATCCAAGACAAAGCTGGAGATTAAACCTGAAGGGCCATAAAAATTTCATCGACGTATTGGCTGACATTTTCAGTAGCTCGCCCCATTCCAAGCATGATAGGCGGAGGACATTTCTTATTCTTATGAATTTTTGTATAAAAGGATTGTCAGGGATCCTGTAATGGTTTTCAATTTTACTAATTACTAATTGTTCAAAACCATCACTCACCAATTTCTTGCTGTATAAGCCAAGTTGGATTGCAATCTACTTATATGTATGTATGTATAATTTTATTTATAAAGCGCCACTTGGGTACGCAGCGCTGTACATTATAAAATACAGAGTATACAAACAAGGGGATAAGTGCAAGCCATTATAAAGATAGATAAAAATTAAATTAAGTTAAATAAAATGTCATACATCGGTTACGAAAGCATATATATAAATTATGTATAAATGGATTTAAGTGCAACAAGCCTCAACACATTAGGAATGAGATCCCTGCCATGAAGAGCTTACAATTAAGTGGGGGGGACAACATACAGATACAAGTGAGGGGGATGGGTACAAAGTGCTTAAAAGGGCTAACAATCATTTGTTGTGCTGATGCTCAGAAAGGTAGGAGAACAGTCTAGATTTAAAAGTATTAATGGATGTCACCAGGTGAAGTGAGAGATGGAGAGAGTTCCAAAGGTAGGGAGCAGCAAGAGAGAATGGTTTCAGGTGGGAGGCAGCAGTATTTGTTGGGGGTGTGTGGAGAAGATTTCCTTGCGAGGAACGGAGGGCACGGCCTGGGACATAAGGGACCAAGAGAGAAGATAAGTAGGGAGGTGCAGTAGAGTGAAGGGATTTAAAGGTTAAAAGCAGGGTATTGAATATGATTCCTTGTTTAATGATTTCGACTTTATACTGGGCCTGGTTCATAACAACCACATTTGCCCCCTTATCAGCCACCTTTATAATCAAATCATTTTGGTTCAAATCATCATGAGTGCATTTAATACTTTCCACTCTGCAGGAGTTAAATTGGATGAACTGGGGGAAAATGTGGCTATTTGTTAAATTTCTTGGGATACCACTTGGGACAAAGGCCAAGACATTTCCCAACATCCCTACTGGAGGGAACCATTTAGATTTATTATTAAATTTAGTCAACTGCTAATTATTTTTAGGCGCATAGATTTTTCACTCTGTTGCACCCACTTTTTCATTTATTAGGTCTTGTAAAATGCTAAGGGCTTCCATAACTTCCTTCCTTACTAACTCTCCCTTATTTTTGTAGATCTCAGTTACATTTCTAGAAAAATAAATTAATGTCTTTAGTTATTTTAAATTTATCCAAAAAGTTAGTAGGGACAAAAGAGAGGCCCTTGGATAGGAGGGATGTCATTCCTGGAAATAGGTCTTTACCAGATATATTTATGACCTCAAGGCACCCTTCCTTCCTGATTGAGGACACTAACATGACAGGGATATTGGGAGGTAGGAAGAACCAATCCTACCTCCCTGCCCCAGGTACTTTTCAATTTTAAAAAAGTTAATTTTTACAGTTGAGTAGTCATTAAAATAGAATCTGGCAATCAGCTGGCATTAAAAAGTCCCTCAGAGAAGGGAGCAATTGTTATATTAAATCACTAGTGCCGGTTGCACTGTGCATTTTGCAAAACCCACACAAGCATCACTATTCTGGCCTTAAAGTGATGTTAACTCATATTTAATAGGTTAGCACAACTTTTAATGGCAACACCTTTCTTCCCAGCATTCCTGGAAGGAGATATTCTCCTCTGCTGTCCCCCTTTCTCTTTCTGCCTGCCTTTAAGGTTTTAGAAGCTCTTCCCACATCATTGGATTTAACATCACTGTCACAAACTTGACTGATGGGTGATGGCTAACACTTGGAAGAACGAGGACTGGCAGAATTCAAGGTGAATATCTCTTTCTGGGAAGTGTTATAAAAATTGGAGTTTGGGGGAACCGGCAGTAGGTGAACATGCCCTTTAAATAAGAAAAATAATAATTTAAAGCAGAAATTCAAATCCAACTACAGAAATGGTGTTTTAGTATAAGAAAGTTATAAATATCTCCTAAATTAGCATGAACACTTTCCAATTCTTTCTCCAACAAATGTGTATTTTATGCTGCCCTAGTCTGTGACTGCACCACCCTTAACACAAATTCAAATACAATACAAGTTCTTAACGTTTAAAATTTTGCCCCAACCAATCAGATCTGATTAATTTGGCTTGAAAAAGCCAAATTACTGTTCTTTCTATTTCTTCTTCTTTTTCTTCTTCCGTTTTATTCTTCCGCTTTTGTGGACCGTATCTCCTCCCACAGTTTTTAAACTAGAGACTTGAAATTCGGTACAGACGTGCGAGGCATATAGGAGAAGTGTGCTAAGGAATCCGCGGAAGAGTTACGGCGTTATCTGTGAATATCCGGACATTTTTTCCCATAGACTATAATGGTAACAATCCTCAAATGTGGATATTTCAAAAGTTTTTTTCAGGGTCATAAATACAAATGGTGATACCCCCAACCCCCCACACAGACTTAGGTACACCCACCTACTGACCTACCTTTCCATTCCCATGGAAGCCATATTTAAAGGGTAACTAAAGTCAAAAAAACTAATTTAGATTTATTCTCAATAAAAGATAGTTTTATGGTTGTAAACACAAAAAAGACATACCCCCTCAACCAGACCCAGGTACACACACCTACTGATCTACTTATCCATTACGGTGGCAGCCATATTTAAAGGGTAACTAAAGTCAAAAAGATTAATTTTGATAAATAATAAAAAAGGTTTGTTTTTTTAACCCCCATGTGGTACAGTTACATACACCTACTGACCTACCCCCCCATTACTGTTGCAGCCATACCTAAAGGTTAACTAAAGTTAAAAAAAAACTAATTTTGACCAATCATCAAAAAAGTTTGTTTTTTTAACCCCCAACCCGACACAGGTACACACACCTACTGATCTACTTATCCATTACTGTGGCAGCCATACTTAAAGAGTAACTAAAGTCAAAAAAATTAATTTTGACCAATCATCAAAAAAGTTTGTTTTTTTAACCCCCACGTGGTACAGGTACATACACCTACTGACCTATCCCTCCATTACTGTGGCAGCCATATTTAAAAGGTAACTAAAGTAAAAAAAAACTAAATTTTGACCAATTATCTAAAAAGTTTGTTTTTTTAACCCCCAACCCGACCCAGGTACACACACCTACTGATCTACTTATCCATTACTATGGCAGACATACTTAAAGGGTAACTAAAAAAAAAATTTTTTTTTTTTTGACCAATCATCAAAAAAGTTTGTTTTTTTAACCCCCACATGGCACAGGTACATACATTTACTGACCTACCCCTCCATGACTGTTGCAGCCATACCTAAAGGGTTACTAAAGTAAAAAAAAAAATTTGACCAATCATCAAAAAAGTTTGTTTTTTTAACCCCCAACCTGACACAGGGACACACACCTACTGATCTACTTATCCATTACTGTGGCAGCCATACTTAAAGGGTAACTAAAGTCAAAAAAACTAATTTTGACCAATCATCCAAAAAGTTTGTTTTTTTAACCCCCACGTGGCACAGGTACATACACCTACTGACATACCCCTCCATTACTGTTGCATCCATACTTAAAGGGTAACTAAAGTTAAAAAAATGACCAATCATCAAAAAAGTTTGTTTTTTTAACTCCCAACCCGACACAGGTACACACACCTACTGATCTACCTCTCCATTACTGTTGCAGCCATACTTAAAGGGTAACTTAAGTCATAAAAAAAATTTAACCAATCATCAAAAAAGTTTTTTTTTTTTAACCCCCACGTAGCACAGGTACATACACCTACTGACCTACCCCTCCATTTACGTTGCAGCCAGTACCTAAAGGGTAACTAAAGTCAAAAAATTTTTTGACCAATCATCAAAAAAGTTTTTTTAACCCCAACCTGACACAGGTACACACACCTACTGATCTACTTATCCATTACGTGGCAGATATAACTAAAGGTAACTAAAGTAAAAAAAAAAAATAATTTTGAACAATCATAAAAAAGTTGTTTTTTACCCCCACATGGCACCAGGTAACCCTACCACCATACTGGACCTACCCCTCCATTACTGTTGCAGCCATACCTAAAGGGTAACTAAATTCAAAAAAAATTTTTTGACCAATCATCAAAAAAGTTTGTTTTTTTAACCCCCACGTGGTACAGGTATATACACCTACTGACCTATCCCTCCATTACTGTGGCAGCCATATTTAAAAGGTAACTAAAGTAAATAAAACAAAACTTTTACCAATTATCTAAAAAGTTTGTTTTTTTTAACCCCCAACCCGACCCAGGTACACACACCTACTGATCTACTTATCCATTACTGTGGCAGCCATACTTAAAGGGTAACTAAAAAAAAAAAAAAAAATTTGACCAATCATCAAAAAAGTTTGTTTTTTTTAACCCCCACATGGCACAGGTACATACACCTACTGACTTACCCCTCCATTACTGTTGCAGCCATACCTAAAGGGTTACTAAAGTAAAAAAAAATTTGACCAATCATCAAAAAAGTTTGTTTTTTTAACCCCCAACCTGACACAGGGACACACACCTACTGATCTACTTATCCATTACTGTGGCAGCCATACTTAAAGAGTAACTAAAGTAAAAAAAAACTAATTTTGATCAATCATCAAAAAAGTTTGTTTTTTTAACCCCCACATGGCACAGGTACATACACCTACTGACATACCCCTCCATTACTGTTGCAGCCATACTTAAAGGGTAACTAAAGTCAAAAAAATTGACCAATCATCAAAAAAGTTTGTTTTTTTAACTCCCAACCCGACACAGGTGCACACACCTACTGATCTACATATCCATTACTGTGGCAGCCATGCTTAAAGGGTAACTAAAGTAAAAAAAAAAATAATTTTGATCAAAAATCAATAAAGTTAGTTTTTTTAACCCCCACATGGCACAGGTACATACACTTACTGACCTACCTCTCCATTACTGTTGCAGCCATACTTAAAGGGTAACTAAAGTCCCCAAAAAAAAATTTAACCAATCATCAAAAAAGTTTTTTTTTTTTACCCCCACGTGGCACAGGTACATACACCTACTGACCTACCCCTCCATTACTGTTGCAGCCATACCTAAAGGGTAACTAAAGTCAAAAATATTTTTTGACCAATCATCAAAAAAGTTTTTTTAACCCCCAACCTGACACAGGTACACACACCTACTGATCTACTTATCCATTACTGTGGCAGATATACCTAAAGGGTAACTAAAGTAAAAAAATAAATAATTTTTGAACAATCATCAAAAAAGTTGTTTTTTTAACCCCCTCATGGCACAGGTACATACACCTACTGACCTACCCCTCCATCAATGTTGCAGCCATACCTAAAGGGTGACTAAAATCAAAAAAAATTTTTTGACCAATCATCCAAAAAGTTTGTTTTTTTAACCCCCAACCCGACACAGGTATACACACCTAATTATCTACATATCCATTACTGTGGCAGCCATGCTTAAAGGGTAACTAAAGTCAAAAAAATACATCAAAAATGTACACACACCAACTGACCTACCTTTAATTCATGTGACAGCCATACTTAAAGGGTAAGTAAAAAAACCAACAATGTCCTCAGCATTGGCATTATTGAGTTTTAAAATATGCAGCAAACACACATATTCCCTTCCAAAATGCAGCCCTTCAAGCCAAATTCAAAGTTTATACTTAAACTTTCCCTTTCTAGTTGTAAGTTGTAAGTTCACCAGTTGCCCTTTAATTGAGGATGAGATCTGACCTAGAATCCTGCATCGAGTTGGGCATCCATGGCCAATTTGCAGGTCAGGCTTGAAAAAAAAAAGGTTGTGGGTCAGCTTTGGTAAGATAGCTGCGGGTGCTGGTCATGACAGGTAGCTGGCGCAGGTTGCAGGTCTGTTAAACTTTGGGTGTGGTTTGCTGCAGGTAACGGTCGGATCACGTAGCAGGTGTGAGTCTGCTTACAGTGTTTACTTACAGGTGCAGGTTGGGTTGCGGGTCTAGCTACTTGTAGGTCAGGTCGGGTGCAGTTATGGAACCCACCAGTAAAGCAGGTGCGGGTTACGGGCGCGGGTTAGGTGTCTGTATAATTTCAGATGCGGGTAATTGTTTTGCAGTTGCCTGCAGGACTCCAGTCTGACCTTTGTGCTGCCATCTGTTGGTGAATTGAGTGATTGCCCCTCTGAAAATTACTAAGCCCAACAACAAAATTTTGATTGTAAGAAACCGGGCACTCTACTAGTTATTAATAAAAAAAATCATGGTATGTAAGAGTTAATAAGGTGGTGTTATGAACACAAGGCATGCTGGGAGTTGTAGTTTCTAAACATCTGGAGTGACAAGGCTCCATATGACTGAGCTATAGCAAGCAGTAAGCCTAGACCAGACCTGCCCAACCTCTCACCCACAAACACACACTAACACACTCACTGTCTCACACACATATAAATACCCATATCCCCCCTTTAACAGTTAGTTACTTCCTTTTCCTGTATTCCTCTCATGACTATCAGCCAATCAGACAGAGCCCGCCCCCTGCTCTACTCTCACAAGTAATTGGTTTCTGTGTATCCGCCTACCTCTCCTAGTCAGCCAATCAGTGCCTTGCGCCTGGCAGAAGGGCAAATGGCATCTATGCAGCCAATCTGCAATAATAACAGTCAGCTCCTGGTATCTATAGTAATATTCCAACATAAAGATCCCTGTGTCTTGTCTTATGGTGTCTATGTCTGAATGATTCTAATTATATCTGGCAGTCACTAAAGCAAGGATAGGCAACCAGCAACTACAAGCACTCCATAATTAGAGAACTCTGGGAGTTGTAGTTTTCAAACATCTGGAGATCTACTGATTGCCTATCCCTGCACTAAAGGGTTAATCTGATATAAAGAAATGAAATCTTAAGCCCCACCTCAATTTTTTTACCCATATATAGTCATAATTCATCAATGCAACACCTGTCACATGACCTTTCCTGTTGTTTAGACTGAGGTGATGATGTCACAGACTTGATGACATCACACACACAGGCTATATAAGGAGCTGCTGATGACTCACAAATCATTTTCAGTTGAGAATTTACTTCCCAGGCAGAAATGCAGCGAAGGGAAAATCAGATTTATAGACCCAAAATGGAGGAGACCTTCACACAGGTAACTTTAATTCCCACTTTACCGTTACTTATTACTGATTTTATATAAATCTCCCACATTAATAACAATATTCCACTAACCGTATTGACCCCTTTCTTTCTTTTCCTTGTTATAGGATAATCTGTTTAACGAACATTCGAGACCCAGAACAGGATGTAAGTTAAATCATTTCAATCCAAAGTCTGTAACTAAACTGGATCAATTAATTAGTATAAAACACAATACTTTATATGTTCCCTTTATTTAATGACGAATCCTCTATTATGATTTCCACCCCCCACTGATAATATTGGTCCGAACACAGATCCTGGAGACCCCAATCCCATAATCCCACTGGGTGAGGACCCTCACATTTATAATAACTTTGTACATTAACACTTTTCTCTTTTATTGTAGATTTAACCTGGCTAAGGAAATATGAGGCTGAACACAGGGTCCCAGTAAGTTAAATTCCCACTTTACCGTTACTTATTACTGGTTTTATTTAGATCTCCCACATTAATAACAATATTCCACTAACCCTATTGTCTCCTTTCTAAATAAAACCAGTAATAAGTAACGGTTAAAGTGGGAATTTAACTTACTGGGACCCTGTGTTCAGCCTCATATTTCCTTAGCCAGGTTAAATCTACAATAAAGAGAAAATTGTTAATGTACAAAGTTATTATAAATGTGAGGGTCCTCACCAGTGGGATTATGGGATTGGGGTCTCCAGGATCTGTGTTCGGACCATATTATCAGTGGGGGGTGGAAATCATAATAGAGGATTCGTCATTAAAGGGAACATATAAAAGTATTGTGTTTATAATAATTATTGATCCAGTTTAGTTACAGACTTTGGATTGAAATGATTTAACTTACATCTGTTCTGGTCCGAATGTTCGTTAAACAGATATCCTATAAAAGGAAAGAAAGAAAGGAGGCAATAGGTTAGTGGAATATTGTTATTAATGTGGGAGATTATATAAAATCAGTAATAAGTAACGGTAAAGTGGGAATTAAAGTTACCTGTGTGAAGGTCTCCTCCATTTTGGGTCTATAATCTGATTTTCCCTTCGCTGCATTTCTGCCTGGGAAGTAAATTCTCAACTGAAAATGATTTGTGAGTCATCAGCAGCTCCTTATATAGCCTGTGTGTGTGTATGTCATCAACTCAGTCTAAACAACAGGAAAGGTCATGTGACAGGTGTTGCAGTGATGAATTATGACTATATGGTAAAATGAAAAAATTGGGGTGGGGACTTAAGATTTCATTTCTTTAATCAGATAACCCTTTAGTGCGGGATAGGCAATCAGTAGATCTCCGAGATGTTTGAAAACTACAACTCCCAGATCTCTAATTATGGAGTGCTTGTAGTTGCTGGTTGCCTATCCTTGCTTTAGTGACTGCCAGATATAATTAGAATCATTAGACATAGACACCATAAGACAAGACACAGGGATCTTTATGTTGGAATATTACTATAGAACAGGAGCTGACTGTTATTATCAGATTGGCTGCATGATGCCATTTCCCTTCTGCAGGCAAGGCACTGATTGATTGACTAGGAGAGGTAGGCGGAACAGAAACCAATTACTTGTGAGAGTAGAGCGGGGCGGGCTCTGGCTGATTGGCTGATAGTCATGAGAGGAATACAGGAAAAGGAAGTAACTAACTGTTAAAGGGGGGATATGGGTATTTATATGTGTGTGAGACAGTGAGTGTGTTTGTGTGTGTTTGTGGGTGAGAGGTTGGGCAGGTCTGGTCTAGGCTTACTGCTTGCTATAGCCAGTCATATGGAGCCTTGTCACTCCAGATGTTTAGAAAAACAAACTCCAGCATGCCTTGGTTCATAACACCACCTTATTAACTCTACATACCATGATTTTTTTTATAATAACTAGTAGAGTGCCCGGTTTCTTACAATCAAAATTTTTGTTGGGCTTGTTTTCAGAGGGGCAATCACTCAATTCACCAACAGATGGCAGCACAAAGGTCAGACTGGAGTCCTGCAGGCAACTGCAAAACAATTACCCGCATCTGAAATTATACAGACACCTAACCGCGCCCGTAACCCGCACCTGCTTTACTGGTGGGTTCCATAACTGCACCCGACCTGACCTACAAGTAGCTAGACCCGCAACCCAACCTGCACCTGTAAGTAAACACTGTAAGCAGACTCACACCTGCTACGTGATCCGACCGTACCTGCAGCAAACCACACCCCAAATTTAACAGACCTGCAACCTGCGCAGCTACCTGTCATGACCAGCACCCGCAGCTATCTTACCAAAGCTGACCCACAACCTTTTTTTTGTTTCCAAGCAGACCTGCAAATTGGCCATGGATGCCCAACTCGATGCAGGATTCTAGGTCAGATCTCATCCTCAATTAAAGGGCAACTGGTGAACTTACAAACTTACAACTAGAAAGGGAAAGTTTAAGTATAAACTTTGAATTTGGCTGAAGGCTGCATTTTGGAAGGGAATATGTGTGTTTGCTGCATATTTTAAAACTCAATAATGCCAATGCTGAGGACTTGTTGGTTTTTTTACTACCCTTTAAGTATGGTGTCACATGAATTAAGGTAGGTCAGTTGGTGTGTGTACATTTTTGATGTATTTTTTTGACTTTAGTTACCCTTTAAGCATGGCTGCCACAGTAATGGATATGTAGATAATTAGGTGTGTATACCGTGTCGGTTGGGGTTAAAAAACAAACTTTTGGATGATGGTCAAAAATTTTTTTTTGATTTTAGTACCCTTTAGTATGGCTGCAACATTGATGAGGGGTAGGTCGTAGTGTATGTACCTGTGCCATTGGGGGGTTAAAAAACAACTTTTTGATGATTGTTCAAAATTATTTTTTTTTTACTTTAATACCCTTTAGTATATCTGCCCAGTAATGGATAAGTAGATCAGTAGGTGTGTGTACCTGTGTCAGGTTGGGGTTAAAAAAACTTTTTTGATGATTGGTCAATTTTTTGACTTTAGTTACCCTTTAGGTATGGCTGCAACAGTAATGGAGGGTAGTCAGTAGGTGTATGTACCGTGGCCACGTGGGGGTAAAAAAAAAAAACTTTTTTGATGATTGGTAAATTTTTTTTTGGGGACTTTAGTTACCCTTAAGTATGGCTGCACAAATGGAGAGGTAGGTAGTCGTAAGGTATGTACCTGTGCCATGTGGGGGTTAAAAAAAAAACTAACTTTATTGATTTTTGATCAAAATATTTTTTTTTTACTTTAGTTACCTTTAGCATGGCTGCCACAGTAATGGATAGTAGATCAGTAGGTTGTGCAACTGTGTCGGGTTGGGAGTTAAAAAAACAAACTTTTTTGATGATGGTCAATTTTTTTGACTTTAGTACCCTTTAAGTATGGCTGCAACAGTAATGGAGGGGTATGTCAGTAGGTGTATGTACCGTGCCATGTGGGGGTTAAAAAAAAAACTTTTGATGATTGATCAAAATTAGTTTTTTTTTACTTTAGTTACTCTTTAAGTATGGCTGCCCCAGTAATGGATAAGTAGATCAGTAGGGTGGTGTCCCTGTGTCAGGTTGGGGGTTAAAAAAAACAACTTTTTGATGATTGGTCAAATTTTTTTTTACTTTAGTAACCTTTAGGTATGGCTGCAACAGTAATGGAGGGGTAAGTCGTAGGTGTATGTACCTGTGCCATGTGGGGGTTAAAAAAACAAACTTTTTTGATGATGGTTCAAATTTTTTTTTTTTTTTTAGTTACCCTTTAGTATGGCTGCCACAAATGGATAAGTAGATCAGTAGGTGTGTGTACCTGGGTCGGGTTGGGGGTTAAAAAAACAAACTTTTAGATAATTGGTAAAAGTTTTGTTTTATTTACTTTAGTTACCTTTTAAATATGGCTGCCACAGTAATGGGAGGGGAGGTCAGTAGGTGTATATACCTGTACCACGTGGGGGTTAAAAAAAACAAATTTTTTGATGATTGGTCAAAAAATTTTTTTGAATTTAGTTTACCCTTTAGGTATGGCTGCAACAGTAATGGAGGGGTAGGTCAGGAGGTGATGGTCCTGTGCTGTGGGGGTTAAAAAAACAACTTTTTTATGATTGTTCAAAAATTATTTTTTTTTTACTTTAGTTACCCTTTAGGTATATCTGCCACAGTAATGGATAAGTAGATCAGTAGGTGTGTGTACCTGTGTCAGGTGGGGGTGTTAAAAAAACTTTTTGATGATTGGTCAAAAAATATTTTGACTTTAGTTACCCTTTAGGTATGGCTGCAACAGTAATGGAGGGGTAGCAGTAGGTGTATGTACCGTGCTACGTGGGGGTAAAAAAAAAAACTTTTTTGATGATTGGTTAAATTTTTTTAGACTAAGTACCCTTTAAGTATGGTGCAAGTAATGGAGAGGTAGATCAGTAGGTGTGTGTACCTGTGTCGGGTTGGGAGTTAAAAAAACAAACTTTTTTGATGATTGGTCATTTTTTTTTTAGTTACCCTTTAAGTATGGATGCAACAGTAATGGAGGGTGTATGTCAGTAGGTGTATGTACCTGTGCCACGTGGGGGTTAAAAAAACAAACTTTTGGATGATGGTCAAAATTAGTTTTTTTGACTTTAGTTACCCTTTAAGTATGGCTGCCACAGTAATGGATAGTAGATCAGTAGGGTGTGTTCCCTGTGTCAGGTTGGGGGTTAAAAAAAACAAACTTTTTGATGATTGGTCAAATTTTTTTTTTACTTTAGTAACCCTTTAGGTATGGCGCAACAGTCATGGAGGGTAGGTCAGAAAGTATGTACCTGTGCCATGTTGGGGGTTAAAAAAACAAACTTTTTTGATGATTGGTCAAAAAAAAAAAAAAATTTTTTTTAGTTACCCTTTAAGTTGTCTGCCATAGTAATGGATAGTAGATCAGTAGGTGTGTGTACCTGGTCGGGTTGGGGGTTAAAAAACAAACTTTTTAGATAATTGGTCAAAATTTAGTTTTTTTTTACTTTAGTTACCTTTTAAATATGGCTGCCACAGTATGGAGGGATAGGTCAGTAGGTGTATGACCTGTACCGTGGGGGTTAAAAAACAAACTTTTGATGATTGGTCAAAATTAATTTTTGACTTTAGTTACTCTTTAAGTATGGCTGCCACAGTAATGGATAAGTAGATCAGTAGGTGTGTGTACCTGTGTCGGGTTGGGGGTTAAAAAAACAAACTTTTTTGATGATTGGTCAAAATTAGTTTTTTTTTAACTTTAGTTAACCTTTAGGTAGGCTGCAACAGTAATGGGGGGGTAGGTCAGTAGGTGTATGTAACGTACCACAGGGGGTTAAAAAAACAAACCTCTTTTATTATTTATCAAATATCTTTTTGACTTTAGTACCCTTTAAATATGGCTGCCACCGTAATGGATAAGTAGATCAGTAGGTGTGTGTGTACCTGGGTCTGGTTGAGGGGGTATGTCTTTTTTGTGTTACAACCAATAAACTATCTTTTATTGAGAATAAATCTAAATTAGTTTTTTTGACTTTAGTTACCCTTTAAATATGGCTTCCATGGGAATGGAAAGGTAGGTCAGTAGGTGGGTGTACCTAAGTCTGTGTGGGGGGTTGGGGGTATCACCATTTGTATTTAGACCCTGAAAAAAAACTTTTGAAATATCCACATTTGAGGATTGTTACCATTATAGTCTATGGGAAAAAAATGTCCGAGATTCACAGATAACGCCGTAACTCTTCCGCGGATTCCTTAGACACACTCTCTATATGCCTCGCACGTCTGTACGAATTTCAGTCTTAGTTTAAAAACTGTGGGAGGAGAACGGTCCACAAAAGCGGAAGAATAAAACGAGAAGAAGAAAAAGAAGAAGAAATAGAAAGAACAGTAATTTGGCTTTTTCAAGCCAAATTAATCAGATCTGATGGTTGGGGCAAAATTTTAAACGTTAAGAACTTGTATTGTATTTGAATTTGTGTTAAGGGTGGTGCAGTCACAGACTAGGGCAGCATAAATACACATTTGTGGAGAAAGAATTGGAAAGTGTTCATGCTAATTTAGGAGATATTTATAACTTTCTTATACTAAAAACACATTTCTGTAGTGGATTTGAATTTCTGCTTTAAAATTATTATTTTCTATTATAAGGGCATGTTCACCTACTGCCGGTTCCCCAAACTCCCTTTTATAACACTTTCCAGAAAGAGATATTCACCTTGAATTCTGCCAGTCTCTTCTTCCAAGTGTTAGCCATCACCCATCAGTCAAGTTGTGACAGTGATGTTAAATCCATGATGTGGGAAGAGCTTCTAAAACCTTAAGGCAGGCGAAGAAAGAGAAAGGGGGACAGCAGAGGAGAATATCTCCTTCCAGGAATGCTGGGGGAAGAAAGGTGTTGCCATTAAAAGTTGTGCTAACCTATAATATGAGTTACATCACTTTAAGGCCAGAATAGTGATGCTTGTGTGGGTTTTGCAAAATGCACAGTGCAACCGGCACTAGTGATTTAATTAAACAATTGCCCTCTCTGAGGGACTTTTAATGCCAGCTGATTGCCAGATTCTATTTTAATGATCTACTAACTGTAAAAATTAACTTTTTTAAAATTGAAAAGTACCTGGGGCAGGGAGGTAGAGATTGGTTTTCCTACCTCCCAATATCCCTGTCATGTTAGTGTCCTCAATCAGGAAGGAAGGGTGCCTTGAGGTCATAAATATCTGGTAAAGACCTATTTCCAGGAATGACATCCCTCCTATCCAGGGCCTCTCTTTTGTCCTACTAACTTTTTGGGATATAATCTCCCACATTAATAACAATATTCCACTAACCCTATTGTCTCCTTTCTTTCCCTTCCTTATAATAGACGGATCCACGTGAAGCAGGGAGTGTTTATGGCTCCAGACCAGGATGTAAGTTAAATCATTTCAATCCAAACTCTGTAAATGAATCAATTAGTTAGTATAATTAAATACATTTGCTTTATTTAATGACAAATCCTCTATTATGATTTCCCTCCCCCACTGATAATATTGGTCCGAACACAGATCCTGGAGACCCCAATCCCATAATCCCACTTGGTAAGGACCCTCACATTTATAATAACTTTGTACATTTAAAATTTTCTCTTTTATTGTAGATTTAACCTGGCTAAGGAAATATGAGGCAGAACACAGGGTCCCAGTAAGTTAAATTCCCACTTTACCGTTACTTATTACTGGTTTTATATAAATCTCCCACATTAATAACAATATTCCACTAACCCTATTGTCTCCTTTCTTTCCCTTCTTTATTATAGACAAATCCATTCTTAGAGGATGAGGATCCAGCTGGTAAATTGAATTTAATCTCTATAAATGAATTGGATCTGTTTATTGTTATAATGAATTCCTATATATGTTCCCTTTATTAAATGACAAATCCTTTATAATGATTTCCTTCCCCCTAGCACAGACCATGGAGACCCCAATCCCATAATCCCACTGGGTGAGGACCCTCACATTTATAATAACTTTGTACATTACCAGTTTTTTTTTTATTGTAGGCAAAAAGAGTTCCGGTAAATTTTGGAAATCGCTTTTGGTTATGCTCCCCCTGACTGCCGTCACAGCATTTGTCGCGTTCCGCATCTACAGAAATTATGTAAGTAGTTTGATTGGGCGTCTTAAGCTGGTGGGAGGGAGGAGCATAGGATCAGGTGGGCGGGGTTACCACAGTAGGAATATTATAGATTCAGACAGAGTTCCCTGATATTACGTAGATCAGCGATGTCCAACCTGTGGCCCTCCAGATGTTTGAAAACTACAACTCCCAAAATGCCTCCATTGCAGAACAAACCAAGGAATGCTGGGAGTTGTAGTTTTCAAACATCTAGAGGGCCACAGGTTGGACATCCCTGAAGTAGATAGAGTAGTTATATCTGGTGAAGGAAAAAAAACAATAACATTTAAATAACCTTTGAATAAAAAAAATCTTTTTTCTTGAAATTAATTTATTTATTCTATTTCTGTTTTTAGCAACGCTAAAGTGGACAGCAGGTGATTTTGCTACTTAGGTAAGTATGTTGGTAAGTATACTGGTAAGTATTTTATGGGGTATTTAGTGGGGGGGGGTCTTTATTGAACCTTGGCAGTTAAAATAGGTACAGACCTGCAACTGCAGGCACGACCCACAACAAAAATCGGTTCGTGAATGGACATTCAGTCAGGGGACATGGATGATCTGACCGGGCAGTTTGTCAATGGCCACCCACCGAACATCCATACACGAACCGATACTTTGCATGTCGTGCGTCAGTACCTACCTATAGAACCATGTTCCATTGTTCCCCCTACTTACATCTTAGCTTCTAGGTTTATCCAGTGTTTAGTCAAATTGTCACATACAGTTAATAAAGGGACAATACGGTAGGTAGTTTGGATACTTACCTCCTAGCTGTCGGTGTCCCCTCTCTCTGGTCCTGACCCCTCCCCACGGCTGGCAATTCAGGGGATGCGCCGCCTATAGGAGGACATGCTGCTTGCAGAGCATTTCCTCTCATTGGTCAGCCTGCCCGCCTTGTGAAGGGTCAGACCGGAACAGAGCAGCACCTGCAGCTAGGAGGTAAGTATCCAAACTACCTATTCCTTAACCAGGAATGAGAACCTAGCGATTAATGTTCTCACCTTGGACTGGATAAACTGCGGAGGGAAGATATGGTAAAGGTGGAACATGTTGGACCAGGTCCATAGCTGCCAAGGTGTAATAAAGACTAGTTTTAATGTTCCGAGTTGATCCAGGGATTAGTCCGACTGCCACAGGGAGTCAGGAAGGAATTTTTCCCCTTGTTCTGGTGCAAATTGGCTCTGGCCCAGATCGGGGTTTTCGCCTTCCTCTGGATCAGCTCTGGAATGGGTTAGAATTCGGGGGGTTGTTAGGGTGATAGGTTAGAGCAGAATTCGGGGGGGTGGTTGTTAGGGTGATAGGTTAGAGCAGAATTCGGGGGATTGTTAGGGTGATAGGTTAGAGTAGAATTCGGGGGGCTGTTGGGTTATATACAGTGTATATAAAAGTACAAGGCCACCTTGAAGTTTTCCACATTTTGTCACATTACTGCCGCAAACATGAATCAATTTTATTGGAATTCCACATGAAAGACTAATACAAAGTGGTGTACACGTGAGAAGTGGAAGGAAAATCATACATGATTACAAACATTTTTAACAAATCAATAACTGCAAAGTGGGGTGTGCGTAATTATTCAGCCCCCTTTGGTCTGAGTGCAGTCAGTTGCCCATAGACATGACTAAATAGACTGCACCTGTGTGTAATCTAATGTCAGTACAAATACAGCTGCTCTGTGACGGCCTCAGAGGTTGTCTAAGAGAATCTTGGGAGCAACAACACCATGAAGTCCAAAGAACACACCAGAGAGGTCAGGGATAAAGTTATTGAGAAATTTAAAGCAGGCTTAGGCTAAAAAAAGATTTCCAAAGCCTTGAACATCCCACGGAGCACTGGTCAAGCGATCATTCAGAAATGGAAGGAGTATGGCACAACTGTAAACCTACCAAGACAAGGCCGTCCACCTAAACTCACAGGCCGAACAAGGAGAGCGCTGATCAGAAATGCAGTCAAGAGGCCCATGGTGACTCTGGACGAGCTGCAGAGATCTACAGCTCAAGTGGGGGAATCTGTCCATAGGACAACTAATAGTTGCACAAAGTTGCCCTTTATGGAAGAGTGGCAAGAAGAAAGCCATTATTAACAGAAAAGCATAAGAAGTCCTGTTTGCAGTTTGCCACAAGCCATGTGGGGGACACAGTAAACATGTGGAAGAAGGTGCTCTGGTCAGATGAGGCCAAAATGGAACTTTTTGGCCAAAATGCAAAACGCTATGTGTGGCGAAAAACTAACACTGCACATCACTCAGAACACACCGTCCCCACTGTCAAATATGGTGGTGGCAGCATCCATGCTCTGGGGGTGCTTCTCTTCATCAGGGACAGCGAAGCTGGTCAGAGTTGATGGGAAGATGGATGGAGCCAAATACAGGGCAATCTTGGAAGAAAACCTCTTGGAGTCAGCAAAAGACTTGAGACTGGGACGGAGGTTCACCTTCCAGCAGGACAATGACCCTAAACATAAAGCCAGGGCAACAATGGATTGGTTTAAAACAAAACATGTCCATGTGTTAGAATGGCCCAGTCAAAGTCCAGATCTAAATCCAATCAAGAATCTGTGGCAAGATCTGAAAACTGCTGTTCACAAACGCTGTCCATCTAATCTGACTGAGCTGGAGCTCTTTTGCAAAGAAGAATGTAAAAGGATTTCAGTCTCTAGATGTGCAAAGCTGGTAGAGACATTCCCTAAAAGACTGGCAGCTGGAATTGCAGCAAAAGGTGGTTCTACAAAGTATTATCTCGGGGCTGAATAATTACGCACACCCCACTTTGCAGTTATTGATTTGTTAAAAATGTTTGGAATCATGTATGATTTTCCTTCCACTTCTCACGTGTACACCACTTTGTATTGGTCTTTCACGTGGAATTCCAATAAAATGGATTCATGTTTCTGTCAGTAATGTAACTAAAATAACTTTTGTAAACCACTGTATAAATAATTAGTATCATTTAAATAAAATGTTTTAAAACAAACATTGGTGTCTGGAGTTTTCTGTCTCATTCTCCTTTATATTTTCCTTTGTAATATGGGGATTGGAAAGGGGAAATTTCATACCCTGGTTATGGACTTTAATGTGTCAGGGTCTCATGGAGTAAGATAAATATCTATATCAAACATTATTGTTAAAAGTCTTTGGGCCGTATTCAATAAACCGAGTCTCTGCAACTTAGGATCACGGAGGTAAATATCTCTACGTAATCGCAAGGCCGTGATGGTACATTAACGTTTGTGGTGACATTTGTTAAATGCGCAGTTCTGCGCCTTTATAAATACGTCCCTTTGCCCACTAGATAGGTAAATGGATAACTTGGGGCTAATACCAGTATAAAATGGGTAAACGTATACCTTCTACTAAAGACCTGGAGTGATTGTATTTGTACATTAAAACATCTGTTACAGAAACCACAATTCCTGTCATTTTATAACAAACGTGTAATAATCACTTTCTACAATATGGGGATTCCAGCTGTATTTTTATTTCTGAGAACATGAAGTAATAGACACTGAGCACAACAGTTTAGCCATAAAGCGCACGGCCCTTTACTCATTCACTTATGAGGTTTTAGGCTGTGCACACATCTTTTCAGCCTGATCACAGCAGTCGATTGGCCTGAAATCATTTGCAACAATTGAGGTTTTTTTTGAGTTTTTGTAGGGGAACAAACTTTAATATCTTTGGATACAGGTGGCGATCTGATTGAACTTGTAAAGAATCAGTGGTGAAACTAGAGATCACTGCCCCCCCAGCAAAACTATAATGGGGCCCCCATCCTGCTGGGAGGCTGTACCTGCCATAGGAAAATGAAGAGGTTAGGGCCCTCCTGGTACCTGGGCCCCCATGGGCTTAGTGTTTTATACAGTCTTATAGATTGATAGTCTTCTTAGTGGCATAAAATGATATGCTATAGCAGTACCAGACTGTGATCTACTATACACATCTTAATATAATAACTGTTAATGGCCCCATTAATATGGGGAGATGTTTACAATGGTTTGTCCAGAGTTCCCGTAGATTCTCTACAGTCCCAGATTAGGGGTTGATATTTCTGTGTTTGCCCTTGGTTAATGTGCTATGGGCGGTAGTAAGGGTTTGGCCACACTGGCTCGATTCTCACACACTTCCCATCGAGTAGAGCGACCTGTTGTTGCGTGAGAACCGTATGCCAGTGCATTGCAATGTGAGAGGCCACACTTGCGCTGCTCTCTGATCCGTTATCGTAGTGTGTGCGGATTGCGTGGGTTTTTATTTATTCTAAAAAAATATATTTACCTCTGGTTTTTAACTTTTTTAAAATGCCGTGTTATGGGAGCTGCCATATGTATATATAATTTTATTTATATAGCGCCACTTGGGTACGCAGTGCTGTACATTACGAAATACAGAGTATACAAACGGGGATAAGTGCTAGTCATTATACAGATAAATTAAATGTACATAAATACATTTTTAAGGTTAAGAATACACACATACATATGTATATATAAATTAAGTGAGGTGTGCCTTGAAATATTAGGAAAGAGATCCCTGTCCCAAAGAGCTTACAATCAAAGTGCCATATGTTTGAATCAGCTGACACATTCTCAACAGACCATTGGAACAAGAGGAACACATTTTACCATTATATCATCAAATGTCTGTAGCATTCTGCTACCAAGGCATGCTGGGAGGTATAGTTTCTAAACATCTGGAGTACCAAGGTTCCATACCACCAGTATTGTGCAGTTTTCAGGCTTCAGGACATGGATATCATTTCTACTTTGGGCACAAGGTGTCAGACTTACCATACTGAACAGGGCCCCATCTACCATGAGGCAGAGTGAGACATTTATTTCAGAAAGCACCCCTGCACTATAGGAGAAAGGCAGCAGACAGGCAGTGGTGAAAAAAATATTTTACCCCCTTGATCAGCATAAGATGCGCACGTGTGTGATGCATGCACGCACACGTGAGAGGCCCCACGAAGTGTGATCACCGCCTGCACGACTCCACAATACACGGCCGGTACCTTGAAGTTGCTTTGCTTCAATTCAGTCTCCGCTCAGTCTCCCCTAGGCCGGATTCTAGTCAAGGAAGGAAATCAGTCAGTGGAAGTTGTGGAATCAATCAATCAATCAAAATGCTCCCATAGTGCACAGCACTATTCATTCCTTGCTGCCTATTGGTCCTCTGAAGCTCCTCTCGTGTCAGCAGGTGACAGTCCAGCAGCAGCAGCCAATAGAGGGAGGGAGGGACTGGCGTGGCACAGTGGCCGTTAGGTGCAAAAATTACAGAGAGAACAGGCTAAGCAGCTGCACAAAGTGGTGAATCTTCTCAGCATCTGTTGCCTTTCCATGAATAAATATGTAGGGGAAACCGTAGATTAAAATAACATGAGGGATATTCCTTTAAAAATAATATGACACTTACACACCTAGGGTCCGATGAAGTGACATCTGGTTAAACTCTGTTTTAAACTTGGAGCCCCCCTGCTGCTATCGAGCCTGTCTGGGGAACGCTGCAGTTGCTGCGTGATTTTTAACACCTATTGCCTTTGAGAGATACCCTGCTGGGTTGAACAAATAACAAATGGAGATGGGGAAGAGCACCATCTTTTACAAATGGTCAGGCAGAGGCTTTTATTAACCCTTTGAGTAACTATGGGTTGAAATAGGTGGGAGCTGCCTTATTGATTGACACTGCTATAGGAGTGGGATAAGCTGAACATTACTGATGCTAGATATTACCAATGGGAGTTGAAACACCGCCCACATTTGTGACACTGAAGGTTGTAATAAGTCATTTTTGTACACAATTAAAGGTCAAGTAAAGCTGGGTACACACACTATGGATTTCTGAAAGACGACAGACAGGATCTGCAAGATCCTGTCTGCCGTCTTTCAAAGATCTGCATACACACAGTCCCGAGCGTTCTCCCTATGCAGAGAACGCTAGAGACTGTGTGTTTCCCTTGGCCGCGTCAGACTCCTCTATAGGGAGTCTAGTGCAGCCGAGGGAAATTTTCGGTTTTTCCCAAAAGACCACTTGGCTGATGTTTGGCGGCTGCATGCTCGTTCGGGAAAACCGCTATACACACTAGCGATATAGCTATTGTGTGTACCTAGCTTAAAGGGCATGTCCACCCCCAAAACTAGAATTTAACCCACTACTGGCCCCACTCTGTAGTCTAATAAAATCCTTACCTTACATCCCAGCTCCAAATGGTTCCAAATGGTTCTCCTGTAATGTCCCCACAAAGTCCTAAAAACTGGCCACCAGGAGCCTAGCCTAGTCCATATAGGACTCTGCCTCTCCTCTGGGAGAATTTTGCCACGCGCACTGCAGCCCTCCCCCAACTCCCTCTCCCACCCATTTTGCTCTCCCTTCCCCTAGTGTAAATCCCCTTGGTTATATTGTAGGGCTTCCTCCCCCAGGGTTGGCTACAAGTTTAAAGTAGTAAGTAAGTAGAAATATAGACTCTGGCATAGCAGTAGATGTAGTTTACTTGGATTTTGCAAAGGCTTTTGATACTGTCCCCCATAGGTGACTAATGTATAAGCTAAGGTCTGTTGGTATGGGGAGTCACATTTGTACATATATAGAAAATTGGTTAATGAATAGGATGCAGAGAGTAGTAAATGGGGCTTCATCATTATGGACTAAAGTGCTAAGTGGGGTGCCACAGGGTTTTGTGTTGGGGCCGCTTCTATTTAATCTATTTATTAATGATTTGGAAGTGGGTATCGTCAGCAAGGTTTCTTTGTTTGCTGACGACACAAAACTTTGTCGACCATTAAAAACTTCAGAGGATGTGCAATCGTTGCAGGGGAATCTAGATAGATTGTCACATTGGTCTGCTAAGTGGCAGATGAAATTCAATGTTGATAAATGTAAGGTGATGCATTTTGGATTTAAAAATCCTTGTGCTACTTATACTATTAATGACTCTGTGGTAAGTAAATTCCTGTTGGAAAGGGATCTTGGAGTTTTGGTGGATAACAAACTTAAAGGTAGCAAGCAGTGCCAGGCAGCAACAGCCAGAGCCAGCATGGTATTGTCTTGTATAAAGAGAGGTATGGATTCAAGGGAGGAAAATGTAATTCTCCCTCTTTACAAAGCATTGGTAAGGCCTCATTTGGAATATGCAGTGCAATTTTGGAATCCTGTGTACAAAAAGGATATCTTTGAAATGGGAAGGGTTCAGAGAAGGGCAACTAAATTAATAAGGGGATTGGGGGAGCTTGAATATGAAGAGAGACTGGAAAAGTTACGTATGATGGAGAAAAGGCGCTTGCGTGGGGATATGATTACTGTGTATAAATACATTAACGGGACGTACAATAAACTATCTGGGGCATTGTTCACCAATAGAACATGTCAAAGGACACGAGGACATCCCTTAAGACTTGAAGAAAAGAAATTTAGGCTTCAAGTTCTTAAAGGGTTTTTCACTGTGAGAACGGTAAAGCTATGGAACTGTCTTCCAGTGGACGTTGTTATGGCAGGTTCATTGGTCAGTTTAATAAAAAGCTGGATGAGTTTCTGCAAACAAGGAATGTTACAAGTTACTGGTATTGATACATAAAGTAGAGTTGATCCAGGGAAATTTCTGATTGCCACAAGGAATTTTTTCCCCTTCATAAATTTGGTGGGTTTTTTTTGCCTTCCTCTGGATCAACAGTTAGGCAGGAAATGAGGATATTGCTAGATGGGTTGGACTGGATGGACGTATGTCTTTATTCAACCTCAAATACTATAAATCTCTTTCTATATATAAAAGTCAATATTTGTATATTACAGAAAAACTTGCTAACGGCTGGGGCAATTTTGATGAGACTTGGTATAAACAGGATTCAGGACCCAGAAACAAACACAAGTTACTTTACAACTTTACAAATCCCCCTACACCTTTTTCTGACCCCTTCTCATTCATTTAAAGTAAATGGGGATGTGATCTGACCTGTGTTCTGCCATATGCTGGTAAATGGACACAACCTAACATGAGATATGCAATCTACCTATGCAGCCAGCAAATCACAGACCAGATTGCATTGAAGGGCAGAACGAATAGCCAATCAGATGCCCCAATTCAGCTAGCTAATTGGATAGGATAAGTGGAAAACCTACACAGAGGCAGGTATTTATATCTTTAGGCAGAGGCCTCACTGCAACGCACAGGAATCACGCACAAAATCACTAGTGTTACTGCATTTGATTGTGTGCGTAATTCTTGTGCATTTTGCGTTTGCACGTGCGTTTTTACTGTTTTGCGTTATGAAAGCGCATGTGTTAACGCATGCATGCATTACCAAAACGCAAACGGACGCACAATCGCATGTGCATCGGAAATTGCGGGAATTTTCACGTTCCCGCGATTTCCATTTTAGGGGAAATTGTGAGCGCAATCCCGAGCGTGAAACGCGTGTGTGGCCTAGCCCTTAGAGGAGCTCTGAGGTGGTATGAGTCAGTGAGTGATAAACTTCAGAAGAGACACACAGGGCAAGAACCACAATTAACTCAGAACAGAGGCAAGCTCATAGGATTGTAATTAATTTACCTGCCACCCTATCAATATTGATATCTGGGACACCTTCCCCCTCCATCAGTCAGTGCTCAGTGTTACAGTAAGCCCTCCAGTTCACACACCACCCAGTGTTATAGCCAGCCCTCCAGTAGTAGTGTAATGTTTAGGGCTGCACTGATTGCGATCTAATTGAAATTAACTGCATTGTGGGTCACAATAAATACAGTTATTTGCAATTAGTGACAATGTGTCACTCAGTCTGCTGCACATTTTAATTATAACCTATACAGGTCTATAAATCTATTGGGTGGCCCTCAAAGGTGGTCACAAACTTTACCATGTGTACCAGAGCGGTCTGCAGTGTTGTGTGACATTTTAATTACCTTAAAAAAGCGAACCTCAGTCTTTCATATCATCTAACAAACTATATCTGTTGTATTCAATTAGATCAACTGGACTTGAAGTTTAGTTCTTGAAGACGTTTCGCTAGTCATCCGACTGGCTTTCTCAATTCAGACTGACTTGTACAAGAATCTGTGGCAATTATGTACCCTGGAAAATCCCAATTAGCATATCACAGCCAGGTGTTAAGGGTGTGATTAGATAGTGGCTAAGAGGTGTTATAGGAACGCCCAGAGTAAGGTGTTAAAACAGCATTGTACATGGCAGACAGTTGGTGTCGAACCCCCCCACCTCTATTTAGGCTTGGTTTCTTTATTTTCACATAAATGGCCTCCTTAACACCTCTCTTGAACCAGTCACGTTCCTTTGCCAATATGCTAACATTACAATCTTCAAAGGTATGTCCTTTATCCTTAAGATGCAGGTACACGGCTGAGTCCTGACCCGAGGAATTGGCTCTTCTGTGCTGGGCCATACGTTGATGCAGTTGCTGTTTGGTCTCCCCCACATACAAATCAGAGCATTCTTCACTGCACTGCACTGCATATATGATGTCGCTTTTCTTGTGTTTTGGTATTCTGCTTCTTCTGCTTGCATTCTGGTCTTCTGCTTGCATGAAACTGCAAGCAGGGGGCCGGACCGGCAGCCGTGTCCCTGATTGGCTGAAAGGCAGCCAATCACGGATGCGACTGCTCAGAACTCCAGGGGAGAGAGGTAAGGTAAGTAGTTTTCGGGGGACTTTCTGATAAATCTATTATAGCGGTTGGGGCTGGGGGAGGGAGACCTACAATATAACCAAGGGGATTTACACTAGGGCTAGGGAGAACAAAATGGGTGGGAGAGGGAGGGGTGGGGAGGGCTGCAGTGCGCATGGCAAAATTCTCACAGAGGGGAGACAGGAGGCAGAGTCTGCAGAGTCCTATATGGACTCTGCTAGGCTCCTGGTGGCCATTTTTGGGGATTTTGGAGGGGCATAGCAGGGCAGCAATTTGGAGCTGGGATGTAAGTTAAGGATTTTATTACACTACACAGTGGGGGCAGTAGTGGGTTAAATTATAGTTTTGGGGGTGGACATGCCCTTTAACAAGTTAAAATGATACAAAGCTGGAATTATTACAAAAAAAGTTACTAAATTATTAATTAATTAAAATAATTCTGCAGAATGTTTTGTTTAATGCACATCACAAAAAAAACCAACTGTTTTTGCAGACCACCTGCCATCAGATAAGGAAACCTTCAACACATGGACAGGTCTGATGTTTTCTCAGACATATTAAACACAAATTGAGAAATGTATGAAACAATATTAAACTAATTGTGCGTCTAAGGATACCACATAGAGTAATCAATCTGTCCAAAAATCATGTGTCTAATTTACCAACTATTTTATTCTGAAAATGATCCATCCAAGACAATTTACCAATTTTAACCTGTAACCAGTTATAAGCAGTGATAAGTAGAGATGGACCCGAGCCCTGTTCCGAAGCGTATTTCACGGATCAGCCGGAACACAGAATTGGTGGATTTCTGATTTTTCAAGAAGTTAAAAAAAAATCTGTATTTTGTAAATTCGAAATTTCTAGAAATTTCAAAATGTTTTCAAATATACCACATGGAATGCCAAAACAGGAAGTTCATGAGTTTTTTTTTTTAAAGATTAGAGCATTGATATGTGTTCTCCAGTCCATTTCCCAGACCCCTGAGCGATTTACAGTACGTTACCTAATTTTAGGCAGAACTTTCAGATTTTTTTGACTCCCGTTGACTTCAACTGGTCTGCTTGCGTGTTTTTCGAAATTTTAAATTTTTTTTCAGAAATCCACGAATCTGCAAGTGGAACGGATTTCTGTGAGTTCGTCCATCTCTAGTTGTAAGTCGGAAGGTCAGAATAATTAATCCAATAAGTTTCTTTAGTTACAATAACAAATTTGGTTAAATAAAAAGGGGCAGGAGGGTTAAAATTAATCTTAATGTTGTCACATTTGCTATGTCCCAATGTATAGAAACTTAATTAATAGAAAAGGGAAAGTTAGCATCAATCTTAATGTTATAATATTTGCCACGTCCCAATGTACAGAAACTTCCATGGAGATTCAATAAAAGTTCTTATCATTTAAAATGGTGCTAATTTTGCCCCAACCAATCAGAGGTTAGCTTTCAAATGTTAAATAAGATCTGATTGGTTGGGGCAAAATTAGCACTGTTTTAAACAATAAGAACTTTTATTGAATAACCCTGTTTATTTTTTTTATATAAAGTGGAGAATTATTTATTTTTATCTTAGTCAACTCTAAAATGACCCAGGTTTCTTCTTTGGAAATATGAATTTTTTAAAAGCTTCCTTTACGTCTTTGTTTCTGAAAGTGTAGATAAATGGGTTCAGAACTGGTATGAGAACTGTGTATACAAGGGCAACAAATTTGTCGTAATCGTTGAATGAAGGTCTTATGTACATAATAATTACAGTTCCATAAAAGATGCCGGCTACGATGAGGTGGGAAGAACATGTTTTAAAGGCTTTTCTCTTTCCTTCAGCGTTCTTTATTTTCAAAACTGTTCTAAGGATGTGGATGTAGAATCCAATAATGAATGTGAAAGGGGCAAGGCCTGCAAATACAGTAATCAGACTCGTTATCACATTGCTAATTAAGGGACTTGAACACGACAGACTCTGCAGTGCAGCCAAGTCGCAGAAGAAGTGATTGATTTCATGGGACCTGCAGAAGTCCAAACTAGCAGTGAATATTATTGGAATAATTCCAGTGGTAAAGCCAACAATCCATGGAATTAGGGCTAAAGTTATGCAAACTGCATGGCTCATTATTGATCCGTATCTTAATGGGTTGTTAATCGCTAAGTCTCTATCGAAAGACATGACTGCAAGAAGACAACACTCTGTTATCCCGAAGGCGTTGAACGAGTAAAGTTGTGCAAAGCAGTCATTGAAAGAAATCTTATTGTTGTTGGTAATGAGAATGGATACAAGATTTGGTACAGTGACGGACATGAACAAAATCTCCAACGTGGCAAACACACTGATGAAAAAATACATAGGAGTATGAAGGGCTTTCTCAGCCTTAGCAAGGACAATGATGACCAAGTTGCCACTCACACTTACACTGTACATCACTAGGGCTGCAACCAAAAGAAGTTTCTGAAATTGGGGAAAGTTCGAAAAAGCCAGGAGGATAAAATCTTTTGTTGTTGTTTTGTTAAAGTCTTCCATGGTGTGCACAGTAAGTGAGTACTATGCTGCCAAATAGAGTATAGGAAATATGGTAAATACTGGCATTGGAGTTAGTTGGAAGTTTGAAAATTTTACAACATTCAAATATCAAATGAATGTGGTTTAAAGCGTTTGTTAAATTACAATTATACTTACCTTTTCCCCGTTCTATAGCTGCATAGTCCAAGCTGATATACTTACTCAAAGTTTCCCTTGGTGCCCCGGTCCATTCCACCCCTCTGCCCCTGTCAGTGACAGTCCGCGATGTAGCCAATAAAAAGAAGACAGAGGGAAACCAAAAGTACAGCTGATAGCTAAAGTACCCAGGGGTGAGGACTTTGCATTTAAGGTCCTTACTTTTTTCCTTTAATAATTAATATTATACTTATATTAAATAGTTATAGTAATATAATAAATATTAAATTGCAGTGTGCATGACATCCACTTGTTCTCACCCCTAGTAGTATATTAGTTTATCCCTAACATCATAAAAAGTAGAGCCCTCCCTGCCCCTTTTCCAGGCAGGCAGGCTACCCAATGAGAAGGAATGATCTCCAAGAAACACATCTGCCCATCAGTAGCAAATCAAACAGATTGTCTGCCAATTGGAGGAGGCAGATCGAAAGAAAACTGTGTAGCTCTGCTTTGTGCAATGTTCTGTCTAATCTAATGTACTGCCAGTGAGAACCTTAGTTTAGATTAGTTTAGGACTGTAGTTCCTCTTTAAAACAGTAACAACAGTAATTATATAATTTGAATTATAATCTGAAATATATTAAAAAAAACATTGATTAAATGTGTTTTGGACAAATTATCATTAAAAAAAGTATAACTGAAAAACAAGATTTTTTCCGTGAGTAGTAAAACCAAACAAAACACACATTTGCTGTCCTCATTATGTAGGTTCAAAACATAATCAGAAACCTGGATTAGGTGAATTATTCCTTGAAATAAAAATAATTATTAATAGGATTTTTTAAAATAATTGACACAAACCTTTTTTATAATGATATGATACAATATATGGACACATCTTTAAAACATGAATTCAATGATTTCAGCAGGGTTATTCAATAAAAGTTCTTATCGTTTAAAATGGTGCTAATTTTGCCCCAACCAATCAGATGTTAGCTTTCAAATGTTAAATAAGATCTGATTGGTTGGGGCAAAATTACCAAAATTTTAAACGATAAGAATTTTTATTGAATCTACCTGCGGGTGTTTTAATAAGACCCACTGCCAGAGGTACTATAAATAACCCAAAGTGATAACTTTCAAAGAATATGTATTACCGAAAAGTCCTTAAATACATTCATTGATCATCTAAAACAAAATGACAAAGGACCCAAAAAGAGAGCTCAAAAGAAATTGAAAGATTCAATCAAAAAATGTAGTACACCCTTATTCTTAGCTTTGGTTACTTAACATATTTCAAATATTTTTTGGGGGTGTTTTTTGCTATTCATTTCTTCCTCAACATAATAAAATGTCTGTTTTTTCACCTTGCAGTAGTAAATAAAACCTGGCCTGTTTGAGTGAATTTGATGATTCCAAGAGATCAGAAAGCGGATGAATAACAAGTTGCCTTTTACCGTAAATACCTAAAATACATTCATCACTTTATACTAAAAGCTCTTTAGAGATTTGTCATTTAGCCCCAATGCTTATAGCTGCCCTGATCGTTGCCTATTTCCTTGTAATATGTTACAATTGAACCCAATGATAATAAAACAATCTCATCAGTTAATCCATGTTATTTAAGTGTTATGGGTTAGAAAATTAGAAAAGTATTGTTACATTTAAAAGACATTCTATATTACGTACTACAAATGTTATTGTGAAGTATGACTTGACAATAAACTGCAGAAATAAATCAGTGTTTACCTGCATGAGAAATGTTTTATTTGGTCACCAAACAAGTAGAGTGAAATATGTAGGAATCAATGAGAAATATATAACATCCTCAATGCAATAATTGTGCCTGGGAATTCATCTGTGCTTAAATTCATGGGAGACATTGTCCTCTGATACTATAAATAATGACACCTCATTTGGAGTAGGCGATAAAGCTTATATCATTTAAACTCCCTACCATTTCTTTATTAAAAACATCAAAAGGGCCCATTTGTCACACAAACCAATTGATCACTCTTTAGTAACTAGCCCATTCAATATTTTTCAAAGGGCATGTCCACCCTTATAATAAACTTTTAGCCTATAATAGAATACCTTCCCCCATCCCCAACCACTATAAAATAAATTTAAGAAAGTGACCAGATCTTTACTTACCTTCCCTCTCTCCTCCGACGCCTGGCCTTCTGCTTGCAAGACACTGCAAGCAGGGGGCGGGACCGGCAGCCGCGTCTGTGATTGGCTGAGAGGCAGCCAATCACGGACGCAGCTGCCAGCTTCTCAGAATGCCGGGGGAGAGAGGGAAGGTAAGTAGAGTTTGGGGGTCTTTCTTAAAATTATTTTTTAGTGGTTGGGGCTGGGGGAAGATATACTAATATATGGGTAAGGGGTTTTATGGTAGGGGGAGGGATCGCAAAACGGGAGGGAGAGGGAGAGGGAGGGAGGGGGAGAAGGGCTGCAGTACGCATGCCAAACTTCTCCCGGAGGCGAGATAGGAGGCAGAGTCCTATATGGACTCTGCTATCCTCCTGGTGGGAAGTTTTTGGGACTTTGGGGGGGGACTACAGGAGAACCATATGGAGCTGGGATGTGAGGTGAGGATTACACTACACTACATAATGGGGCCAATAGTTGGGGGGATTATAGTTTTGGGGGTGGACATGCCCTTTAAGGTGCCCATACAGTTAATTATTGTCCAGCTGGGGAATAGATGTGAAATGAGGTACCGCACACACAAAAACTGCGAAAATGGTCACATCTCTGTTTCACTGAATAAATGGGTTATGGACCCTTTTCACAGCTTTCGTGGTGCGGTACCTCATTTCACATCTGTTCGCATTGTGGACATGGCAGGACGTCCGGTTACCAGCTTGGGGGGTGCATTTTTTCTACATATACCACCAGCTGGGGAATGTCACAGATAAGAATAGCTGCGATATTTATTTAATGCATCATTTTTGGTATGATTGATGACCGTATACATTTTATTATGTATAAATGTATATAAACATTTTTGAAAGCCATAAAAAGGTGTTGGCAAGTTTACATACTTTTTCTGTTGATTAGCATTTGAGTCCAGTTTTCTTTTGTAATCATAACAATATCGTTACTGGAAAAAATGTGACTTCCTGTCTGCTTACAATTTTATAATATCTTTGGAAATCGAATCATTTCTACCTTTTCTTAGGGATATTGCTCTGTATTTGCAAAACTGGAATGTTAAGGTAGAATTGAATTACATAGAAAGACCAGAATCATAATTTTAATCTATTTAATCAACCGTTACTGACAGAGGAAATGTTTAAAGGGCATGTCCACCCCCAAAACTAGAATTTTTTTTAAATCATGAATTTTTTATTGAGTTTCAAAAACATAAATAAAATATAAATATAATTTTCATATTATTTAACAGTGATGCATTGATTATTAAATGTTATACATACATATACACGTAAATATTTTTTCTTTCATGTTTTCTTTCACTTGATATAAGTTAATTTATCAATACCTTTTACATGGATCTTTGGTCTATATACCACATTTCCCATCGCCTATAGAAAGATTCAAATTTGTTTTGTGAGATATAGAATGTTTTTCCATAGTGCATGTTTTGGTTTAACATATATATTATTTCTTTTATTTTAGGAATTCTCTTGGATTTCCATCTTCTGGCAATCAAAATTCTAGTAATGGTGAGTATATGAAATATGATAGTTTGTATGTTGTAAGGTAGATTTGTAAGTCCTATGTTTAATAAGGCTAATTTGGGGGTTAATTTTATATTGATGTGTGTAATGCTTTGTATTAAGTTGTTTACTTTATTCCATACTTTCTTTATTTTGTGGCATGTCCACCATATATGTAATAGGTCTGCTTTACGATTGCATTCCCTCCAACATAAGGGGGATGATTCTTTGTGCCATTTTGCTTCCATTTCTGGGGTGATATACATTCTATATAGTATTTTGTGATTATTTTCCCAGTGGGAGGTGCACTTCGAAAGTTCCCAAAACTGGAATTTAACCCACTACTGGCCTCACCCTGTAGTGTATAAAAATCCTTACCTTACATCCCTGTTCCATATGGTTCTCCTGTGATGTCCCTGTAAAGTCCCAAAAACTGGCCACCAGGAGCAGTGCAGGGAGGGAAATTGTTTCCTCCTCCGAGGCTTCCTCTCAAAGGTTTTTGGCATGCTCAGAGCGCCCTCCCTCTCTCTCCCTCCCGTTTTCCTCTCCCTCCCCCTAGTGTAAAATACCCTTGGGGTATTGTAGGGCTTCCTCCCCCATCCCCAACCGCATTATTATTATGTTCAGAAAGTCCCCCGAACTCTACTTAACTTCCCTCTCTCCTCCGGTGTTCTGAACTGCTGACAGCCGCATCCGTGATTGGCTGCCTCTCAGCCAATCATAGACGAGGCTGCCGGTCTGGCCCCCTGCTTGCAGTTTCATGCAATTAGAGGGCCGGGCAGTGCGGCGGAGGAAAGAAGGAAGGTTAAGTTAAGATCGGGGGAACTTTCTGAACATAATAATAATGCAGTTGGGTCTGGGGGAGGAAGCACTACAATATATTAAAAGTGAAAAAAGGGGTGGACATGCCCTTTTAGGGTGGACTTCTGTGTAAAGCTGTAAAGTACATTCTACTATTTTGAATTTTTAGGCATTTAAAGAATGTTTTAATATATGGAGAATTATTTCACTACAAGATCTAACATTCTTTTTATCTCTTGATCTCACAACCAGAAACTCATTTATGATATCATAGCTTTGCTTACATATAGAAATAGGATAATATATATCCACACAGAGTGCAACTAGTGACCAAATTAATATAACACACACAAAAAATAGAAGCCTAGTGCACATGCAATCAAATTGCTTCCATTTTAAATTAACATTGTATTGAGATGTTAAAAGCCTGCCCTTCTCTCTGGATAAATTAAAGCAATTACAGTAGTTCAATAACTTTGCCAAATTATTTTAAGCCCAGCAACCACTTCAGTGTTTGCTTTATTCTGCTGAGTCCTAGCTTTTAACCTGTTTTTACCTTAGTAACATTTTACTTTCTTAGAAACATATTTCTTACTAAGGTAAAAAAAAAAAGTTAGAAGTTAGGACCTAAACCTACTTGTCAATAAAAAATAAAAACCTAAGCATCATTCTCCTACATGTCCTTAATCAAAATGTATGCCATATGTGTGTGTGTGTGTACACAGAGATGTGGCAACCAACTAACTTTAAATGGACCTAGAGTATAACTTTGGGGTGACTACTTTTTACCTTGGAAACAGCCCCTTTACCTTGGAAACAACCTCCACAAACTATCAGGGTTATTTAATAAATGTTCCTATTGTTTAAAATATATACACAAAAGGGGGGCTGTGGGAGCACTCCTGTGGCAAAATTACTTTATAACAAATTAGTGGAAGTGCTACTGATCTGACCAAAACATTAGGAATAAACAAGAAAGAGATGATCAATGCACATCTGGGCCCCATATATCATAATATTATGCTAGTGCAAACAGTAAAAACATGGGTGTTTTTAGTTACAATTTTATGCATAAACGTTAAAAGCCTTCCAACAACGTCAAGGTAACCCCAGTATACTGGGGATACCTTGACGTGGTTGGAAGGCTTTTCAATTTTATGCATAAAATTGTAACTAAAAACCCCATGTTTTTACTGTTTGCACTAGCATAGATATTATGATATATGGGGCCCAGTAATGTGCATTGATCATCTCTTTTCTTGCTTGTTCATTGTTAAAATGGTGCTAATATTGCCCCAACCAATCAGATCTTATTTAATTTGAAAGCTAACATTGATTGGTTGGGGCAAAACTAGCACCATTTTAAACAATAAGAACTTTTATTGAGTTTCCCTGTATATATTTTTGGGAACCACACACATACATGCAGACTTCTAGATGCAGTTCTTTGTGTAAATGTTCAATCTTTTTGATTTTTTGAAAAAAGCAGCAAAGAAGGTTCAGACTAAGAAATTGTGACAAAACTTCAAGTACAAATAAGATATGGCTTGCTTTCATAGTTAGGGTTAAAAAAACCTCAACCCTTTAATGTATCACTGACTCAAGTATCCAGTAGATAAAATGTCACCACCAGCCATTGAAACTTAAATAAAACTCAATTTAATATTATAGGAACATTGATTGAAAAGGATAGTGATAAGTCCTGGTTTTGAAAAAACTTTCCAAAGCCAGTGAAACTTTTGGAATTTTGATAGGTCAGAGCTGTCAAAAAATTTAAAAAATGTGTTGAAGGATTGAAAATTCATTGTTGAATTTTGATTGTTGAAAATCTGCTTCGTTGGACTTGTAGCAGATTTTCTGCTCTATGAATTCCAACACATTTCAAAAAGCAGCTAAAAGAACGATAATTCGTCTCTTAAAAGGACTTCCTTTTGCTGGTCTCCAACACTATCTGACTGCAGGGGAAGGAACCTTTTAGGAAACTTTATTTCTATATAGTACTTGTCACTTGTGTCCTTTTAGCCAATCATCGGAGATAACATATTTAAATATTATTGCGATTTAATAATTTCATTTAATTATTAAATCTCCTGTGACATGTACAGAACAGTTCTGCTAATTAGAATTTCCCCATGCAGCTTTTCTCTACCTGCTAGACTATAAAATCAATGCAGCTAGAAACAGAAAAGCTTTAACTTGAGATACATTTTAGGTGAGCACATTTGTTATCAGATGTCTAGGTTTACTTTAAAGCCCTATTAGCTTTTTTTTAAAGTCACTTTTATACATTAATATCTTTTATAATTTACTATCCATTAATAATCTATTTTTTTAATCTCCGATATGCTATAACACTTAACAGATGACTTTTTTGTTTGTTGTGTGTATCTGCACTTGCAGGGATCATCAAACAAACATAAGCTCCAGCGCACACTGTACCTGAAGAAGCAACCGGCTTCTTGTTTTAAAAACCCAAAAATGTATTGGGCGTCGTATTGGCAGATAAAAATACATCACACCTAAGGTGTCAGATATGAATACATGTCAAAACTTTTTTTGTTTGTTTTTCACTTCTCAAACTTGAGTCTTTATGAAAATAATCCAAGATCATTTCTTGCTGACATGAAATGAATCTTGTACAGAAGTTTATAACCATGAATGAAATTTGCATTTATGTATTCCTGAACCAACATTTGTTAGTGTTGCAGGTATGGACAGTTTTATTTTGGAAGGTCTCTTGCTCCACGGGTTCTAATGAGAACACACCAACTAGATTTCTACACATATACACAATGCACAAAAAAGGCTCACACCATTAATATACTAATACTGTAGTTCGGAATGGGTGCCAGTGGCTAGTAGCAATATATCATTACAGTTACCAGATTTAAATGTGATGTGTGCAGTGGTGCATTGCTACGTCTTCCCAAACAATTAACACAGTATGCTGCTAACTGACTGTTATTTTCCATCATAATCCTTGCCCCATACCTCACATAGTATGGGTATAAAGTATGGCAAGCAATTGCATTTATTTTATCTTTACACTATAACTTAATCTTTTCAGAATGAAAAACTAAATATTTTAGCTCTAAAGAAATTCATGTCCGTCTGCTAGAATTTAAACATGTTTGGGTTTTTTGGTTTATTTCAGTGTGAGTAGCCCTTCCTTTTTAATAGGTAAGTGTTGCTGGTTTTACTGATTATTGAAGAGGGTGAACGTGTGACTCTTTCTGTTCTGGGGGTTCCCACAATGCAGCCTGGGGTTAAAGATATACATCTTTTTCAAGTTCCAGGATTTTTTCAAGATTCCAGAATTTTTTCAAGATTCCAGGATTTTTCAAGATTCCAGAATTTTATTCTATATAAGTGCAATACGTCTATTTAACCTAACGTCTATTTTTTTTCAACACTTACATCAAACAAACTTTTTCAAAGCAAATAGGAGTATTGGTGCTATTAACATAGTACAGTGTTTTCATTTTGTGAGAATTAAATTAAGAATATGGAAGGAAAAAATATACAGTAGTAACAGAATTCATCCTGATGGCAGTGACCAGGAATCATATTTACGGGCTATGTTGTTTATAGCATTTCTGCTTCTATATTATTCACTTTATTAGGGAATATTTGTATTATAACTGTAGTTCTAAGAACAGAAACCTCCACACTCCAATGTATATCTTTCTTAGTAATCTCTCCTTTTTTGACATTGTGTATTCATCAACCACAGTCCCCAAGATGATGGTGGTTTGGTGATGGAGGTTTCAAAAATACATGTGAAAAATTGCATAATACAAATTCATTTCTTTCACTTCTTTGGGTGCACAGAGGCTTTACTCCTCACTACGATGTCTTACGATAGATATGTAGCAATATGTAACCCACTAAGATACAACACAATTATGTCAAAGAGTGTTTGCTTACAGTTAATCTCCAGCTGTTGGATTGTGAGTTTTGCCTATTCATTGACACATACAATTTTGACATCCATGTTGCTTTCTGTAAATTAAACAAGTTAGCCACTTTTTCTGTGATATAAAACCTCTTCTCAATCTAGCCTGCGTGACACAGTCTCAACGAAACCCTTGTTATTCTGATCACTGGGTTTATAGCAGTAAGTACGTTTTGCTAATTTTTCTTTCCTACGCTTTAATTGGTGCCCATCTCATGAAAATCCGCTCATTTCAAGAAAGACGCAAAGCTTTTCCACATGCACCTCTCATCTTACTGTTGTGCTGCTTATACTAGGACTCTTACCACCAGATTTCTGAGACCTGCCACCACTGATAGTCTGGAGCAAGACAGACAAACTGCCGTACTCTACACAATCATTTCTCCTGTTCTCAATCCAATTATTTATGTTTACGGAATAAGAAGTAAAATGGCAGTAAAGTCAAAAATCTGGGGGCTTAAGTTGTTCAAAACTGACTTGTATAAATTACCTATTTTTTCTGTATCTTGATATTTTTTTAAGAACATTTCTGAAGGAGCATTGTGCCATATGCAGATGTAGTATTGACATGCAACCGATATTCCAGACAGGAGATCCATTACTTTCAAGGCTTAGACATTTCATTTCTTCACCCCATTAGATCACTGACTGGAGATGACATGATGTGAAAACCCAAGTGCCAAGAATTCTATTTAATCACAATGATCTATTTTATGCCCAAATCTGTAATGTGGGAAAATATCCAAAGCCACGTTTTAATTTTTCAAATGGGAAAAACAAATGAAATAATGAATTAATGCAACTAAAGAAGACCTGGGCAAAATACTCCCTAGGTGCCACATCACCCAGCCATGTGCCTGACCAGCCCACTGCTATATGAACTGAACCCCCCAAAAAGTCTAGTGACATATACAGAATGTTTTATCAATTGGATTATTAGCAGCAGATAAGAAAATTCTGAAACTCTGAAATTTGATCACCTTATAAGAAGCGTTCATTTTACAGTTTTTATAATGAGATCAATTGAGTTACACCCCATTGTTCTGGCACTTCACAAATGTCCCATTTTTTTTGTGAAACTTTTTATGTGAATTATTATTTATGAGAATATTTATTCAAACTGTGTACATTTCATTTCAAATAGCAGAAAATACACAATTAAAAGTAATGAGAGTATCTTAATAAAGATATATGTGAAACATACCACCCACAGAGATGGTTCCAGCAGTACTCCACAGTCTTATTACAAACAGTTTTTATGTGACTGATGGAATAGGAGGTGGGAAAGTTTGTCAATGCTAATAAATTGTATAAACCAATTAGAAGTTAGCAATGTATTGGGTTATTATAGTCAAAACATCTGATTGGTTCCTTTGGAAAAAATACTGTGAACAAAATTTTGTACTTTGTTGCATTGTAATTCTGTATTACGTATTTAAAGGACATCACCCTCATAAGAAATTCTTTTTAGAAAGAATGGCCTCTTAATATGTTGATACATCATAGTTTGTCCTATGAATTCATTACTGTAATCCTGCTATGCTTCTGGATGCCTCAAGGAAAGTGAGCAATTTAGAACCTATACTGAACCTGTACTGAGCCTGGGCATGCTCAGCAGAGAGGCAGACAGGGTATTAACATTCATCATTGGCTGTCAACTGTCAAATCCATAACTGACAGTTGTAGGAAGCAGAAAACAGGGGCAGCAGGACATTGTGCAGGATTTCAGGTTAGACTTACACCTTTGAGATTTCAAACTATTACCGTTTAGGGTTTTGGGGGGTGATTTACCTGTATGTAACTTTTCATTTGGGGCTGGACTTTAAACACACTATTAATGAGATCATATGTATAGTATAATGATTATGTCATTTTTGCTTTATTTTTGTTCTCATTTCTCTGGTTATGATTCGCCAGTTGCCCCATAGCATTAAAGGGTAACTCCATCCCCAAAAAACTAGATAGTTCAAAGGATCACCCCCCAAACCCCAGGTTCATTATATTCTTACTTTCACATAAGACTTCCACAGCTGAGGAAGAAGAACTCAACAACCACGATTCCTTTGCTGGTCTCCTCTCTGTTCTCCTGGTAATGACTGTCAGTCCCAACACGGCCAATGGCTGACTGCCATTACCGATCGAGCGTGCTCAGCTCGCAACGGAGCTTAAAAAAGTGATCTTAGGAAAATCAGAATCGCTGATCATATTACTGCAAATGCTGGAAAATAGTCTAACACACCCCCTGGGTACTTATAAGAAACTTCCACAATTTACTGACACTTCATGGACCCATTGGCAGGCTAAATAAATGGCCACTTGTGCGTTTTCACTACTTCAGACTGGTCGAATTTGAATGGCTGAATTAACGCAATAAAACACTTTTCGACATTTTATAAATATGATCAAGTGGTTACTGCAGCGATGTGTGGCGAAAAGCAAAATGGCACTCGAAAAGGGGTTTCTGATCGTATTTTCAAGGATTTTCGAACGTTCGATACTATTTTCGAAAATGATCGAAAATACATTTGAAAATCCTTGAAAATTTCTGTTTTCAGATTTTCAGATTTTAGATCTTCGGGATTTTCCCGAGATCTGGGAATCCGGAAACAGAAACAAAACTATTGAGTTTCAGGTTTCGGCCATCTCTAGATATCACGCTTTATAAATTGCGAAAAGGCTGCGATAACGGAGGTGAAAAAATTAACAAACCTTTATAACATGCCCCTTTGTGCGTTTGTAATTAGAGATGAACTAAACTGGTAATTTTCCTTCCAATAGCGGTTATGCAGAATCTATCTCAGTCACTATACGATTCAAACCCAATTTTACATTTTTGATAAGCAAATTTTCGAGTATTCAATAGGAATATTTGGTAAGAATTTTACATTTTTAAATGCAATTTTTTTAATTTGGAATTTTCTAACATTTGATTTTTCGATGAAAAGTTCATAGTTTTTTTTTTTTTTGAAAAATCAGATTTGTGCAAATAATGAAGCCAGCAGTTGCCAAATTGTTCTAATCCTCTAAGCCTTCTATTTCTTTCTTTCTTATTTTGTAGTTGTCGGTTGGAAATTAATTTGGAATTTCTTTGAACCAAAAAAGGCATAGACACCCCAAGTATCCCTATAAGCACTAATAATCCAAATTTAAAAATATATAAGTTAAAACAGGGACCCAAAAGGCTTTAAATGAGCATATAACCTACCCCTGTAGTGGATTCCATGGAGGGACTGTAGATTTAGCCTTATAATCTTACAGTTCCAGGAGGAGAAGGAAACAGAAGCCACATAGGGGTAGGTTTAATAAATAATGCACCCCTAACTGTAAATTATAGGGATATTAGAAGTCACCTTGGAGTTCCGTGCCCTGTATAAAGGTACTCGGCCTGCGGCCTCGTGCTTTTATATGGTCACGGAACCCTCGGTGACTTCATATCCTTATAATTTACAGTTGGGGGTGCATTATTCACTATTAAATACACCCCTTCCATTGATTACAAGGGAAGGCAACTGTAACGTTTTTTCCCTATAATCCGTGTGCACTGCATAGTAGCATGCCAATAAAAAAAAAAAACGTGTAATTCCTCTAAACATGTCCTTAATCAAATGTATGCCATATGTGGTGTGTGTGTACACAGAGATGTGGCAACCAACTAACTTTAAATGGACCTAGAGTATAACTTTGGGGTGACTACTTTTTACCTTGGAAACAGCCCCTTTACCTTGGAAACAACCTCCACAAACTATCAGGGTTATTTAATAAATGTTCCTATTGTTTAAAATATATACACAAAAGGGGGGCTGTGGGAGCACTCCTGTGGCAAAATTACTTTATAACAAATAGTGGAAGTGCTACTGATCTGACCAAAACATTGGAATAAACAAGAAAAGAGATGATCAATGCACATTCCTGGGCCCCATATATCATAATATTTATGCTAGTGCAAACAGTAAAAACATGGGTGTTTTTAGTTACAATTTTTATGCATAAACGTGAAAAGCCTCCCAACAACGTCAAGGTAACCCAGTATACTGGGGATACCTTACGTGGTGGAAGGCTTTTTATGCATAAAATTGTAACTAAAAACCCCCATGTTTTTACTGTTTGCACTAGCATAGATATTATGATATATGGGGCCCAGTAATGTGCATTGATCATCTCTTTTCTTGCTTGTTCTATTGTTTAAAATGGTGCTAATATTGCCCCAACCAATCAGATCTTATTTAAAATTTGAAAGCTAACATCTGATTGGTTGGGGCAAAACTAGCACCATTTTAAACAATAAGAACTTTTATTGAGTTTCCCTGTATATATTTTTGGGAACCACACACATACATGCAGACTTCTAGATGCAGTTCTTTGTGTAAATGTTCAATCTTTTTTGATTTTTTGAAAAAAGCAGCAAAGAAGGTTCAGACTAAGAAATTGTGACAAAACTTCAAGTACAAATAAGATATGGCTTGCTTTCATAGTTAGGGTTAAAAAAAACCTCAACCCTTTAATGTATCACTGACTCAAAGTATCCAGTAGATAAAATGTCACCACCAGCCATTGAAACTTAACTAAAACTCAATTTAATATTATAGGAACATTGATTGAAAAGGATTAGTGATAAGTCCTGGTTTTGAAAATAACTTTCCCAAAGCCAGTGAAACTTTTGGAATTTTGATAGGTCAGAGCTGTCAAAAAATTTAAAAAAATGTGTTGAAGGATTGAAAATTCATTGTTGAATTTTGATGTTGCAAAATCTGCTTCAGTTGGACTTGTAGCAGATTTTCTGCTCTATGGAATTCCAACACATTTCAAAAAGCAGCTAAAAGAACGATAATTCGTCTCTTAAAAGGACTTCCTTTTAGCTGGTCTCCAACACTATCTGACTGCAGGGAGAAGGAACCTTTTAGGAAACTTTATTTCTATATAGTACTTGTCACTTGTGTCCTTTTATGCCAATCATCGGAGATAACATATTTTAAATTTATTGCGATTTAAATAATTTCATTTAATTATTAACTCTCCTGTGACATGTACAGTAACAGTTCTGCTAATTAGAATTTCCCCATGCAGCTTTTCTCTACCTGCTAGACTATAAAATCAATGCAGCTAGAAACAGAAAAGCTTTAACTTGAGATACATTTTAGGTGAGCCAATTTGTTATCAGATGTCTAGGTTTACTTTAAAGCCCTATTAGCTTTTTTTTAAAGTCACTTTTATACATTAATTATCTTTTATAATTTACATATCCATTAAATATCTATTTTTTTAATCTCCGATATGCTATAACACTTAACAGATGACTTTTTTTGTTGTGTGTGTATCTGCACTTGCAGGGATCATCAAAACAAACATAAGCTCCAGCGCACACTGTACCTGAAGAAGCAACCGGCTTCTATTGTTTTAAAAACCCAAAAATGTATTGGGCCGTCGTATGGCAGATAAAAATACATCACACCTAAGGTGTCAGATATGATTACATGTCAAAACTTTTTTTGTTTGTTTTTTCACATTCTCCTAAACTTGAGTCTTTATGAAAATAATCCAAGATCATTTCTTGCTGACATGAAATGAATCTTGTACAGAAGTTTATAACCATGAATGAAATTTGCATTTATGTATTCCTGAACCAACATTTTGTTAGCTGTTGCAGGTATGGACAGTTTTATTTTTGGAAGGTCTCTTGCTCCACGGGTTCTAATGAGAACACACCAACTAGATTTCTACACATATACACAATGCACAAAAAAGGCTCCACACCATTAATATACTAATACTGTAGTTCGGAATGGGTGCCAGTGGCTAGTAGCAATATATCATTACAGTTACCAGATTTAAATGATGATGGTGCAGTGGTGCATTGCTACGTCTTCCCAAACAATTAACACAGTATGCTGCTTAACTGACTGTTATTTTCCATCATAATCCTTGCCCCATACCTCACATAGTATGGGGTATAAAGTATGGCAAGCAATTGCATTTATTTTATCTTTACACTATAACTTAATTCTTTTCAGAATGAAAAACTAAATATTTTAGCTCTAAAGAAATTCATGTCCCGTCTGCTAGAATTTAAACATGTTTGGGTTTTTTGGTTTATTTCAGGTGTGAGTAGCCATTCCTTTTTAATAGGTAAGTGTTGCTGGTTTTACTGATTATTGAATGAGGGTGCAACGTGTGACTCTTTCTGTTCTGGGGTGTTCCCACAATGCAGCCTGGGGTTAAAGATATACATCTTTTTCAAGATTCCAGGATTTTTCAAGATTCCAGGATTTTTTCAAGATTCCAGAATTTTTTCAAGATTCCAGGATTTTTTCAAGATTCCAGAATTTTATTCTATATAAGTGCAATACGTCTATTTAACCTAACGTCTATTTTTTTTCAACACTTACATCAAACAAACTTTTTCAAAGCAAATAGGAGTATTGGTGCTATTAACATAGTACAGTGTTTTCATTATTGTGAGAATTAAATTAAGAATATGGAAGGGAAAAATTATACAGTAGTAACAGAATTCATCCTGATGGCAGTGACCAGGAATCCATATTTACGGGCTATGTTGTTTATAGCATTCCTGCTTCTATATTTATTCACTTTATTAGGGAATATTTGTATTATAACTGTAGTTCTAATGAACAGAAACCTCCACACTCCAATGTATATCTTTCTTAGTAATCTCTCCTTTTTTGACATTGTGTATTCATCAACCACAGTCCCCAAGATGATGGCTGGTTTGGTGATGGAGGTTTCAAAAATACATGTGAAAAATTGCATAATACAAATTCATTTCTTTCACTTCTTTGGGTGCACAGAGGCTTTACTCCTCACTACGATGTCTTACGATAGATATGTAGCAATATGTAACCCACTAAGATACAACACAATTATGTCAAAGAGTGTTTGCTTACAGTTAATCTCCAGCTGTTGGATTGTGAGTTTTGCCTATTCATTGACACATACAATTTTGACATCCATGTTGCCTTTCTGTAAATTAAACCAAGTTAGCCACTTTTTCTGTGATATAAAACCTCTTCTCAATCTAGCCTGCGCTGACACCAGTCTCAACGAAACCCTTGTTATTCTGATCACTGGGTTTATAGCAGTAAGTACGTTTTGCCTAATTTTTCTTTCCTACGCTTTAATTGGTGCCCATCTCATGAAAATCCGCTCATTTCAAGAAAGACGCAAAGCCTTTTCCACATGCACCTCTCATCTTACTGTTGTGCTGCTATACTATGGACCTCTTACCACCAGATTCCTGAGACCTGCCACCACTGATAGTCTGGAGCAAGACAGACAAACTGCCGTACTCTACACAATCATTACTCCTGTTCTCAATCCAATTATTTATGCTTTACGGAATCAAGAAGTAAAAATGGCAGTAAAGTCAAAAATCTGGGGGCTTAAAGTTGTTCAAAACTGACTTTTGTATAAATTACCTATTTTTTCTGTATCTTGATATTTTTTTAAGAACATTTCTGAAGGAGCATTGTGCCATATGCAGATGTAGTATTGACATGCAACCGATATTCCAGACAGGAGATCCATTACTTTCAAGGCTTATGACATTTCATTTCTTCACCCCATTAGATCACTGACTGGAGATGACATGATGTGAAAACCCAAGTGCCAAGAATTCTATTTAATCACAATGATCTATTTTATGCCCAAATCTGTAATGTGGGAAAATATCCAAAGCCACGTTTTAATTTTTCAAATGGGAAAAAACAAATGAAATAATGAATTAATGCAACTAAAGAAGACCTGGGCAAAATACTCCCTAGGTGCCACATCACCCAGCCATGTGCCTGACCAGCCCACTGCTATATGAACTGAACCCCCCAAAAAGTCTAGTAGCATATACAGAATGTTTTATCAATTGGATTATTAGCAGCAGATAAGAAAATTCTGAAACTCTGAAATTTGATCACCTTATAAGAAGCGTTCATTTTACAGTTTTTATAATGAGATCAATTGAGTTTACCCCATTGTTCTGGCACTTCACAAATGTCCCATTTTTTTTGTGAAACTTTTTATGTGAATTATTATTTATGAGAATTATTTATTCTAAACTGTGTACATTTCATTTCAAATATGCAGAAAATACACAATTACAAGTAATGAGAGTATCTTAATAAAGATATACTTGTGAAACATACCACCCACAGAGATGGTTCCAGCAGTACTCCACAGTCTTATTACAAACAGTTTTTATTGTGACTGATGGAATAGGAGGTGGGAAAGTTTGTCAATGCTAATAAATTGTATAAACCAATTAGAAGTTAGCAATGTATTGGGTTATTATAGTCAAATAACATCTGATTGGTTCCTTTGGAAAAAATACTGTGAACAAAATTTTGTACTTTTTGTTGCATTGTAATTCTGTATTACTGTATTTAAAGGACAACTCCACCCTCATAAGAAATTCTTTTAGAAAGAATGGCCTCTTTAATATGTTGATACATCATAGTTTGTCCTATGAATTCATTACTGTAATCCTGCTATGCTTCTGGATGCCTCAAGGAAAGTGAGCAATTTAGAAACCTATACTGAACCTGTACTGAGCCTGGGCATGCTCAGCAGAAGAGGCAGACAGGGTATTAACATTCAATCATTGGCTGTCAACTGTCAAATCCATAACTGACAGTTGCTAGGAAGCAGAAACAGGGGCAGCAGGACATTGTGCAGGATTTCAGGTTAGACTTACACCTTTGAGATTTCAAACTATTACCGTTTAGGGTTTTGGGGGGTGATTTACCTGTATGTAACTTTTCATTTTGGGGCTGGACTTTAAACACACTATTAATGAGATCATATGTATAGTATAATGATTATGTCATTTTTGCTTTATTTTTGTTCTCATTTCTCTGGTTATGATTCGCCAGTTGCCCCATAGCATTAAAGGGTAACTCCATCCCCAAAAAACTAGATAGTTCAAAGGATCACCCCCCAAAACCCCAGGTTCATTATATTCTTACTTTCACATAAGACTTCCACGCTGAGGAAGAAGAACTCACACAACCACGATTCCTTTGCTGGTCTCCTCTCTGTTCTCCTGGTAATGACTGTCAGTCCCAACACGGCCAATGGCTGACTGCCATTACCGATCGAGCGTGCTCAGCTCGCAACAGGAGCCTTAAAAAAGTGATCTTAGGAAAATCAGAAATCGCTGATCATATTACTGCAAATGCTGGAAAATAGTCTAACACCCCCCTGGGTACTTATAAGAAACTCTCCACAATTTACTGACACCTTCCATGGACCCATTGGCAGGCTAAATAAATGGCCACTTGTGCGTTTTCACTACTTCAGACTGGTCGAATTTGAATGGCTGAATTTAACGCAATAAAACACTTTTCGACATTTTATAAATATGATCAAGTGGTTACTGCAGCGATGTGTGGCGAAAAGCAAAATGGCACTCGAAAAGGGGTTTCTGATCGTATTTTCAAGGATTTTCGAACGTTCGATACTATTTTCGAAAATGATCGAAAATACATTTGAAAATCCTTGAAAATTCTTTCTGTTTTCAGATTTTCAGATTTTAGATCTTCGGGATTTTCCCGAGATCTGGGAATCCGGAAACAGAACAAAACTATTGAGTTTCAGGTTTCGGCCATCTCTAGATATCACTGCTTTATAAATTGCGAAAAGGCTGCGATAACGGAGGTGAAAAAGTTAACAAACCTTTATAACTATGCCCCTTTGTGCTGTTTGTAATTAGAGATGAACTAAACTGGTAATTTTCCTTCCAATAGCGGTTATGCAGAATCTATTACAGTTCATACTATACGATTCAAACCCAATTTTTACATTTTTGATAAGCAAATTTTCGAGTATTCAATAGGAATATTTGGTAAGAATTTTACATTTTTAAATGCAATTTTTTTAATTTGGAATTTTCTAACATTTGATTTTTCGATGAAAAGTTCATAGTTTTTTTTTTTTGTTGAAAAATCAGATTTGTGCAAATTAATGAAGCCAGCAGTTGCCAAATTGTTTCTAATCCTCTAAGCCTCTCTCTATTTCTTTCTTTCTTATTTTGTAGTCTGTCGGTTGGAAATTAATTTGGAATTTCACTTTGAACCAAAAAGAGGCATAGACACCCCAAGTATCCCTATAAGCACTAATAATCCAAATTTAAAATATATAAGTTAAAACAGGGACCCAAAAGGCTTTAATGAGCATATAACCTACCCCTGTAGTGGATTTCCATGGGAGGGACTGTAAGATTATAGCCTTATAATCTTACAGTTCCAGGAGGAGAAGGAAACCAGAAGCCACATAGGGGTAGGTTATAATAAATAATGCACCCCTAACTGTAAATTATAGGGATATTAGAAGTCACCTTGGAGTTCCGTGCCCTGTATAAAAGGTACTCGGCCTGCGGCCTCGTGCTTTTATATGGTCACGGAACTCCTCGGTGACTTCTAATATCCTTATAATTTACAGTTGGGGGTGCATTATTCACTATATAATACACCCCTTCCATTGATTACAAGGGAAGGCAACTGTAACGTTTTTTCCCTATAATCCGTGTGCTACTGCATAGTAGCATGCCAATTATAAAAAAAAAACTGTGACAATCTCTCTAAAGTCTCTATTCAATATTTCCCCTCCTCTCCTCCCGTTTATCTTTAAGCTGGATACACACCATACAAAAATTTGGCCTGACTCTCATTTCAGTTTTTCGGTTGGTCCAGCGAAGATATTGGATAGATTTTTCTTTTGGCGGCCACAACCGACCATGAATGACCACCGATTGTTCATTCATCCGAATCGGACAAACGCACAATTGGATGTGTAAAACCAGGTCTGATCGTGTCATCCTCTATAGAACGCACACGCGTTCATGGCTAATTGTTGGACGCGACAGTGCTTCATCCTGGCCCACTGTTTGGAAGTGCCGAATTATCAGTCAGGAGGAAGGATCAAACCATGTGTACCCAGCTTTACTGTTTTGTAGCCACACGATAGAGCAGCCATGAGAAAAAGGTGAGGGGAACGGAGCAGGGAAATGATTTACTGTGTGAAAACATCTGTAAGGTGAGAGAGATCCCCGGGAAGTTGATTTGTGAGTGGTGAGGAGGAGGGGAGTGTAATGTGGAGAATAAGCAGGATTATTTAGGAGGTCTGGTGATCCCTTTTATAAACATACAAAAAAAAAGGATCCTTTAATTTTTCGGGTTATGAGGACTTATGCCAGACCACCATACAGCAGTTGGGGTGGGGGGAAGTTATTGGACTTTAAAATCTATTGGGGAGTTTATTTTATTTTGCATTTCAGGACATTTGTTAAAAATCTCTGGGGAGGGAAATCTGGATTATAATGTATAATGTACCCCTAACTGTAAATTACTAGGATATTAGATGTCACCTTTATAAAAGGAATATTATATGGTCACGGAACTCCTTGGTGACTTCTAATATCCTTATAATTTAACGTTGGGGGTACATTAGTCACTATATTAACTATTCATGTTTCCTGTAAAATAAAATACCTGTTAGACCTATTTATAGTATACTGTGTCCATAATCTAACCAGGTGAATACGGTACCTTACGTATGTGGAACCTATGTGATTCATTTACAATAATATAAATAAAATGGAGCTGACGAAGCACAGGGGATGTGAATACTAGAGGACTAGATTAGCTTTGACTGTATAATATGAAATACTGTAAAGATATAAAGATACTATTGGTCAGTTTGAATAATCCATAAAGGTATGAATACTGTAGGGTATTAAACTAAAAAGGCAAAGGAGAAAGTAATTGAATAAGATACTATGGGGATTCCTAAACACACAAGGTTAAAGGTAGAATTAATAGTATGTAATATGTTTATTTGTTGTCTGTTTGTGGTTAATGCCTATGTTAAGAGAAAGCCATTGCAGTCTAATTCAAGTGGGTGGTGTGGGTGAGTTTTATTCATTTATTAATTACTTTTGTGTCAATAAATGCCTTTTTAATGGATGACAAGTTTGGGAGTGCTTATAGGGAGGGTGTCTATGCCTCTTTTTGGTTGGTGGTAATAATTAGTTGATCCCTGGCACCATCCTAATGCTGATAACACACATCTATATAGTATCTGTATGGTGCATCGAAATATGCTATTTGTAAGATTGCACTTAATTTACCAACATGCCCAGTCTACTCCCCAATTGTGCCAACAACAGTTGGAAATGGTCAGTCATGTCTGGTTACCACCTGATTTAATGGAACAATCTGGACAATCAATCAGGACAAAATGTGTACCTAACCTAAAGTCACCCATACACAAAACAATGCTGATTGTACAAGCCCAGTATTGTATGATTGATATTGATCTAATGTTTTTTCTAACTGGTCCAATATGGGGGGAAAGAACATACAATTAGCCATACACAAAATAGTATAGTACGATATTGGAATATCCTGTTATGGAATGATCAGGGTTGATGCATGTTTACTTACTTTCTGTTCTTTAACTCAAATCAGATAATTTCACATAACAGTTGCCTATTTAGCAAAATTATGAGCAATTATGTCTCTCTTGACCTAAAAATAAATCTCAGATATTCAGATATTAAGTTTGTGTATGCTGCCTTTATAATGTATCAGTAAAATACTGTCTGTCAGATAATAACATTATAATCTGTTATAGGCAGGGGCGTAGGGATCACTATGGCAACCATAGCAGTTACTATGGGGCCCAGAGGCAAAGGGGCCCGTCCAGGTTCCCGTGCAGGCATGTCCCCATCCTGAGAAAACATTTACCTCACGTAGTTCAGCCCCACAAACCCTATTTTTGTTTTTCTTTCAAACCTTTCAAAGATGCTTTTATGTTTTAGTAAATTAAAAAAGGGGTTTGAGGGGTTCAACTATGTGAGGTAACATTTTTCTTTGGAGGGTGGGCATACCCTTAAAACCCTGGCTGCTGTTTGGCCAGGTTAGGTCACACACCGAAGTTTGTGTGGGTGGCATTTAAAATCTTGCTGTGGGGCCCTGTGATATCTAGCTACACCCCTGGTTATAGACACTTGGATAGTGTGCTGGGGGACAAGGGGGAAAACACTCATTGGTTGTTGTTTATTCTAGGCATATGGGGCTTATTTAGTAAGAGGTGCAAAATTTTGCCTTTGATATGTATAACAATCAGATGTTATTAAATGTTTTCTAACTGCAGCAAAAGGTATCATCTGACTGGATTGTGCAAATTATTAATTCAGGCAAATCTGTGCACCTCTTATTAAAGGGTATCTCCACCCTGAAAAATAAAACCCAACCGCCATGTTCGTTTTGTTAAAAAAGCAGCAGAAATGTGCTTACAGTCCTTCGATCCCCCAGTGCTCTGTTCCTGGCCCTCTGGTTGCCAGAAGGGGCTGGACCGGCAGCCGGGTCTGTGACGTGCATGCCCAGTGGCGTAACTACCGCCCCCGTCACCTCCGTGACCGGTAGTAGGGCCCGCCACAAGCCCAAATCCCTGCAGTATTGAGCCTTTTTAAAGAGCTGATCGCACGTATGAAGAAAACATACGCACGATCAGCTGTTTAAAACCGGACCCCAACTTCCGGTTCAGTTCCGGAAGTTCGGGTCCGGTTTTAAAGAGCTGATCGCGCGTATGTTTCCTTCATATGTGCGATCAGCTCTTTAAAAAGGCTCAATACTGCAGGGATCTTGGAAGTCTGCGGAGGAGGGAGGAGGGAGTCAGGGGCCTGGCCCCCAAACTCACGGGGGGCCCAGGCCCCTTCAGGTATGACCCTACGCATGCCAGAAACCTCTCAGAGGGCAAGGAAGCAGCAGGGACCGGATAACTCCTACTCTTCAGTTTTAGGAACTTTGGATAGGCACTGCAGGAGAACCATAAGGAGTTAAAGTATAAGCAGTAAAAAAGTTATGGTTATTGGAAAGCTGCAGCTTTAAAAACTATTTGGGCTATTTTTATTTTTTTCTATTAGCCCCCCCCCGGACCTACCTTTACTGCTTCAAAGTTGCTGGCTTCATCATTCTGTATATTGGAATTTGTAGCTCCGCCCCACCGAGATCTCCTGGCTCCTCCAGCTTCCTTAGTTTCAACAGGTAAGTTCCATTTGTTACACACGTGCACACGCAATGTCATCTCGCCACATCTTGCTTAGGCCGTGCCGTGTTATTGGAAGCTGTAGCTTCCCAATATCCTTTAAGGATTTTTTAACTACTTAGTGGGCCAACACTGGGGCAAATTTTAGTTTTGGGGGGTGGATATGCCCTTTAAATAAGCCCATAAGTAGCATTTCATATAGCAAATCTTTATTAACATAGAGTTGTTGGTTATTAATGAATTTGTAAATTGATCCCAAGAGATGTTCAGTATGTTTGTAAATTAAGGAATTTCATGTCAGTCATCATGTCCCTTAACGTTCTCCCCAGCCATTTTACAAACCATATAAAGATTCATAAAGAAACACTTCCTGCTCTGCCCCAGAAACATGCACTATTGTGTTATCTGGCTAATTAGTCCAAAATGAAGTATGATTGGTCACCTTCCAAACAGAAATGTTCAGGTGAGAAAAATTATTCCCAAGTCTTAGGATTTATGTTGCTTTAACATTCATTTGTTTCTCTTCCACCCCAATCCTTCTTTTAAACTGTGACTTAGTTTGCCCTTTTTCTGGGTGAATTTGATATGACATGAAGTCATAATACTTTATGTTAACATTTATGCTTTTTACTTCCTTATCTTCACATTAATCAGCATCGCTGCATGAAGAACCAGTGCCAGGAACAAAATGCCTCCAGCAATGCCCCTCTCATGTGCTCCCTATGGCTGCGTGATCCTGCACCAAGGGGGGCACCACCATAGACTTCAAAAGACAGGGATGCCGGTACCCTGAACAAGTTTTTCAACTAGTCTCATGGAAGCTGCATAGGGATGTGCAGGAGTTTTGAGCTAAATCTGGTTGTCATGTCGAAATTTCCTCCTTGTTGGCACAGGCCTTTCACCGGTAGACTCCAAAAGGTGAGCCACAGCCGATGGCTAAAAATTAAAATAAAAACGTCCAGCACATTTGTATTTGAACTTTTTTTTATTTCTTTATAACAGAACATTCCCCACTATCTATTACCTATATGGATTGTACAGTATATTCCTACTGCAATAATAATTCCATTACCCATGATTATTAGGTAAAGCTTCTATTACCTCTTCAACAACGCTGTGTTTTTGTCCAGAAGGTAAGTATTAAAACAGTTAAAATGAAAAGTATCTGGGGCAGGGATGTAGGTTTGATAATTCCTACTTCCCAATGTTGTTTCTGTGAGGAGCGCCAGCACACAATACTTCTGCCAGGCTTCCTCAATGCTTCAGCACTATCTTTCATGCAGGAAAGCCCAGAACTTAAATGGCAGATGAAAACTCTAAGTGCTGGTGCTTCTCAATACAATGATATTGGGATGATATAATGATATAACCCCAGGCACTTAGTTTTATTTAAATGTATTTTTTTTACAATGGAGTTGCCCTTTATTAAGCCCTTTAAACCCCATAAGGGTGTTAAGAATAACCCTCCATGACATAATCTGCAATTGTGGCCTAACAAGAAATTTTGCTGTTAAATTGTTAAATTCCTGGACACAACAGAATTTTTTTTAGGCCTTGTTAGGAATCCAGAAGTGTCCCCTGAAACTGCTTGTTTTAGGAGATGTGGGCTGACTGCAAGACTTTTTACTGACAAGATTTCCCCTCACTGGTGTTTGTGAGTATAGATGTTTTAACTTGAAAGGGAACCAAACTTTAAAGTTGGCTTATTTATAGGAGAGAAGCCAAACCATTGATATGAAAACAATTCTGACCCATATGGCTGTAAGACCTTATGGAATATACATTGAATTTAAGAGATCTATGAATGGAAAATGTACTTACTTTTAATCAACTAATGTAAAATATTACATTTTATTTCCCCCCTTTGTCTACCAGGTTTTATGTGTCTGCCAACAAGAATGGAACGGAAAAATCAGACACTTGTTAAAGAATTCATTCTCCTGCCAATGACAACTGTTCCTTACTTCCAGACTATTCTTTTTATAGTTTTTCTTATTTTATATCTGTTCACTTTAGTTGGGAACATCAGTATCCTGGCAGTGGTTAGTATGGACAGACGCCTCCACACTCCAATGTATTTTTTTCTTGTTAATCTCTCCTTTTTTGACATTGTGTACTCATCTACCACTGTTCCCAAAATGATGATTGGTTTAGTGCAGGAATACTCAAAAATATCTTTCCAGGGTTGTATAACACAGATTTATTTTTTTCACTTATTTGGTTGTACAGAATCCATGCTCCTCACTTCAATGTCTTATGATCGATATGTAGCCATATGTAACCCTCTAAGATATACCATCATTATGGGGAAAAGTACTTGTTTTCAGTTTATCTTTGGCTCTTGGGTATTGAGTTTATTCTATTCCCTGACACACACCATTCTAACGTCCAGGTTGCCTTTCTGTAATATCAACCAAGTAAGTCATTTCTTTTGTGATATAAAACCTCTCCTAAAGTTAGCTTGCACTGATACCAGCCTTAATGAGAATCTAGTGACTACAATAACTGGGTTTATGGGTGTGAGCACATTAAGCCTTATCTTTCTTTCCTATTGCTTTATTGGTGCTCATATATATAAAATGCGGTCAGCTCATGAACGGCGCAAAGCTTTCTCCACCTGCACATCACATCTGATTGTTGTGTTCCTGTTCTATGGACCTCTCGTAACCAGGTTTCTTAGACCTACTACAAACGATAGCCTGGAGCAAGACAGACAATCTGCTGTACTGTACACGGTCATTACACCGGTCCTCAATCCAGTTATTTATGCTTTGAGAAATCAAGAAGTCAAAAGATCACTGAAGTCAATCTTTTTTGGAATTAGTCGACAGAAACTAAGCCCTTAAATACATATTTTCTTTGCATTGGTAGACAGTTAGAAACCATACACGCACTGATATACACTTAATTTAAACAGAAACTAAAGGGTTCCCCCATTTACAATACCCCATGTGAGAACGTAAAAGGCAAGATTGCAACCTCTTGGAGAGGAAAAGCAGAATGGAAGAAATATTCTGTCCTAAATGCCACTTCAGCCCTTCACCCCCCCCCCCTTCATATTTGGGAATTCAAGAATAGTAGAGCGGGCAGCACCAGACCAAAATGGAGCTTAAGACAAGATATTTCTCCTATCCTTCTGTTTTCCCACCGGTAAGTTGGGTATGGTGGTAAATATATACCTAATTACAACAGGGGGACAGAGATGTAATCAGTTATTTTCAGCCATAAAATGAAATTTCACACACTGATTAAGCACCCCCCAAAACCCCAGATCCATTTTACTTACCTTACTTACCCACTTTACTTACCCCTGCTCCTGTTGCGAGCAGGGAGCAGCACAAAGGCGGTGAGGGACTGGGCATTGTTAGTATGTTCCTGGGTATCTGAAGGGCATCCTGGGGCATTGAAGGATGACATTTACTGTTTAGACTGGCTTGATACCAGAATAGTAGATATGGATCAATATGCAGAAAACGGGACCCGGATTTTCATGTAAACTGATAATTTTTTATCCCTACTTAAATTCAATAACATAAAAGAAGTCTTCAAGCTTAGAAGATGTCTGATATTAAAATGTACATACTGTAGATGAGAAAATCTAAAATCTACCAATGTAGACATCCATTAAAGTGGATCAGACTACCACCATCTGATCCACAGTAACTAATTAATAAGTCTGAGACAGATTGTTCAGCAACACAAAGCTTGCATTTCCCGGAACCAAAAGGAGATACGTCCAACTTACTTATGCAATTATAATGGAACTTTTTTTAATGAAGCCTGATGCATTTGGGACCTCCAACAGACAGTAAAACTGAATAGTAAGCTGGGCGATTGTTTAGTGTGTGCCCCACTTGTTTTATGAGTCGTTTTATATATGTGGGTGTTGAGCTCATGCTTTAGGGTATTTATATTGGAATAGATTGTTACAGATATATAATTAACACAAAATAAGAGACTTCCCAATCCTTTTTTCTTTATAAAGATTTCTTTAAAAATAATAATAAGAATCTTTATTCTCAATTCAAGTCTTCACCAAAGTCCTCTCATTAGAAGTTTCTCTATTTCATCACCTCCTCTAAAGTGCTTTAACACCCACTCAATGCCTTACCAAAGCTAATCTAGTATCCTGACTCTGGATTGAGTTAAAGGGCATGTCCACCCATTTTTTTAACTTTTTATATATTATAGTTATTGGTCCCCCAGCCCCAACTGCCGTAACAGAATTGTTAGAACGTGCCCCGATCTTTACTTACCTTCCCTCTCTCCTCCGCCGCACTCTCCCAGCCCTCTGCTTGCACGGAAATGCAAGCAGGGGGCAGGATCGGCAGCCGTATCCCGTAGCCGTATTGGCTGAGAGGCAGTCAATCAGGGACGCTGCTGCCGGCTGCTTAGAACGCGGGAGGATAGAGGGAAGGTAAGTAACTATCGGGGGACTTTCTAACAATTCTATTACAGCGGTTGGGGCTGGGGGACCAATAACTATATTAACAACAAGGGGTTTTGTGCTGGGGAAGGGAAAAGAAAATGGGAGGGAGAGGGAGGGGGGGGAGGACTCTCCTGCTCATGCCTCAGACCTTGTCGAGTTTGAGGCCGAGACAGGCGCAGGATGAGTCACCCAGACCTTCTGCAGTACACTATCCTGGACTTTGGAGGGGCACAGCATGGCAACCATAAGGAGCTGGGATGTAAGGTACGGATTTTTGTACACTAGAGTGGGGCCAGTATGGGGTTAATTTTGAGTTTTGGGGGTGGACGTGCCCTTTAACACGGGTAGGCAACTCTTTTTCACATTGGGGGAAAATGGATTGTCGTAAAGGGCAGGACCAAAAGGTTCAAAAGGTTTTTTTCATTATAAGTTTTTATATTATTTTATTTTTTATAGAAGGTGTGTAATATTTTAGATTCATTCCATCACATTCAATTAATCATTTTTTTTAGAAAATAAATTTAAAAAGAAATCAATTATCCAGCCTGAGTCAATAAATTAAGAGTTTTTTAGTCAGGGGCAACCAAAGGGCCGCAAGTGGCCCCGGGCCTTATTTTGCCCAGGTCTGAGTTAACATGTTCATTTTGTGTCTCTGCGAAGGTGGCAAGTACTTTGTGAAAGACCTTCCCACCCCCACAGTATATATGTGCCATTTTTCTGTCTATGATTGTCTAATAAACATTTAAGCGAAGAGCTGGCCCCAAGGTGAAAGTGAGAAGAGACCTGCACCCCCAGGGCACGTGACATCACAGAAGAGAATGAACGGTTTGAAAGCGCTTCTGCTTAAATGCTCGTTACTCATCCTGGATTTAACATGTTCACATGGCTTACCCTTGAGTCTTTTATTAAGTTTATTGACAAATTATCATCCAAATAGGATGATGTGGGGTGAAACAATTTATGTTGGCATTTACCTTGTAGAATGTATAAGTCACATTACTTCAAAACTGCTTAGAAACTTTAATTGACATGAATCACACATGTCTGTCTAGATCTAAAAGTGCTGGTAGGCTGTATTAGTCGCATTACTTGAAAACTACTTAAAAACTTTCATTGACCTACAGCACATTTCATCAGCACATCAACTAGTTCCTGTTATTAGATATTGACTTATCGCTTCTCATACAACAAAGGTAACAGTAATTCTAGGTTTTAATTGTATTTAAAGAAAAGAGTCAGGGTTATTTTATAAAAGTTCTTATCGTTAAAAATAGTGCTAATTTTGCCCCAACCAATCAGATTTTAACTTTCAAATGTTAAATAATATGATTGGTTGAGGCAAAATTAGCACCATTTTTAACAATTAGAACTTTTATTGAATCTCCCTGAGTCATAATTTTGGGACAATTTTTTTCAAACATTTTAACAATCTTACAAGTTTGTGGAGAGGTGGTAACAAAGTTAAACCTAAAAAATTCAGAGAGATAGATTTCCCCCCAATATCTTTAGTTTAGTTTGTAGACCTGTACCCAAAGGACCCCTGTTAAAGACAGGATATGTTCTCTATCTGATAATACCGCTGCTCTATATTATGCATATTTAATATCAATAGGGTCATATCCCTGTTCTAGAAAACTGTGTGGCCTGATCATAAAATGTGTCCCATGTGTCTCCTAATGCACACTCAGATACCTTTTATCAATGACGAAGGATGGCTGCTTTTATTATGCAAAACAGTATTCCTACTGATAGACTAACAGAAAGCATCTGTGATAAAGGAATCAGCCTCAAAGCTTTTAATATATCCCTAAATATGAGGCTGGTTCCATAGGTCTGTTTTTAGGAATAACATTTTAAATTATTATAGTTCGGAAAAAGTTTTTCACTGTGAGAATGGTAAAGCTATGCAACTGTCTTCCAGTGGACGTTGTAATGGCAGGTTCATTGGATAGTTTTGAAAGAAAGCTGGATACGTTACTGGTATTGAAACATAAAGTAGAGTTGATCCAGGGAATTGCCACTGAGAGTCAGGAAGGAATTTTTTTTCCCCTTTATAAAGTTGGTGGGGGTTTTTTTGCCTTCCTCTGGATCAACAGTTAGGCAGGAAATGAGGATATTGCTAGATGGATTGGACTGGATGGAGGTATGTCTTTATTCAACCTTTAATACTATTCTATACCATACTATATCCATCCTAGGTCATGGATTAGAGATATACCTATTGACTAGTTCTGCAAATAAGCAAAAATGTTCTACGTGGGTCAAATTTTAGGATTAGATCATGAAAATCTCATTGGAATGTAGACATCACCCAAAATTAAATATGCATATGATAAACCAGTATCGTCAAATAGAGAACATTTTTCTGTTTTCAAAAGGGGTCTATTTCGTTAAAGACGGGTCTAGAAATACAACTATTTTGTGGAAAATCTATTTCTTTGAGTTATAACTCTAGAAGTTTCTATAATTTTTAAAATTGGAACAAAATATTGTCTCTTCCTTATAATTGACCCTATTTTTCTAAGCATTTCTATTAAGGAGAAGAATATCTATTAGTATAGAAGTATAAGAATATTTATATGTTCATAGTTGAATGAGTTTTAAGCTACCAATGATGTCGGGAGTAAATAATATCTCATATAGAAAAGGTGTATATGTACGTGTGGCATTTCTCACTATTACCATCTAAATGGCCCTAAATATATGTAAATAAAGTATAGTACTTATATATATTAGACACATGACAAAATATATAAAGTTTATAAATATACTTACATTGCTGAAACCATTATTATGATATGGACTGATCTAAAAAGAAGGTTTAGCCACAAAAAATCTTTATGTGTTTAAAACTGAAAATTATGAGCTGTTTGTAAAACAGCCAATCAAAAAACTTGCGAGAGATATACTGTATGTATAGTATAGTATAGTATAGTATAGTATAGTATAGTATAGTATAGTATTTGAGGTTGAATTAAGACATACGTCCATCCAGTCCAACCCATCTAGCAAAATCCTCATTTCCTGCCTAACTGTTGATCCAGAGGAAGGCAAAAAAAATAAAAAAAACACCAAATTTATGAAGGGGGAAAAAATTCCTTCTTGACTCCAAGTGGCAATCGAAAATTTCCCTGGATCAACTCTACTTTATGTATCAATACCAGTAACCTGCAACGTTCCTTGTTTGCAGAAACTCATCCAGCTTTTTTTTTGAAACTGACCAATGAACCTGCCATAACAACGTCCACTGGAAGACAGTTCCATAGCTTTACCGTTCTCACAGTAAAAAATCCTTTCCGAACTTGAAGCCTAAACCTTTTTTCTTCAAGTCTTAAGGGATGTCCTCGTGTCCTCTGACATGCTCTATTGGTGAACAATGCCCCAGATAGTTTATTGTATGGCCCGTTAATGTATTTATACACAGTAACCATATCCCCACGCAAGCGCCTTTTCTCCATCGTACATAATTGTAACTTTTCCAGTCTCCCTTCATATTCATGCTCCCCCAATCCCCTTATTAATTTAGTTGCCCTTTTCTGAACCCTTTCCATTTCAAAGATGTCCTTTTTGTACACAGGATTCCAAAATTGCACTGCATATTCCAAATGAGGCCTTACCAATGCTTTGTAAAGAGGGAGAATTACATTTTCCTCCCTTGAATCCATACCTCTCTTTATTCAAGATAATACCATGTTGGCTCTGGCTGTTGCCGCCTGGCACTGCTTGCTACCTTTAAGTTTGTTATCCACCAAAACTCCAAGATCCCTTTCCAACAGAGATTCACTTAACCCAGAGCCATTTATAATATAAGCAGCACAAGGATTTTTAAGTCCAAAATGCATCACCTTACATTTATCAACATTGAATCTCATCTGCCACTTAGCAGCCCAATGTGACAATCTATCTAGATCCCCCTGCAACGATTGCACATCCTTTGAAGTTTTTAATGGTTGACAAAGTTTTGTGTCGTCAGCAAACACAGAAACCTTGCTGACAATACCCATTTCCAAATCATTAATAAATAGATTAAATAGAAGTGGCCCCAACACAGAACCCTGTGGCACCCCACTTAGAACTTTAGTCCTTATTGATGAAGCCCCATTAACAACTACTCTCTGCACCCTTCTTTAACCAATATTCTATGTACAAATGTGCCTGTATCAAAAGCCTTTGCAAAATCCAAGTAAACTACATCTAATCCTATGCCAGAGTCTAAACTTCTACTCACTCCCTCATAAAAGCCAAGCAAGTTAGTTTGACAAGATCTATTCCTCCTAAATGTATGCTGGTTACTACTTATAATGACAGTCCTTGAAACATACTCTAGAACATGTTCCCTTATTAAATTTTCCAGGATCTTCCCCACCACTGAAGTTAAACTTACAGGCCTGTAATTACCCAGCTCTAAAATCCCTGCTTTCCTTCTGGGCTATCTATCCCAGTGAGACTGCTAATTACCCCCCCAACCTAGTTTAAAATCTCCTCCAACCCTCTAACCATCTTCTCCCCTAAAACAGCTGCACCACCATCAGTGAGGTGCAACCCATCCCTACTAAAGGGCCTGTAGCTGACAGCAAAGTCTGCCCAGTTCTCTATAAACCCAAACCCTTCTTCCTTACACCACCCTCTTAGCCACACATTAATGCTCCTAAGCTGCCACTGTCTCCCTGGCTAAGCGCATGGCTGCGGAAATATTTCTGAAAACAAGGTCCTTGCTTTTAACTTGGCCCCTAACTCTCGGAAATCATGTTTAAGGACCTCACCTCCTCCTCTAACTTTGTCATTGGCACCAATGTGAACCAAGACCAAGAAATATTACACCTTTCCTTACCCTCCACCTCATTGGTAGCTCCTAAAAAATGCATTCTACAGTATATAGGGATTTATAAGTAAAAGGCTTAACTGCTCCCTCATGTGGAGGCTGTAGGTGTTATGAAAACTGCAAATGCTTAAAAGACAGCACAAGGGCAATAGCAATTTCTACTACTTTTCATTAGGTTTGTAAATAATTAATGGATGTTAAGTAAATAAACAGCAAAAAAATTGTGTTTTTCCTTTTCCATAAGCCACCAATCCAGTACATTCTCTGTAAATAAAAAGTACTGACCTGTATACAAGACAGTTAATACTATCCATTATAGCCTTGGCATTGAATTAGTCCCCAGGGTGATTGAGTCGTTAATTAGAGATCTGAGAAGGTTTGAGCCATTCAACAATGTTCAAATTGAAATATCCTTGGGAGGAAGGAACATTGCAAAACCTTAGATGGGAGTTCACACTGACCACTGCAGGACATGGCAGAAAAAAACAAGAAATCAATGACTTTTTTAAAGCCCATGTCCACCACCAAAACTAAATTTAACCCACTACTGACCCCACTGTGTGGTTCTCCTGCAGTGCTTGTCCAAAGTCCATAAAACTGAAGAGTAAGAGCTGTCTTCCTGTATAAAAGGTTTCTGCCTCCTACTCCTCTAAGAGTACAGTAGCATGCGCAGGGGAGCCCTTTTACCCCCCCCCCCACTCCCTCCTGATCCCTGCCTGGCTGCCCTTCACCAAGAGTAAAATGCTTTATATAAAATGTAGGGCATTCCTTCCCAACTCCAACCACTATATTAGATTTCTAAAAAAATAATCCAAACTCTCCTTACAACCCTTCGCTCCTGCAGCTTCTCTATTGCTGGCAGCCGCAGTTGTGATTGGCTGCCTCTCAGCCAAACACTGCCACAGCTGCCGGTCCGGCCCGTTTGCTAATTCCAGCAAGCAGAGAGCTGGATCAGAGCACCCGTGGATTGAGGGACTGTAAATACTGTTCGGATTCTTTTTTTAAGAAATCTAATATGGTTGTTGGGGGAGGGAAAGAATTATAGAGGGTGGAGAAACCCTTTAAAAATTAAGAGAATATGTAGACTGCAGCACGGTGCCTCAGTCCTGAGTTCAAATCCACCCTTGGACACATATGTAAGGAGTTTGTATGTTCTCCCTGTGCTTGCGTGGGTTTCCTCTGGGCACTCCGGTTTCCCCCACAATCATAAAGACATACTGATAGGTTGTATGTGTCAAATAGAAGTGCTTAGATTCAGGGCCCCTGACCCCCTCCTCCCTCAAAGATCTCTGCAGCAACCAGACGTTTTTAAACAGCTGATCACGCATATGAAGGAAACATGCGCATTCAGCTATTTAAAAGACCGGATCCTAATTTCCGGAGCCAAACTGGGGCAGTAGATTGTAAGCTCTTCAGGGCAGGGCCTGATGTGAATGTATACAACTACTATATAAAGTAGAAATCTTGTATGTATGTATGTATATATGTATGTATGTATGTACTGTATGTGCTCATCTCACAGTCACACCCCTGAATGCATCCATGTAACGGCAACTCCCTCTGAAAGGGCCGACACCCATGAAGTCAGTTTGATCAATAAAAAGTATGCACATCACTTGCACAGTGTGATTCCCCAATTCAGCAACTCAGATTAAGGGCCTGGGCTCTGTGTGTTGCCCGACTTCAGCAACACAGACAAAGAGTTTTGTCAGTGACACAACAACTGTGTAATGTACGGCTGCACAACTCAGAGAGCTGCACACACAGAACAACATCTTCTATAACAGAGGGAACGAGACATTTCCCTTAAGGTCTGTAACACATTACAATTTGCTCCTGGATAATATAAATATAAACCCTGGAAAGACTATGTTACTATTGGTGATATGAATGACATTTATATACAAATATAAACCCTGGAAAGACTATGTTACTATTGGTGTGATAGGAACCACATGTTTATAACAAATATAAACCCGGAAAGGACTATGTTACTATTGGTGATATGAATCACATTTTATACAATATAACCATGGAAAGACTATGTACTATTTGGTGATGATGAAATCACCTTTATATACAAATATAAAACTGGAAAGACTAGTTACTAATGTGATTGATATGAATCCCCTTTATATACAAATATAACCTGGAAAGACTTATGTTCCGGAAAGACATGTTACTATTGGTGATATGAATGACATTTATATCAAATATAACCCTGGAAAGACTAGGAAGGAAAGAAGACTATGTTTCATATTGGAAATAAGATAAACTGGATTTGTTACTATTGTTTGGATGATATTGAATGACATTATTACAAAATAAACCTGGATGAAGACTATGTTACTATTGGTGATATAATGACATTTATATAAAATAAACCCTGGAGAAGACTATGTTACTATGGTGATTTGAATGACTCTTATATACAAATATAAACACCTGGAAAGACTATGTTACTATGTTGATGATTGAACATTTATATACAAAAATAAACCCTGGAAAGACTATGTTACTATTGGTGTATGAATCACATTAATACAAATATAAACCTGGAAAGAATATGTACTATTGGTGATATGAAATACATTTATATACAAATTAAACCTGGATGGAAAGACTATGTTACTATTGGTGATATGAAACATTTATATACAAATATAAACCTGGAAAGACATGTTACTATTGGTGATATGAATCACATTATATACAAATATAAAACCTGGAAAGACTATGTTACTATTGGTGATATGAATACATTTATATACAAATATAAACCCTGGAAAGACCATGTTACTATTGGTGTATGAATCATTTATATACAAATATAAACCCTGGAAAGACTATGTTACTATTGGTGATATGAATACATTTATAACAAATATAACCCGTGGACATGACTTTGGTATATTTATATATCTTAATACTGTGCTATCAGACTCGACTAGTTACTATTTGGAGATATGTAATTGATGTATTATATATCAAATATAAAACCCTGGAAAGACTAGTTTACTATTGGTGATAGAATGACATTTATATACAATATAAAACCCTGGAAAGACTATGTTACTATTGGTGATATGAGACATATTTATAAAATATAACCCTGGAAAGACTATGTTACTATTGGTGATGTGAAGCACTTTATTATACAAATATAAACCCTGGAAAGACTATGTTATTGGTGATTGAACATTATATACAAATATAAACCGGAAAGACTATGTTTACTATGGTGATGAATCACATTTATATACAAATATAACCTGGAAGACTATGTTACTATTGGTGATATGAATGACATTTAATACAAATATAAACCCTGGAAAGACTATGTTACTATTGGTGATATGAATGACATTTATATACAAATATAAACCTGGAAAGACTATGTTACTATTGGTGATGAATGACATTTATATACAAATATAACCCTGGAAAGACATGTTACTATTGGTGATAGAATGACATTTATATACAAATAAAACCCTGGAAAGACTATGTTACTATTGTGATATAATACATTTATATACAAATATAAACCCTGGAAAGACTATGTTACTATTGGTGATATGAATGACATTTATATACAAATATAAACCCTGGAAAGACTATGTTACTATTGGTGATATGAACACATTATATACAAATATAAACCCTGGAAGACTATGTTACTATTGTGATATGAATCACATTATATACAAATATAAACCTGGAAAGACTGTTACTATGGATTGGATAAATACATTTATATACAAATATAAACCCTGGAAAGACTATGTTACTATTGGTGATATGATACATATATACAATATCAACATGGAAAGATATGTAACCCGGAAAGACTATGTTACTATTGGTGATATGAATGACATTTATACACATATAAACCTGGAAAGACATGTTACTATTGGTGATATGAATGACATTTATATACAAATATAAACCCTGAAAGACTATGTTACTATTGGTGATATGAATGACATTTATATAAATATAAACCCTGGAAAGACTATGTTACTATGTGATGTGAATGACTTTATATACAATATAAACCTGGAAAGACTATGTTACTATTGGGATGTGTGAATGATATATATACAAATAAAACCCTGGAAAGACTATGTTACATTGGGTATATGATACATTTATATACAAATATTTAACCATGGAGGACTAAGCGTTAATATTGGTGATATGAATCACATTTATATACAAATATAAACCCTGGAAAGACTATGTTACTATTGGTGATATGAATCACTTTTATATACAAATATAAACCCTGAAAAGACTATGTTACTATTGGTGATATGAATCACATTTATATACAAATTAAACCCTGGAAAGATATTTACTATTGGTGATATGAATGACATTTATATAACATATATAACCCTGGAAGACTATGTTACTATGGTGATTGAATACATTTATATACAAATATAAACCCTGGAAAGACTATGTTACTATTGGTGATATGAATCACATTTATATACAAATATAAACCCTGGAAAGACTATGTTACTATTGGTGTATGAATCACATTATATACCAATATAAACCCTGGAAAGACTATGTTACTATGGTGATTGAATGACATTTATATACAATATAAAACCCTGGAAAGACTATGTTACTATTGGGTGATATGAATGACATTTATATAAATATAAACCCTGGAAAGACTATTGTTACTATTGGTGATTGAATGACATTTATATACAAATATAAACCCTGGAAAGACTATGTTACTATTGGTGATATGAATGACATTTATATACAAATATAACCCTAAAGACTATGTTACTATTGTGATTGAGACATTTATATACAAATATAAACCCTGAAAGACTATGTTACTATTGGTGATATGAATATTTATATACCATATAAACCCTGGAAAGACTATGTTACTATTGGTGATATGAATGACCATTTATATACAAATATAAACCCGGAAAGACTATGTTACTATTGGTGATATGAATGACATTTATATACAATATAAACCCTGGAAAGACTATGTTACTATTGGTGATATGAATGAATTTATATACAAATATAAACCCTGGAAAGACTATGTTACTATTGGTGTATGAATGACATTTATATACAAATATAAACCCGGAAAGACTATGTTACTATTGGTGATATGAATGACATTTATATACAATTAAACCCCTGGAAGACTATGTTACTATTGGTGATATGAATGACATTTATATACAAATATAAACCCTGAAAGCTATGTTACTATTGGTGATATGAATGACATTTATATAAATATAAACCCTGAAAGACTATGTTTATGTGATGACATTTATATACAATATAACCTGGAAAGACTATGTTACTATTGGTGATATGAACACATTTATTCAAATATAAACCCTGGAAAGACTATGTTACTATTGGTGATATGAATCACATTTAATACAAATATAACCGGAAAGACTATTGTTACTATTGGTGATATAAATCACATTTATATACAATATAAACCCTGGAAAGACTATGTTACTATGGTGTATGATAGATGAATACATTTATATACAAATATAAACCCTGGAAGACTATGTTACTATTGGTGATATGAATGACATTTATATACAAAAATAAACCCGGAAAGACTATTTACTATTGTGATATGAATCACATTTATATACAAATATATATGGAAAGACTATGTTACTATTGGTGATATAAATCACATTTATATACAAATATAAACCCTGGAAGACATGTTACTATGGTGATATGAATCACATTTATATACAAATATAAACCCTGGACACTATGTTACTATTGGTGATATAATGATATTTATATACAAATAAAACCCTGGAAAGACTATGTTACTATTGTGATATGAATACATTATATACAAATATAAACCCTGAAAGACTTGTTACTATTGGTGATTGAATGACATTTATATAAAATATAAACCCTGGAAAGACTATGTTTACATTGGTGATATGAATGACATTTATATACAAATATAAACCCTGGAAGACTATGTTACTATTGGTGATATGAATGACATTTATATAAAATATAAACCCTGGAAAACTATGTTACTTTGTTGATTGAAGACATTATATACCAATATAAACCCTGGAAAGACTATGTTACTATTGGTGATATGACACATTTATATACAAATATAAACCCTGGAAAGACTATGTTACTATTGGTGATATGAATCACATTTATTACAAATATAACCTGGAAAGACTATGTTACTATTGGTGATAATACACATTTATAACAAATAAAACCCTGGAAAGACTATGTTACTATGGTGATATGAATCACATTTATATACAAATATAAACCCGGAAAGACTATGTTACTATTGGTGATATGAATGACATTTATATACAAATATAAACCCTGGAAAGACTATGTTACTATTGTGATATGAATGACATTTTATACAAATATAAAACCCTGAAAGACTATGTTACTATTGGTGATATGAATGACATTTTAAAATATAACCCTGGAAGACTTGTTTATGTGAATGACATTTAAACAATATAAACCCTGGAAAGACTATGTTACTATTGGTGATATGAACCACATTTATATACAAATATAAACCCTGGAAAGACTATGTTACTATTGGTGATATGAATCACATTTATATACAAAATATAACCTGAAAGACTATGTTACTATTGGTGATATAATACATTATATACAAATATAACCCCTGGAAGACTATGTTACTATGGTGATAATGACACATTTATATACAATATAAACCCTGGAAGACTATGTTACTATTGGTGAATGAATGAATTTATATACAAATATAACACTGGAAGACTATGTTACTATTGGTGATATGAATACATTTATACATATATACCATGGAAAGACTATGTTACTATTGGTGATATAAATCACATTTATATACAAATATAAACCCTGGAAAGACTATGTTACTATGGTGATATGAATCACATTTATATACAAATATAAACCCTGGAAGACTATGTTACTATTGTGTATATGAATGAATTTATATACAAATATAAACCCTGGAAGACTATGTTACTATTGTGATTGAATGACTTTATATACAAATATAAACCTGGAAAGACTATGTTTACTATTGGTGATGATGAAGACATTTATATACAAATATAAACCCTGGAAAGACTATGTTACTATTGGTGATAATGACATTTATATACAAATATAAACCCTGGAAAACTATGTTACTATTGGTGATATGAATGACATTTATATAAAATATAAACCCTGGAAAGACTATGTTACTATGTGTGATGTGAATACATTTATATACAAATAAAACCCTGGAAAGACTATGTTACTATGGTGAATGAACCACATTTATATACAATATAAACCTGGAAAGACTAGTTACTATGGGTGATATGAATCACATTTATTTACAAATATAACCATGGAAAGACTATGTTACTATTGGTGATATAAATCCATTTATATACAAATATAACCCCTGGAAAGACTATGTTACATATGGTGATATGAATACATTATATACAAATAAAACCCTGGAAAGACATGTTATATTGGTGATATGAAGACATTTATATACAAATATAAACCCTGGAAAGACTGTGTACTATTGGTGATATGAATGACATTTATATACAAACAATAATAAACCCTGGAAAGACTTGTTACTATTGGTGATGATGAATATTTTTATATACAATATAAACCCTGGAAAGACTGTGTTACTATTGGTGATATGAATGACATTTATATACAAATATAAACCCTGGAAAACTATGTTACTATTGGTGATAGGAATAACATTTATATAAAATATAAACCCTGGAAAGACTATGTTACTATGTGATATGAATGACATTTATATACAAATATAAACCCTGGAAAGACTATGTTACTATGTGGGATATGAATGACATTTTATATCAAATATAAACCCTGGAAAGACTATGTTACTAGGTGATATGAATCACATTTATATACAATATATACCTGGAAAGACTATGTTACTATTGGTGATTGAATCACATTTATATACAAAATAAACCATGGAAAGACTATGTTAACCCTGAAAGACTATTTACTATTGGTGATATAATGACATTTATATACAATATAAACCCGGAAGACTATGTTACTATTGGTGATATGAATCACATATATACAAATATAAACCCTGGAAAAACTATGTTCTATTGGTGTATGAATGACATTTATATCAAATATAAACCCTAAAGACTATGTTACTATTGGTGATTGAATGACATTTATACAAATATAAACCTGGAAAGACATGTTACTATTGGTATGTGAATGCATTTATATACAAATATAACCCTGGAAAGACTATGTTACTATTGGTGATATGAATCACTTTATATACAAATAAAACCCTGGAAAGACATGTTACTATTGGTGATATGATGACATTTATATACAAATATAAACCCTGGAAAGACTAGGTTACATTGGTGTATGAATCACATTTATATACAATATAACCCTGGAAAGACTATGTTACTATTGGTGATATGAATGATATTTATACAAATATAAACCTGGAAAGACTATGTTACTATTGGTGATATGAATGACATTATCTCAAATATAAACCATGGAAAGACTATGTTTATTGGTGATATGAATCACATTTATATACAAATATAAACCCTGGAAAGACTATGTTTACTATTGGTGATATGAATGAATTTATATACAAATATAAACCTCTGGAAAGACTATGTTACTATTGGTGATATGAATGACATTTATATCCAAATTAAACCTGGAAAGACTATGTTACTATTGGTGATGTGATGAACTTTATACAATATAAAACCCTGGAAAGACTATGTTACTATGGTGATATGAATGACATTTATTACAAATTAAACCTGGAAAGACTAGTGTACTATTGGTGATATAAATCACATTTAATACAAATATAAACCCTGGAAAGACTATGTTACTATTGGTTATATGAATCACTTTATATACAAATATAAACCCTGGAAAGACTATGTTACTATTGGTGATATATCACATTTAATACACAATATAAACCCTGGAAAGACTATGTTACTATTGGTGATATGAATATATTTATATACAAATATAAACCCTGGAAGACTATGTTACTATTGGTGATATGAATGACATTTATATACAAATATAAACCCTGGAAAGACTATGTTCTATTGGTGATTGAATACTTTTATATACAAAATAAACCCTGGAAAGACTATGTTACTATTGGGGATGTGATGACATTTATATACAAATATAAACCCTGGAAAGACTATGTTACTATTGGTGATATGAACCACATTTAATACAAATATAAACCCTGGAAAAACTATGTTACTTTGGTGATATGAATCACATTTATATACAATATAACCCTGGAAAACTATGTTACTATTGGTGATATGAATGATATTATATACAAATATAAACCCTGGAAAGACTATGTACTATTGGTGATATGAATGACATTTATATACAAATATAAACCCTGGAAAGACTATGTTACTATTGGTGATGTGAATGACATTTATATACAAATATAAACCCTGGAAAGACTATGTTACTATTGGTGATATGAATGACATTTATATACAAATATAAACCCGGAAAGACTATGTTACTATTGGTGATATCAATCACATTTATATACAAATATAAACCCTGGAAAGACTATGTTACTATTGGTGATATGAATACATTTATATCAAATATAAACCCGGAAAGACTATGTTACTATTGGTGATATGAACCACTTTATATACAAATATAACCCTGGAAAGACTATGTTACTATTGGTGATATGAATCACATTTATATACAAATATAACCATGGAAAGACTATGTTACTATTGGTGATATAATCACATTTATATACAAATATAAACCCGGAAAGACTATGTTACTATTGGTGATATGAATCACATTTATATACAAATATAACCATGGAAAGACTATGTTAACCCGGAAAGACTATGTTACTATTGGTGATATGAATGACATTTATATACAAATATAAACCCTGGAAAGACTATGTTACTATTGGTGATATGAATGACATTTATATACAAATATAAACCCTGGAAAGACTAGTTACTTATTGGTGATATGAATGACATTTATATAGAAATATAAACCTGGAAGACTATGTTACTATTGGTGATTGAATGACATTTATATACAAATATAAACCCTGGAAAGACTATGTTACTATGGTGATTGAATGCATTTATATACAAATATAACCCGGAAAGCTATGTTACTATTGGTATATGAATCACATTTATATACAAATATAAACCATGGAAAGACTATGTTACTATTGGTGAATAAATCACATTTATATAAATATAAACCCTGGAAAGACTATGTTACTATTGTGATATGAACCACATTTATATACAAATATAAACCCTGGAAACTATGTTACTATTGTGATATGATCACATTATATACAAATATAACCTGGAAAGACTATGTTACTATTGTGATATAATCAACATTTATATACAAATATAAACCCTGGAAAGACTTATGTTCCTATTGTGATTAAATCACATTTATACACAAATATAAACCCTGGAAAGACTATGTTACTATTGGTGATATGAATGACATTTATATACAAATATAAACCCTGGAAAGATTATGTTACTACTGGTGATATGAATGACATTTATATACAAATATAAACCCTGGAAAGACTATGTTACTATTGGTGATATGAATTATATTTGAAGTTATTGCCATGCTAAGAAATTTAAAGCAGAGCCTCCTGGAATGTGATCATGCCACAAGATATTGCTGTCACGGCCACAACCCTAAACATTACAGTCATGTCCACACCCCAACCATCAAGGCCATGCCTCCAAAGATAACTGCCATGCCCCCAAACATTGCAACCGTGCCCCCAAATGTTGTGAGCACGCTACCAGATATTATGGTCATCCCCCCAGAAAAAAAACAAACCATTATGATCTGCACCTATACATCATGGCCATGCCCCCAAACATTACAGGTACATCCCAAAATCATGCCCACATCCACAAACATCCTATCCATGCCTCCAAACACCACACACACCCAAACTTCACACCCATGCCCCAAAACATCATACCCACGCACCTAAATGGCATGGCCATGCCCATGCTTTAAAACAAAATTGCCAGTGCCCCAAATGTTGCCTCCACCAAATGTCACGTGCAAGCCTCCTGGACACCACAACATCACAGACCAGACCGTCCACATCCTAGAATACCCTTCCCCTGCCCACCAGGACAGTTGGGGGTTGTGGTACACAGGAATTACCTGCGTTACCTGGTTTTGAGAAACAGACACACACTCCCCACATGTCACACACTTCACAGATAGTTACAACTAAAGAATAAAGACATCATGGCACTTTCAATTCGGACCAGAAAGTAACTTTATTGATTGGGATCTAATAGTCAATATAAAGTGGTCCTTGTGCAAGGGTAAAGTGTTAAAGTGCAAACAAGGTGACATACTGCTAGCTAATGTGCAAAAAATAGAGCATGCTTAATAAAAACACACAACGCTCAGACAGCGCAACAGAATGAAGCCCGACTTTAACAACACAGACAAAGAGCTGCACGTCACATGATCAGAGACACTGACGCCTGTCAGTCACTCAAGTGCTGCGATATTCAGTTGCAATCAACATGTTTTCCCCACTGCAAATTCCATGTAACATGTTCACCACAACATTTGTATATTTACACTCCAAGTGGAAAAACTGATAACCTTGTATATAAGGTTTTGCAATAAACATATGTGCTATACGTCACTACAATCTTTTTTTTATAAGGTTCCGATTTTCTTTATTTACCAATAAAATCAAATTGGGGTCTGAGGGACATATTTATAAAGGGCATTATTTTTGTTTTTTTCCCACCAGCCTTTAACACCATTTTTTTAACTTTCAACTTTTCTTTTCATCAGTTATTAAAAAGGTGAATTTTCATCAAAATCGAAAATTATGTAGCAAAAAGTAGCACTAATAATGTTGAATATGTTTGGCACATATGATGGTAAGATGGTAATAATAGTGGAAAACTCAAAAGGTGAATTTTCTCTATTTTAATAATAGGATATGATAAATAGTGTAAAACTCAAAAGGTGAATTTTCTCTATTTTAATAATAGGATATGATAAATAGTGTAAAACTCAAAAGGTGAATTTTCTCTGTGTTATTAATAGGATATGATAAATAGTGTAAAACTCAAAAAGTGAATTTTCTCTGTTATTAATAGGATATGATAAATAGTGTAAAACTCAAAAGGTGAATTTTCTCTGTTTTATTAATAGGATATGATAAATAGTGTAAAACTCACCCAGGTGAATTGTCTCTATTTTATTAATAGTGTAAAACTCAAAAGGTGAATTTTCTCTATGTTATTAATAGGATATGATAAATAGTGTAAAACTCAAAAGGTGAATTTTCTCTGTGTTATTAATAGGGTATGATAAATAGTGTAAAACTCAAAAGGTGAATTTTCTCTGTGTTATTAATAGGATATGATAAATAGTGTAAAACTCAAAAGGTGAATTTTCTCTATGTTATTAATAGGATATGATAAATAGTGTAAAACTCAAAAGGTGAATTTTCTCTATTTTATTAATAGGATATGGTAAATAGTGTAAAACTCAAAAGGTGAATTTTCTCTATTTTATTAATAGGATATGATAAATAGTGTAAAACTCACCCAGGCGAATTGTCTCTATTTTATTAATAGGATATGATAAATAGTGTAAAACTCACCCAGGTGAATTGTCTCTATTTTATTAATAGGATATGATAGTGTAAAACTCAAAAGGTGAATTTTCTCTATTTTATTAATAGGAGACATTTTTTAATATTGCTTATTTTCAGCAAACTGCAGCTAATTATCAAACCAGTTCCATTAGTATAAGAACGTACCATAGTGCTGTGTAAGAAATAGTCATGTTAATGGAACATTCCAGTAAGTAATGATGTTTGGTGAAAATTCTGGTAAAACTGCAAAAAATGCAACAAAAGGGAGAAAAGGGGCAAACTGGCCAAATCTCACTATTTATAAATAGCTTTATAATGTCACACTTAACGCAACGAATAAAGCGAAAACTATCGTCACACATCGCCGCAGCAATACTTTTCCACAAAGGCAAAAACGAGCATTTTTACAAATAAGGCAAAAATAGCGCTATTTGTCATTGCAATGTCCTGCGAAAGCGAAATGGCGAAAATAGCGACCGTTTATAAATATGCCCCATAGTGTTCCATATTGTTACTTTTTACTGGTCTAAAATTGTTACTGAGTTATGAATTTTTAATTTAATCCCAAGAGATGTACAATGTATTTGTAAATTAAACACATAGAATTTGATGTCAGTCAAAATGTCCCTTGATATTCTCTCCAGCTGTTGTACAAACCATATTTATAAAGGTCTATAAACAATCCCTCCTTGTTCTCTTACAGGAACTTGCACTGTGGTGCTATCTGACTAATCCCGATAACATGAAGCTTGATTGGTCTCCTTCCAACCAAAAATGTTCAGGTGAGAAAGACAAGGTAATCCTTTCATCTCTTAGGATTCCAGTTGCTTTAACGTTTTTTTGACTCACTGTATTTTCCAGTTATTTGTTTGTAAATATTTTTTTGGTCTTTTTTTGGTTGAGTTTAAGATGACAAGGTGAAACCATGAAATAGGTTAAAATGTTCATGCTGTGTACTTGTGTAATGTGCACCAGACTAATATGTATACTTTCTTTCCTGTGACAAACGTTACTGACAAATGTTTTAGACAGGTATATAAACATTATTTCATGTGTGCTTGTGAAGGTTCTCATTTATCCAGGTCATGGTATATCTGTAATATTCATTCATCCAGGTCATGGTATATCTGTAATATTCATTCATCCAGGTCACGGTATATCTGCTGTATTCATTCATCCAGGTCATGGTATATCTGTTGTATTCATTCATCCAGGTCATGGTATATCTGTTGTATTCAATTAGATCAACTGGACTTGAAGTTTAATTCTTCAAGATGTTTCGCTAGTCATCCGACTGGCTTTCTCAGTTCAGAATGACTTACTCTGGGCGTTCCTATAACACCTCTTAGCCATTATCCAATCATGCCCTTAACACTTGGCTGTGATATGCTAATTGGGATTTTCAGGGTACATAATTGCCACAGATTCTTGTACAAGTCATTCTGAATTGAGAAAGCCTGTCGGATGACTAGCGAAACGTCTTCAAGAACTAAACTTCAAGTCCAGTTGATCTAATTGAATACAAAGATACTATTTCAAGTGTTACAGGGAAATGTAAAAAAGTTCTTATCTTTAAAAACGGTGCTAATTTTGCCCCAACCAATCATATGTTATTTACCATTCGAAAGCTAACATGATTAGTTGGGGCAAACTTAGCACCATTTTTAATGATAAGAAATTTTATTACATTTCCTTGTTAATCTTTATTTTTAGCAGTCAACAATGCAGCAAGAGAAAAAAAACAAATTAATCTTTGGTGTGACCCTATATTGCCTTCAAAATTGCATTTATTTTTCTAGATATACTTGGACATGGGTTTTGAAAGAATTTGGCAGGTAAGTTGTTCCAAAGATCTTGGAGAACTTACCACAGATTAATTTTTCAGATATTTAAATCAAGTCAATAATTGGCGTGATTACCCTTTGCCTTCAAAACATTGAAATGGGTTTTGAAAATATTCAGCAGGTAAGTTCTCCCAAACATCTTGTTCTTGTTTTTTCATGCATAGTTGGCCTTGTTTCCATGTTGGCAGTATGGCTTTTTGGCCAAAATGCTTCCATAAGTACCTCTTCTGGCCAGACATTTCCAGACAGTATATGAGTGTATGGCTGTGCCCACAGGTTTTGTCTTTGCCATAAGCACCACTTCCCTTCCTCTGGTCATCGGTTTTTACCCAATTACATTCTCCATTGCATTGGGTCCTTGTGCCAGCCATCTAAACAGCAATTTTCTGGCCAATAGTCATCACTAGAAGTGCCAAGGCGTATGTGTTAAACCTTCATTTCTCTTTTAAACGAAAAACTAGAGTTCTATGCCTTTAATATCCTTCTTTTCCACAATGTATTTTTTGTTGTTGTTCTTTTAATGTATAATACTTTTTCTATAGTATATGTGTTTTAAATCTTTTACCCATAACTATTTGGTAAAGTCTGTTTTTGAGGATAGACAATTATTCTGGTTTGACCAACAAAAGTGTACACAGTGAACTGTGATATTCATGTGATGTACTCTATGTGAGGTCAGGTTTGTAATGACACACTTTTTTTTAAGATGCTTACCGTGCATGGATGTTTAACAGCCATTCTATCATCTCTTCTTCCACTGAACTGTAGGTGCATACTGTATACTCTAATGGCTTACCCCTGAAGCATTGTAATTTAAAAATAAAGAGAATACATTTTTTATAATTTTTTATAATAATAAGAATGATTTTTAACACTTTATTTCCCCTTCAAAATATTTTTTTACCGGAGACCCATATAAGAAAGTTCAGCCAGCTACTGCCTACAATACTTATTTGGCATCAGCTGGGGGATTTTCTCATCACATTTTAGTCCACATTTGTCCAGACCTATAGATATTTGTGACAGTTTATCTGGACAATATCTGTTCATTTACATTTATTGTATTTTTATTATAAAAATGCACATATGACCTGTGTGACCAGTATTAACAGCCAGAGGCTTTTAAACACAGTCCAGACAATTTATGTTTTTTAAAGGCCATCATAGTCTTAGGGATTAGTAAGGGGGAATAAAGGGATATCAGGCATCCCTCCTCTTATGGAACTTTTGTAAGTCTCAATGAGGCAAAGGGGTTGGTTCTGGTGGAGGAGAAGGATTTGTTTTTCTGTTGAGAGGCAAGCATGCTGTGTGTGTGTATGTGGGGGGGGTAGGTTTCAGTGTGGGATGCATAAAAGACTTTTCTTGGGATGGGATATTTGGGATATAATATTTTCAGACTTATTATTAAACTGGTGGCCAAGTAACATAACTAGTTTTAGAGCTTACAAGTTTAATTTTTCTTTATCTAGACAATTAACTATTCTTCTTATTATTGCAATGGGCCTTTACAGAAAGGTTTAGGGGAGAAAAGCTTCACATTAAAATCTTGGCCCTGCTTTGATCTCGATCCCTATAGAATAAGCATTTACTTTTTTGTACCCTTTGTCTATCAGGTTTCACGTGTCTACCGGCAAGAATGGATCAGAAAAATCAGACACTGGTAAAAGAATTCATTCTCCTGCCAATGACGTCTATTCCGTACTTCCAGACTATTCTTTTTGTAGTTTTTATTTTTTTATATCTGTTCACTTTAGTTGGGAATATCGGTATCCTGACAGTGGTTAGTATGGACAGACGCCTCCACACTCCTATGTACGTGTTTCTTGGTAATCTCTCCTTTGTTGACATTATGTACTCATCTACCACCGTTCCCAAAATGATTACTGGCTTGGTGCAGGAATACTCTAAAATATCTGTTCAGGGCTGTTTAACGCAGATTTTTTTCTTTCACTTCTTTGGTGGTACAGAATCCATGCTCCTCACTGCCATGTCTTATGATCGATATGTAGCCATATGTAACCCTCTGAGATATACCATCATTATGGGGAAAAGTACTTGTTTTCAGCTTATCCTTGGCTCTTGGGTTTTTTGTTTATTCTATTCCCTGACACACACCATTCTAACGTCCAGGTTGCCTTTCTGTGATATCAACCAAGTAAGTCACTTTTTCTGCGATATAAAACCTCTCCTAAAGTTAGCTTGCACTGATACCAGCCTTAATGAGAATCTAGTGACTACAATAACTGGGTTTTATGGGTGTGAGCACATTAGCCTATCTTTCTTTCCTATTGCTTTATTGGTGCTCATATATATAAAATGCGGTCAGCTCATGAACGGCGCAAAGCTTTCTCCACCTGCACATCACATCTGATCGTTGTGTTTCTATTTTATGGACCTCCGTACCAGGTTCCTTAGACCTGCCACAAACGATAGCCTGGAGCAAGACCGGCAATTTGCTGTACTGTACACGGTCATTACACCGGTCCTCAATCCAGTTATTTATGCTTTGAGAAATCAAGAAGTTAAAAGATCACTAAAGTCAATCTTTATTGGAACCAAACATTTTCAGAAACCAAGTCATTAAATATATTATTCTAGTTGCGTGAGAAGACAAAAGCTGATCACATGTTGATATCGGTTTTTGGCCATGTATGACCAAACAACTAATCAAATGGGAAATAGAAAGTCCATTAAAATATAAAGGAAATGAAGAGTGAAACACACCAACATCTTCTTGGTGCAAAAGGGCCCTTAGCCCATTAATTGGGAACTCAAAACAATACTCCAAATCTAGTGGCAGAGTGTGATATTCAATCAAATTCTTGGTACCTATAAATCCAAAATGTCACCACATGTTGGGTTTTCCCTGCAACGGTTTCAAAGTGCCTCCTTCATTGAATGGACCATAAAGCAAGTTGTTTTGATTATATATATAATATACACATACAACAGCAGAACCCAGGGCACTCACGGGACTTGTGTATATATTTGTACAAGTCCCGTGAGTGCCCTGGGTTCTGTTGTTGTATGTGTGTGTTCCGGCACCTGGGCCGATGTGGATAAGTGGAGTGCACGAGGAGTTTGGTAGGATTTATATATAAAATCCAAAGGGAAGGCACTCACTATGTAGTAATTATAGTTATATATACAATCTTTTTACCCTGGTGCTAAAGGAAGGTTTGCAATCCATATAATCCAAAAAGAGTCCAATGCACTCAGGGAATTTTTCAAAAAACACTCTGTCCTTTATTAACTGTGCATTATAACAGGCAACAATTCCCATTAGGCTTGATAAAGGCTCAGAACCAGGAGCCGAAACGTTGCCTGTAGAAACGTCACAAAACCACAACCGAAATGTCACTGTATACACAATATGTGTGAATAAAAGTTTTTGCTGTTTGAAATGAAGTCCTTATGTGTGCACTGAAATGTCTCTACTATATATAATATTTCCGTCAGGAGCACCAAGGCATAAACGGGTATATTATCTATATATATTATATATATATATATATATATATATAATATAGACACACAAATACAAGGATATGCTGCTCAAATCTTTATTCAAAAATACTTTTAGATGCGTGTGCAATGGAGGACCGGCAATTTATACATTACACAAAAGATTCAGCACTCAACTACACATACAGTTATAAATGAATGGGGTAAAAGAATTAGACATGTAAGCAAGCAATGAAGGGTAATCACCTGCACTGAAGTTCAAATGGATCCTTTAGTTACATTGTTGTACAAACATGCGTCAGCTGATGCGGCACTCCAAGGCAGTATCCCAGCATATATATATATATATATATACGGCACTCGGTCCACACCCTCAACAAATAGTTGGCTTGAAAAAGAGACCTAGAAAGGTACCAAAATGTTGCTTGTGATGTGATTAATAAAGTATTTGGAAGAATAAGCCTGAAGTGCATTGATGACTTGTTATCTTTCTCTCTCCTCATAGACACACACAAATACAAGGATATGCTGCTCAAATCTTTATTCAAAAATACTTTTAGATGCGGTGCAATGGAGGACCGGCAATTTATACATTACACAAAAGATTCCAGCACTCAACTACACATACAGTTATAAATGAATGGGGTAAAAGAATTAGACATGTAAGCAAGCAATGAAGGGTAATCACCTGCACTGAAGTTCAAATGGATCCCTTTAGTTACATTGTTTGTACAAACATGCGTCAGCTGATGCGGCACTCCAAGGCAGTATCCCAGCATATATATATATATATATATATACAGGCACTCGGTCCACCACCCTCAACAAATAGTTGGCTTGAAAAAGAGACCTAGAAAGGTACCAAAATGTTGCTGTGATGTGATTAATAAAGTATTTGGAAGAATAAGCCCTGAGAGTGCATTGAACTTGTTATCTTGTCTCTCTCTCTCTCTCATAACATACAGATACAAGTGGAGGGAGGGATACAAAGTGCTCAGACAGCTAACAATCATTAATAATGATTCTAAACTGTAGGATAACAGTTTAGATTTAATAGAACTAAAGGATATCCCCTGGCAAAGCGAGAGAGGGAGAGAGTTCCACAAAGGTAGGGAGCAGCAAGAGAGAATGGTTTAAGGCGGGAGGAAGCAGTGTTCATAGGGGTTTGTAGAGAAGTTTGTCTTGCAAGTAGTGCAGGGCACGTCCAGGAACATAAGTGACCAAGAGAGAAGATAAGTAGGGAGGTGCAGTAGAGAAAAGGGATTTATAGGTTAAAATAAGGGTATTGAATATGATTCTTTGCACATTTTAATTATAACCTATACAGGTCTATAAATCTATTGGGTGGCCCTCAAAGGTGGTCACAAACTTTACCATGTGTACCAGAGCGGTCTGCAGTGTTGTGTGACATTTTAATTACCTTAAAAAAGCGAACCTCAGTCTTTCATATCATCTAACAAACTATATCTGTTGTATTCAATTAGATCAACTGGACTTGAAGTTTAGTTCTTGAAGACGTTTCGCTAGTCATCCGACTGGCTTTCTCAATTCAGACTGACTTGTACAAGAATCTGTGGCAATTATGTACCCTGGAAAATCCCAATTAGCATATCACAGCCAGGTGTTAAGGGTGTGATTAGATAGTGGCTGAGAGGTGTTATAGGAACGCCCAGAGTAAGGTGTTAAAACAGCATTGTACATGGCAGACAGTTGGTGTCGAACCCCCCCACCTCTATTTAGGCTTGGTTTCTTTATTTTCACATAAATGGCCTCCTTAACACCTCTCTTGAACCAGTCACGTTCCTTTGCCAATATGTTAACATTACAATCTTCAAAGGTATGCAGGTACACGGCTGAGTCCTGACCCGAGGAATTGGCTCTTCTGTGCTGGGCCATACGTTGATGCAGTTGCTGTTTGGTCTCCCCCACATACAAATCAGAGCATTCTTCACTGCACTGCACTGCATATATGATGTCGCTTTTCTTGTGTTTCGGTATTGGGTCTTTCAGATGTACCAATTGCTGCCTCAGTGTGTTGTTCGGTTTAAAGCAGACAGGGATACGGTGTTTATTGAAAATTCTTCTTAATTTCTCTGAGACCCCTGCTACATATGGGATGACCATGTTCTTTCTCCTGTCTTGCTTTTCCCCTTCACTGTTGGTATTCGTGTTCTTTTCTTTCCTTCTACTTCTTTTAACAAAGGCCCAGTCTGGATATCCACAATTTTTAAGGGCTCCTCTGAGATGTTTCATTTCTTTAGCCTTCGCCTCTGTGCTAGTGGGGATGTTCTCAGCTCTGTGTTGCAGGGTTCTGATGACACCCAGCTTGTGATCTAAAGGGTGGTGGGAGTCAAACATCAAATACTGATCTGTGTGTGTTGGTTTTCTGTAAACCTCTACTTCCAGTTTACCATTTTCCTTAACTTCTACCAAGCAATCCAAGAAAGCCAGTTCGACACCAACTGTCTACCATGGGGGGATTCGACACCAACTGTCTGCCATGTACAATGCTGTTTTGACACCTTACTCTGGGCGTTCCTATAACACCTCTTAGCCCTATGCAACCCCGCCCTTAACACTTGGCTGTGATATGCTAATTAGGATTTTCCAGGGTACATAATTGCCACAGATTCTTGTACAAGGCATTCTGAATTGAGAAAGCCAGTCGGATGACTAGCGAAACGTCTTCAAGAACTAAACTTCAAGTCCAGTTGATCTAATTGAATACAACAGATATACCATGACCTGGATGAATGAGAACCTTCACAAATTACATGTGACAAGTTGTTTAAAGGGAAGACGTGACGTATAAGAACTATAAGACAGGGGCTTTAGAAACAAAATCTGGGTATTCTTCTGTTCTTACTGGTTCTCAAATCAGGCCCTTTCTGATAAGAACTAAACTCAGCAACTGTCAGACTTATATAAAAAATGTTTATTAAACTCTCCTTTAGGTTGAATATAATGGCCATAAAAACACGCAAAAGCCCTAATGTCTGCAGGTGTTAAAAAAAAGTTGCACTAAAGTAACACAATTCTGGTCTTTATTCTCGGTACATCACTTAAACCCTACTGATTCCTATAGAGCCTATAAGTGCCCTAGAGAAATACCACAAACATATGCATACCAAAGAGGGAAAAAATCCTGCACACCTTCAATTTACATGTTAGTATTCAGTAGATGCTGGGTGCTACCAGAGCCGTTGCCATCAGATATCCAGTAAGAAAAATATAGCTGGGAACACCGGTCTTGAAGTGAATCAAACAATGTATTGGGACGTTTCGGCACAGTGCAAGTGCATTCTTCAGACTAAATTTATATACCACAAACAGGTTAGCAGGGCTCCAATGTCATTGCAGTTATTGGTGCTTCAAACTGCTAAATAGACTATTGTTTGCTATTGTTTTTACTCCGACAGATTCTGCATTACAATGATCAAGTTGATTAAGATTAAGATAAATAATTTGGTATTGTTGCCCGAATAATTTCAATATTTAGTTTATTTTTCCATTTTCAAAATTTCTTTACAGTTGTTTACCAGCAAAAAATGGAAGACGTTAATCAGACGTTGGTAAAGGAATTCATTCTTCTGTCGGTGACGTCTAATCCGTATTTTCAGACGGTCATTTTTATGGTTTTCCTTCTTTTATATTTGTTCGCTCTAGCGGGGAACATCAGTATCCTGACGGTGGTTCTTAGGGACAGGCGTCTTCACATTCCAATGTATTTCTTTCTTTGCAATCTTTCTTTTGTTGACCTTGGATTTGCGTCCACCACAATCCCCAAAATGATGACTGGTTTGATAACTAAAACATTGAAAATATCCATTCAGGGCTGTATGACACAGATTTATTTCTTCCACTTCCTGGGCTGCACAGAAGCCATGCTCCTCACCTCCATGTCGTATGATCGATATGTAGCCATATGTAACCCTCTGAGATACAATATCATTATGGGGAAAAGTGCTTATTTTCTGCTTATCTTTAGCTCTTGGATTTTGAGCTTTTTCCATTCGCTTTCACAGACAATTCTAACTTCCCAGCTGCCTTTCTGTTACTCGAACCATGTCAGCCATTTCTTCTGTGATATAAAGCCTCTTCTCCAACTGGCCTGTACTGACACCAGCTTCAATGAGATTCTATTTACCATAATAACTGGGTCTATTTCTGTAATCACATCAACCCTTATTTTCCTCTCTTATTGCTTTATTTTTATACGTCTCCTGAAAATCCATTCATCCAAAGAAAGGCGTAAAGCCTTCTCTACCTGCACATCTCACCTGACTGTTGTGTTTTTCTTCTATGGACCTATCATAAGTAGATTCCTTAGACCTGCTACAAATGATAGTCTGGAGCAAGACAGACAAACTGCCGTACTGTACACAATCATTACACCGGTCCTTAATCCACTTATTTATTCTTTAAGGAACCAAGAGGTGAAAAAGTCTCTTTATGCAGTTTTATTTCGATGTAAAGATCACACAACCACTAGACTTACATTTTAAATCTGAACGGTGATTTAAGCTGCACAAATATTGTCGGTCATTTTTGGTGGTTACTAGTGCACAATTGTGGCACTAATTACGAATTGTTCAGAATTGCACAACAATTCAGCAAGTAGTGAAAAATGTAGACATGTTTTGCCTTGAAATTGCGCCTCTTTTTATACCAAATGTTTAACATCTGCTAAGGACCTGGTCTGTTTGCTTTAAAGGAACACTAAACTTAAAAAACAACTCTGTGCCATCCGTTTCTATTATTCACAGGGAGGTGAGAACGCTTATTCCCACCTCCTTGTAAATAATAGTTTGCGCAGGGGACCTGGAATTTACCTTACCGCGCTCCTCTTGCAAGCTGCTCCTTCACTGACAGCCGCTCTGTCCCGACCGCGCGCCCTATCTTAGGCGCATGCATGCTAATACAAAAGATAGGGCGCGCGATCGGGACAGAACAGCTGTTCTGTGCAGGAGCGGCTTGTGAGAGGAGCGCGGTAAGGTAAGTTCCAGGTCCCCTGCGCAAACTATTATTCACAAGGAGGTGGGAATAAGCGTTCTCACCTCCCTGTGAATAATAGAAACGGATGCCAAATACTTGTTTTTAAAGTTTAGCGTTCCTTTAAAGAGTGGCACAATCTTAAAGTCAGCCATATGTATTCTTGGTGAATTACCCCATTATCTGTAGACAAAATAATTTGAATTTTATTATCTGTTAAAAGGATAAGTTCATCTCCACCCTTCCCCAATCCCCAATGATATTAATGCTATGGACAGCCATAACCTAAAACATTGACACCTAAATTCTTTCCCAAGGTCCCTAAAGCTAGGTACTCTTCACACATCCCCTTTAAACTCTTTAAGAGCTCACACAGATGCATTGGAGGTGCACTGGAGATCAGCCATTGTCTGCAACCTGACAGAAGGAAACTGCCACATAGATAGGACCGTTGGAAATCAGGGGCAATATCGTGCTGTAATGGAATCCAGGAAAAAAGGTGAGCACCATGGTCTCAGGGCTTGATATTTTGAGTGCTGTAGTGGAATTCTGGAAGTTATGTTTTTCATACAAATGTAGGCCCACGGGTAAGAGATCCATGATATGTAATACAATGTACATTACAGAGCAGGCAGAGTGATTTTTCTCCATTAACCCAAGTAAAGGAAATTTTGTTCTATCTTATACATCCATACTGTCCCCAACTACCTACCCATAGGCCTCTACTGTCCCCAAATTCTACCACTCAGGGCCTCTACTGTCCCCAAATTCTACCTACTCATGGGCCTCTACTGTCCCCAACTTCGACCTACCCGTGGGCCTCTAATGTCCCCAACCTCCAACTACTCATGGGCCTCTTAAACTTCTACCTACCCAGAGGCCTCTGCTCCAATCTCTACCTACTCATGGGCCTCTGCTATGGTATCAGCTACTCTGTAACAGGGATAGGTAACCAGTAGATCTCCAGATGGTTAGAAAAAACTACAACTCTCAGATTTCCCCCACAAACACTCTATAGTTTATATTCCTATTTACAATGGTATCCTGTACAGAGCTGTTGATAACTCAATATTTACCCAGCCAAAAGCACGGTAAGAGGCTGTGAGCTTTTACATCTAGATATATTTGCCTTTATCTGCCATAGTGTGATTTAGGGTAAGGTGCTATACACACTGCACATTGTCTTGGATTGATAACAATGTATTCTCAGTTCCAGTTATTACAGACAGATCTCTCTTCATAGACAGGGGAAAAAAGTGGTTTTATTTACAGACTGGAATTCTGCTACCTGAGTCCGACCCACAACCACAGTTCTCTGTGCCAAACCCAATCCTCAACCCATTCAAACTCAATGCTTTTTACCCAAACACCTACAGTATTTGGTGGTGAGCCACTCAGAACCAATGGACACAGTTGTTATTTACGCATAGAAATTAATTTATATTCATCCTAAAGTACAAGTGTAGCAGGGAGACCTGAAGCGTTTCACGGCCAGTAGCCGCATCTTCAGAGAGCCTGACCCGCAAAACAGGTAACCCACGGGTACCTGACCTGATGCAGGACTCTAAGTCTAAGTCCCACCTCCAAAACTTACTTTTACATAACTCATACTGGCCCAATAGTGCTGCAGGCACACAGGGTTACTTGCTGTAGTAGCGCATTTTATGTACAAGTTGACTAAGTACCAAAGATGGAAGTAGCGTCTCCCACCTTCCTGTACATCGCACATGCCATATACAAGGCCCAATGCCTGTCTTGCCATTTTTTTGTGATCCCCAGTGACTGTACAGCATCCAAAACCTACTACACTGCTATACATTTTTACAGACCCAAGCAGCGGCAAAACTATAGATCTGTCTGCTAGATATCACTATCAGCTGTTTTTAACCAGCTGATTGCAATCCCATTAACTAAGATACTCTCGATCAACTGTTTAAAAACAGCTGTTAGTGGTATCTAGCAGGCAGATCTATAGTAGAGTTACAACAAAACACAAAACTTTGTCGACCATTAAAAACTTCAGAGGATGTGCAATCGTTGCAGGGGGATCTAGATAGATTGTCACATTGGGCTGCTAAGTGGCAGATGAAATTCAATGTTGATAAATGTAAGGTGATGCATTTTGGACTTAAAAATCCTTGTGCTGCTTATACTATAAATGGCTCTGGGTTAAGTGAATCCCTGTTGGAAAGGGATCTTGGAGTTTGGGTGGATAACAAACTTAAAGGTAGAAAGCAGTGCCAGGCGGCAACAGCCAGAGCCAGCATGGTATTGTCTTGTATAAAGAGAGGTATGGATTCAAGGGAGAAAATGTAATTCTCCCTCTTTACAAAGCATTGGTAAGGCCTCATTTGTAATATGCAGTGCAATTTTGGAATCCTGTGTACAAAAATGACATCTTAGAAATGGAAAGGGTTCAGAGAAGGGCAGCTAAATTAATAAGGGGATTGGGGGAGCTTGAATATGAAGAGAGACTTGAAAAGTTACAATTATGGACGCTGGAGAAAAGGCGCTTGCGTGGGGATAAGATTACTGTGTATAAATACATTAACGGGCCATACAATAAACTATCTGGGGCATTGTTCACCAATAGAACATGTCAAAGGACACGAGGACATCCCTTAAGACTTGAAGAAAAAAGGTTTAGGCTTCAAGCTCGGAAAGGGTTTTTCACTGTGAGAACGGTAAAGCTATGGAACTGTCTTCCAGTGGATGTTGTTATGGCAGGTTCATTGGTCAGTTTAATAAAAACCTGGATGAGTTTCTGCAAACAAGGAATGTTGCAAGTTACTGGTATTGATACATAAAGTAGAGTTGATCCAGGGAAATTTCCGATTGCCACAAGGAATTTTTTCCCCTTCATAAATTTGGTGGGATTTTTGCCTTCCTCTGGATCAACAGTTAGGCAGGAAATGAGGATATTGCTAGATGGGTTGAACTGGATGGACGTATGTCTTTATTCAACCTCAAATACTATACTATACTATACAAGGACATCTCTTTTATTGTTATTGATTGTGACCTCAGGGTCTCTCCTGTTTCTCCAACCAAGAGTCCTAAAGGGCTTCTTAAAATCAGGTATACCATATGTGATGATTTTCAGGAGAAAGTTCCCTTTATTTCAAACCAATGTCGGCAACCTGGTATTGGTATTCTACCTCCAGTACGGATATACTTGCAGATTTCACACTTTTCTGCTAGCAGGGAGATGTTCCATTTTGTGCGGGGCCTGTTAGAGGGCTTCTTATACCCAGTTATTTTAAATTGGGTGGTTGTCTATTAGCAAAGAGAGGGGGGTCTGGGAATATTTCTTGTAGTCTGTCAACATTTTATAAAATGGATTGGAGTTTCTTGGCTATCTTTCAGGGGGTATTACCATTATGGGGTGTATGTAACAACCAATGGAATGTGGTCCTCCTTTTATAGGATGTTGTATTGTAGCAGGTTTGTTCTAGGGATGCTGATTGCTTTTTTGATTTGGGATTCTGTAGTTGACCGACTGTATCTCAGTTTTTTTTAGGTGCAGGTGCATCTTTCTATCTGTAGAGTAAATCATTACTTTCAGAGCAAATCCTGGGTGGAAATGATTGTATGTTTGATGATACTACAGAAGGTCCTCTTTACTTGCAGTCGAGATAATCAGGGTGTCATCTATATAGTGAAAATAGGCCATGGGTCTAATAGGGCATGTTGAAGGGACATTTGCAATAAACAAATTTGCATATTGCCGCTCAAATCCTGTTCCCAGGATAATTAGGGGAAGTAGGAGGTGTGTAGTATACTGAATATAACTAGGTTTATTTTGTATCAGAGGTTTCAGGATACTTTAAATCCAATATCTAAGACAGTAAGAAGAAAGAAAGTTCATTACTCATGTAAGTAGGGTCAGATTGCTCTATGGGGATCAATTATCAGGGGGTTAAGCAGACATTCTGAATTGTGCCCCTTGAACTGATATTTATAATTTCTTATTCACTTATTTTAATTTGATCTCCTGAGATGTGCCGTATGGTTGGAAATGAACCCTAATGAGGAATATGTTAGTTAAGATGCTCCTTCCAGTTTTCCCCAGTCACCTTTTTTTTCCTTATATAAACATCTAGCTAATGAATACATTAAGGATCCTTTCCTGTTCTTGCCTTGAAACTTGTGCATTATTGTACCATCTAACTGGCGCTCATTAAACCACAGATATGATTTGTAACCTCTACTCCACAGTTTTTAAGGTGAGAAATTTCATACTTAATTTTTAACATTTCAAAACAATTATAATTTCTATACTGAGCCTTTAGCTTCTGCTTTTCAATGTTCTACATTTTAGTTGTAGATTTGGCAATGTGTTAATAGACTTTTTTGTTGGGTTGTGTTTGGACCCATCCCTGGCCCTCTAAAGTTTTCCCCAAATCCATAAATAAGGGACAATTGTTTCTTAAAAACCTTTGTTTTTATTTAATTTAACAAATGTAGTTGATTAAAATTGTGTTGAAATTGGTGATTTGTAAAATCTAATGTCTATGACCACATTGAGAAACCAGGCTGTAACATTATCTCTGTTTATTAATTGTGGGGGAGATTTTTTTTTAAAAAGCAACCTGATTTTGCAACTAACCAGACCTTGCTCCCACTATGCTGTAATCACTTACTGCAGCTGCAGGATTGTGGGAGATTATCAGGAAAGGTGGGGCTTCGGGATGCCAAGGGCTACTAGGTAGTGCAAATCTTGATTTAAAGGGCATGTCCACCCCCAAAACTATAATCCCCCCAACTACTGGCCCCATCATGTAGTGTAGTTAACTTTAAAAGAATAAATATAGCGGTTGGGGCTGGGGGGACAGGGGCAATCATATATCAAAAAATTATTTTTAGGGAGGACATACCCTTTAATCTTTACTGTATTGGGTGAGCTGTGCAAAAACTGTCCAAAAACTTGAAATTGACTTGAAAAACTTGAAATTAAGTTTTGTGTTTGTGTTTTTATTTTAATTTCTAAAGGTTTCATTCTCGCAAATAAACTACAGGTGAATTGAGAGAATTTAAGAAGTGTGATCATTTAAATGTTCAACCTGGAACTTCGCTTGCCAGTGGTGGGTAAATGTAATTCCATGAAAGACATTCTACTACTACTACATACTTAAGAGAATATGAATCTTTACATGTGGATATATATAAAATGATATGACTGGATTCCCAAGGAAATTACATTAAAACCCCGTACATTTTTTGGTTTTTATCATTTTAGGGGCCCCATTTACCCAGAGCCACAAATTGTCCTGGCAAATATGGCTTCCGGTATTTAATATTGGAGTATGGAATATCCCAAAAGGAATTTTACCCCAGCACCACTTTAAGACCAGCCATTAGCTGGTCTTTAATTTTGGAGTTAAAAGTGGTGCAAATCCTTTATTAAATACATTGCGCCGGTTTCACTGGTGTCTTTTGTGAAACTGGTGCAGCCAGTGCAAATATGGAGTTAAACTTGCGCTAACCTATTCAATATAGGTTAGCACAATTTTAACCCCTATTTTTAGCACAGCACACGTGGGTACATCAGGCCCAAGATCTTTTCAATCTCCTTTATTTTGTTTTAACATGGAACAGAGAAATCAAACATCGGTAAAAGAGTTCATTCTCCTGGCAATGACTTCTGCTCCGTACTATAAAACAATTCTCTTTATAGTTTTCTTAATTTTATATCTGTTCACATTAATAGGGAATGTCAGTATCCTGACAGTGGTTATTATGGACAGACGTCTTCACACTCCTATGTATTTCTTTCTTGGTAACCTCTCCTTCCTTGATATTGTATTGGTCTCCTGCCCAGTGCCCAAAATGATGGCTGGTTTGTTGACGCAAGACTTAAAAATATCTGTTTGGGGTTGTATAACACAGATTTATTTCATTCACTTGTTCGGTTGTACAGAAACCTTGCTTCTCACCTCCATGGCTTATGATAGGTATGTGGCCATATGTAACCCTCTGAGATACAATATCGTTATGGGGAAAAGTTCTTGTTCTTTGCTTATCTTTACCTCTTGGTTCCTGAGTTTATTCCATTCACTGTCCCAGACAATTCCAACATCCAGGCTGCCTTTCTGCTATTCAAACCATGTTAGTCACTTTTTCTGTGATATAAAGCCACTTCTCCAATTAGCCTGTACTGATATTAGCTTCAATGAGATTCTGTTCACTATAATGACTGCGTCTATATCTGTGATCACATCAACCCTTATTTTTCTATCCTATTGCTTTATTTGTACACGCCTCCTGAAAATCCGGTCCTCCAAAGAGCGGCGCAAAGCCTTTTCTACTTGCACATCACACTTGACTGTTGTGTTTTTCTTTTATGGTCCTCTAATTAGTAGATTCATTAGACCTGCAACAAATGATAGTCTGGAGCAAGACAGACAAACTGCAGTACTTTACGCAATCATAACACCGGTCCTTAATCCAGTTATTTATGCTTTAAGGAATCAGGAAGTCAAAAGGTCACTCAAATCCATTGTTTTGGGATTACGAATTTTCAAAAAATAAATCATTACATTATTTTAAAATTCTTAAAAATAAAGAAGCATTGATTTTGCTATGGTTGTCATGTAAATGTGTAACAAACATACACTTTCCAGGTATTGGCTTAACTTTAAAGGGTATCTCCACTGGCGGGGGAGCATTTAGTTTTATTGAAGAATGGGAGCTGAGTCTTTCCTCCCATTCTTCAATAAAACCTGCTGGAGCCAGGAGAGAAGGTAAGGAACTTACCGATTGCTCACTCCTCCACTGCTTAGTCTGATAGATCACAGTGGACTCTGTTTTCTATGTGCAAGTGCAATGTGCAGGCGCATAAAATACAGAGTCTGTCGGGGCCTGTCAATCATAACCCACAATCATAAAGACATACTGAGAGGATGTATGTCTAAATAAAGTGTTTAGATTGAAGTACTTTGGGGCAGGGACAGATATGAATGGTAATATCATTGTAATTGTAAAGCACCACGACACATGTTGGCACAATCTAAACCTATAATATTAATTTTATTGGATACAGAATATTGTATTATTAAATAATAGATTAATAGTTGTATTGTTGTGCATAATATATCCTGTGTTAAGTATATTTTTGCTAAAATACCAAAAAAAGTTGTAATTTGCATTTGGCGTCCTAAACACTATTTTAAAATACTTTGCTCATCTGTCAGTCAGTCCACTGCAGTGAATTATGTGTCCATTCCGTAAGTCCATACAGTGAGTCCTGGTAAACATGGTTGGACCCCTATCTGATAATTCCCATGACCAACATACCAATGGAAGCCATGAAATGAACCAATGGAAAAAAATATTTGACTAAGGGGCATATTTATAAAGGATTGTCTTTTTCGCCAAATAATTAGCGCAGCACATCGCAGCGAAAATAGCGCCATTTGGGGCTTCGTTTTCGCCTTATTTATAAAAAAGCGAAAAAAAACACACTTCGCGGCTGAAAAAGGCGAACGGGCGCGATAAAGAGCGAAAAGTATCGCAGCGAAAACTTAACGCATCTAAGAAGACTGCATTGTGAAAACCATTCGAAACCAGAAAAGCCCACTAGAAAATGATGTCAAGTTCAAAATGGCCACCTCACATTTACCAAGAAGTCAGCCATGTCTTATTTAGTCAATCTTCTTAGAATTTCTCAATTGGAATACAATTTTCTTTTGCACTGCACATTCGCCTTTCTAATGCGCGTTCGCCTTTCTAATGTGCGTTCGCCTTTCTAATGCGCGTTCGCTTTTCCAAGGCATATTCCATTATAATGTGCGTTCGCCTTTCTAATGTGTGTTCGCCTTTCTAATGCGCGTTCGCCTTTCTAATGCGCGTTCGCTTTTCCAAGGCATATTACATTCTAATGCGCGATCGCCTTTCTAATGTCGCTTTTCCAAGGCATATTACATTCTAATGCGCGTTCGCCTTTCTAATGTCGCTTTTTCCAAAGCATATTACACTCTAATGAGCGTTCGCTTTTTCAAGGCATATTACCCATTAGAATGCCTTTTCGCTCAAACAATGACTTTTCACCACCTTTAGGGTCGCGCTAATCTTTCGCTCTTTTTAACGCAAAAACCACCTTTCGCTCTTTTATAAATCTCGTTATGCCTTTTTGCTCCTTTTTCGCTAAAATTACCATTGCGAAGTTAGGCGAAAAGGGTTTAGCGATAGCTCGCGGAAACGGTTTCGCCATTCGTTAACGCTACCTTTATAAATAGCGTTAACTGTCTTTTTGGCGAAAACCCATGCGAAAAGTGAATGCGAAAACATTTGCTACTTTTCGCTCTTTTATAAATATGCCCCTAAATCTTTTACAATCACTGTCTCAATGTAAAGTTCTATAGCAGCTCCCACTGAATGAATAAAAATCTATAGAAAGAAGCAATGTTGGCTAATTGGCAACTATTGTAAGCTAGCTAGTGAACTAGCGGACGAGCTAGTGGTATTCAAGCTCAAACCAAGACACACTATGCAAAAGTCCCACTAACCAATGTGATAGTGTGTGAAAGTATAGTGTGACTTTAAGACTATGGGGGAGATACAATATGGCCCATTTTCGTCTAAAACCCACGTTAAACCGAAGAAATTTCGGGTTAATGTGGGTTTTGGACGGATTTTTGAGCACAACGATCCAAAACCAGTAGTGTAAAGTTTTGTACTACTTTTTAGCGCAAAACTTTACGCTACGGGTTGTGGAGCGTTAACTGATGTAATCCCGTTTACGTCAGTTATTGTATCGCGGGATCGGGCTAAGGTAAGTTACGGGAGCGGGGATATTGAATCTCCCTGTATGTTTGCTGTGGTTTTACAAAAGTTACCTACACAAATTCCAATGTGATAAACTGATTGTGAAAGAATAGTTGTCATTTATACCCTGCATACTATAGCTTGTTCTATGGCACCAGAAACGTGACCAGAACTATAGCAGTTTATGGTGCATCTCCCTGTAAACCTCTCTCTTTACTATAATCTCTCTCTAACACGTTCTGAGAACTCTCTCTCTCTCTCTCTCTCTCTCTCTCTCTCTCTCTCTCTTTTCTCTCTCTCTCTCTCTCTCTCTCTCTCTCTCTCTCTCTCTGTCTGTCTGCCTATCTATCTATAAATACCTTTGTGTATAGATGGGCCTTAAATATACACTTTGGCCAAATGACTTCTATTAATTGTGAAACTTCAAAAGAAACTTGACATGTGTACAAGGCTTAAGGATGTCGCAATATCTGGGTAAATCTTGTTATCAAAATTTTGATGGCGAAATTTTAATGATGAAAATAAAACTGAAAGTTAAAATTGAAATTCTGTTTTCTGATGTTTCTTTAGTAAAACTGCAATTTTGCTTCAGAATGACATGGCTTGAAGACAATGTTTTATCTGTTTTGTGGCTACATTTTAATTCAATTTCATCATCAACTATGTAACTACAGTATGTACCTCCCAATGTTTATGTGTTTATATTTTTTATTTATGTATTTTAATAGGAGTTTTGTAACAGGTGTAAAAAAAACCTATACGTTTCGCAATACTATCAGAGGGGCAAAAAGTTCTGGCAATTGTGTGTTATGAGATAAAACATAAATATAATAAAATACACAATACAATATATTTCTGTAATGGAGAAAAAACCCACACATACACCCACCGTATTATCTAAGAAATCTCTAAAGCTGGATATGTGCAGTATCAATAATAGACAGATCTCGGCAGACCCAACATAATTGGACTATTATTGTCTGTGGCCTATTAACTATCAGCATAGGCCACAAGATTAGATGTCATTGGTTGGCCCTGACTAAAAATGTATGTTGGCTCCTTTAATATAGGGAGAGTCTCTTATTGGCTCACTATGTATATTACAGTATACTACAGGGAGCCAATATACATTTTCAGTTAATGCCAACAAATCTTGTGGTCAATGGTGTTAATAGGGAGAACATTAGGGGTGTGCTTGGCCAGTTTTATAGCCGATGATAGACAGAATATGTATACCTTTAGCTAGAATTCTGTACTGTGTGTACCAAGTTTTACATCCAAATCTATAAAATACACTTTTATCAGATTTATAACATTGCCAGAGATGTGTTGTGATTAGCCAGCAAGGGGAGTGCATGGCAACCATATGCTTACGTACCAAAGAAGAGCATCTTTGTCATGGGACTAGGAACAGAGTTTTTAGCACTTTGATTTTAAAGATTTGGGAGGCAATGCAATATTGGCCACTAAATGCCCAAGTCAGGGTCTGCGGCGCAGGCAGTGCAATACCTCCTAAGTAATGTTTGTGCTATTATGTAGCGCAAAGCTTTACGCCTTTAAATAGGAGGCATGAGCCAGTGCAGTTACCTGTTCAAGACCCCACGATGCACTAAATCTTACATCTTTTCAAGGACCCCAGGCAGGTAAGCTGCATTGGATTATAATATTGCATCGCCCTCTTGGAATGTAATAGGAGCAGCCTTAAGCTGGCCATATGCATGCCTGTAAATAGGCAAATTCCTCATTTATGCCTTAAAAATGACTAATCTGAAGGCAAATGATCCATCAATGTCAGCCACAGGATCTGCTATTCTTGGTGTCCATTTTCAATCAATTGTAAAGAATGGATTAACCACATTATGATAACCAGAACAACTGATCCCTATACAGATTTATTTATGTAAGTTAGCTATACAAACCAGTCATTGCAGATTACTGATAGATTCCAAAGGAATCTGCTATGTAGCAACTTTCATGAGGGCAACCGCAAAGGACATCTGTAGTTCCACTTTAATTTGGATAAATTCTATTGGATTTAAATTCCTAGCACCATATTGAATATGTATTGGAGTGTACTCCAATTAAAAAACACTTTGGTAGGATTAAGAAGGTTTTTTCACTGTATCTACCATTTCGAGAATACCTGTCCCATAATATCCAATCAGAGATGTTAGTTTATTGTATTGTGTCAGGTAAGGTCGTCTTACTTCATAGCTACCATGGGGTTATTTTATTGTATCAAGTTCTAATATTTAGAATTTCTTCATCATTTATTTTAATTTGATCTCCTGAGATGTGCTCTGTGTTTGTAAATTAACCCCAATGAGGAAATTAGCACAGATAACACAGATACAAGTTTTCCCCAGTCACTTTTGAGTCACATATATAAACTTCTGACAACAGAAGAAATAAAGGATCCCTTCCTGCCCTTCCCCATGAACATTCCGTGCAATATTGATGCTAAAAAAAATCCACAGATATAATTTGTAACCTCAATACACTAGAAAGAAATGTTAAGGTGAGAAATCTCAGATGTTCCATTTAGTTGCTTGTTATTTTAATAAACTTAGAACTGTTGGCTTCAGCTGCTCATCGCCATTCACATTTTTTTATTGAAGTAATAATAATATATTTCTAGGCCACTTTTATGGGGTTTTTTTGGTTTTAAATTTTTTCCCCTACGCATGCCCCAAACCTTGTTGAGGTTGAGGCAGATACAGGCACCGGATGAGTCACTGTCAGCTTCTACTCTGAAGTTTCCTGGACTTTGAAAAGGAACTGCAGGAGATCCATAAAGAGCAGAGATGTAAGGTAAGGATTATTTTAAATTACAGAGTGAGGCCAGTGGGGGGTGGATATGCCCTTTAAGATTAGCATAAAGTTGTCGTGCTAATCATAACTTAGCCATTACTACATTGGATAAGCTACACTATTTCCAAAAAGCTCTGGAAATGGTGCGGACAGCACATTATTTTGCAGTAAAAATTGACCCCACAATCTGGGTATGATCACTGTTAACATTATTAGTATTTACATGTACATTCTGTCTTATTCTCTATAATGTCTTGAGTATTTGCTTTCTCTTTATTTTTCTTTCAAAACTACCCAAAGGTTTAAGACACGTTTCATTTATTCATTTCTGATAAATAAGGGACGAATTTAGGATTTGTTGAAAGTGGTCAATAAAACTATCATTCTGAAACTTTATGGCGGTTGAAATCCTATGGAGAAACTATTCAATTAAAACAATATATACAGATGTATATATAGAATCATGTGACTGGATTCAAGAGGAATTTACATTCAAATCCTGTAAACCAAATTCATCATTCTGAAACTTTCCTAAAATGATATTTGGTTACATTAGGGAAGATGCACATTTGATTTCCAGTAGAATCCGATATATTGGTTACTTAAGTTTTTCTTTGAATCCTGATGTGAATAAGTTTACCATCGTCTACTAGCAAAATGGAACAGAGAAATCAGACATTGGTTAAAGAATTTATTCTTCTGGCAATGACTTCTGTACCATATTATCAGACGGTTCTGTTTTTTATTTTCCTAATGTTATATTTGTTCATGTTAATAGGGAATGTCAGTATCCTTACAGTGGTTATTATGGACAGACGTCTTCACATTCCAATGTATTTCTTTCTTGGTAACCTCTCCTTCCTTGATATTGTATTGCCATCCAGCACAGTGCCCAAAATGATGGCTGGTTTGGTGACAGAAGACTTTAAAATATCAGTTTGGGGTTGTATAACACAGATTTATTTCATTCACTTCTTTGGTTGTTCAGAATCCTTGTTTCTCACCTCCATGGCTTATGATAGGTATGTAGCCATATGTAACCCTCTGAGATACAATATCGTTATGGGGAAAAGTTCTTGTATTCTACTTATCTTTGGCTCTTGGCTGGTGAGTTTTTTCCATTCACTGACCCAGACAATTCTAACATCCCAGTTGCCTTTTTGTTATTTAAATCATATTAGCCACTTTTTCTGTGATGTAAAGCCACTCCTCAAACTGGCCTGTACAGATACCAGCCTTAATGAGATTCTATTTACCATCACAACTGGGTTTCTTACTGTGAGCACATCCAGCCTTATTTTTCTTTCTTATTGCTTAATAAGTATGCACCTCCTTAAAATTAGGTCCTTCAAAGAAATACGCAAAGCCTTCTCTACTTGCACATCACACTTGACTGTTGTGTTTTTCTTCTATGGTCCTCTCATCAGTAGATTCATTAGACCTGCTACAAATGATAGTATGGAGCAAGACAGACAAATTGCTGTACTGTACACAATCATCACACCGGTCCTTAATCCAGTTATTTATGCTTTAAGGAACCAAGAAGTCAAAAGGTCACTTAAAACCATTTTTGGTAGAGATAAAGGTTTTCATAAAAGTATTTAAAAATGTTATTCCTGGCTTCCATTTAATTACATTGTGTGACTCCTAGATTTTCTTAAATAAATGGCAATCTTTGTAATATTGAAGTTAATGGGTCAGTGTGTGTTTTTTGCTCTTGGTACATCACCCAGTTAAAATGCTTATTGCCTGCCCTGATAATCTTAATTGATATGTACACTGGGAAATCTGTTTTTTTAAATTGCCCATTATTGGAAACTATAATTCTTCCCAACTATCATTGTATAATTTTTTTGTTGTCAATTGAGTACCTTAGTATCATAAACTTTTCTGTTTTAGCTGAAGCTATACCATTAAAGCTGTAGCTATAATGGTATAAATTGCATGGTAGGAAATTCCTTCTTCATATGCTGCCTCAAAGGCATTACTGAGCATGCTTGCCCTCACAGAGAATCAGATAGTCTGGCAGGGAGCTGGGGGCTGAGTGATTAAGCTTGAGCACTCCAAGAACTGGATTGAAGTCATGCATCAACATAAACACATCAGTGCTACTTACCTGTATTCCTTTAAAGATTGAAATGAGGCAAAGTCATTTTTTCAGTGTAAGTCCTTTAAGGGAAATGTTTATCCAAAAACAGCTTTGGTTCCATTAACAGATCATGAAAGTGTATTGCTAGGGTTAATTCCCCCTTTTTCCCAACTGGGCTTACTTTTTAAGTGCCAAGCAGTGAAACACATTCTTAAGCCTAGTAAACTGACAGCCTGTCAGGTGAGATAGGACAGATTGAGGTTTGAAGTGCCATCTACTGATAGTATTATTTAAAGATTTAGCACATAGAAAGGCGAAAGAGCTCCTTTTAATTAACTCAGCGACCAGAATCAATGGATTCTGGTTAAACTTTTTATTTCATTATGTTGTCTTTCAATAATTTGGAAGTCAAAAGTATTGTTTACTGTTTTTATTCACATATATAATGTCCCGACTTTTTAAGGAACATGGTTGTGTTTTAATTTCTGACCCTACTAGCAGAGTAGTTTTTTTGTTTTTGTTTTTTTTTTGTTTGTTCTAATGTTTTGGTCAGATCAGTAGCACTTCCACTATTTGTTATAAAGTAATTTTGCCACAGGAGTGCTCCCACAGCCCCCCGATTGTGCCTACTAGCAGAGTACTCTGCGTTGCCTGATATGGTGTGCATGTCAGCATGTGTGGAAAAGTTTGGGCATGCCACACCAACTTTGTTTAGATAACAGTAACATATAAATTATTTGCTAAATCTTAATCCACAGCTACAGGAATTTTGCAGATGGTTTTACAAAAGTTTGGAAGTTACATGGCTGAACACAATTTGAATGTTATTGCTTCAAAAGTAATTACTTTCTTTTTGAAGGACCCTAATAGTGTCAGTTATGCTTTTGTCCTTGACTTAGCTACCAGGGGTGATCAGTTTGCCTCCAGCATAATGAAGGGCTGGTTTAACTGGCTGGTTTTATAAACCAGGGGGCTGACTTAAAGGACAATTATACTCACCCCCCTTCGCTCCTCTTCTTACACAACTGAATTGTACCCAGGGTGAGGACCTAAACTGCTAGGTCCTCACCTCTGGATACTTTACAGACCATCTGTACTGTAATACATATTTAAAGTTTCCCCCGCAAGCTGGCTCATCTTCCACAGTGCATGATGTGGCAAATAGGAAGATGTGCTCTGACAGAAGCACGTCTTTCCATTGGCCCCATTTTGGAACATCAGTAACAGAAAGATGGAGGAGGATTGGACCGGTTCAGCAAAGGAGCGTTTCAAGCAAGTAAGACCGTTGATCTGTAAAGTACCCAGATGTGAGGACCTAGCAGTTTAGGTCCTCACTGTGGGTACACTTTAGGTGTGGATTGGAGGTGAGTATAATTATACTTTAACACTAAAAAAAAACCAGAGGGTTAACTCAACACTGGCTGATGAACCAAATGGGCTGACTAACACTGGCTAATAAAATAGAGGTGTTACTCAACACTGAATGAACAAAAGGGCTCATTCAACATTGGGTAATGAACTCGAGGGCGGACTCAACACTGGCTAATGAACCAAAAGGCTGACTCAACACTGGCTAATAAACTGGATGGCTGACTTAACACTGGCTAATTAACTGGAGGGCTAACTTAACATTGGCTTATAAACCAGAGGGCTTTTGATTTATTACCTTGTGCTGCACATATACATTTAATTGCTTTCAGCAGCCTGGAATTTGAAACTACACATTTCCTTAGCCTACTTTTAACTCTTTACTGGACTGCTAGAAGCTGTAATCTTCCCCTGCTTCCTTAAGTAACTGCCTGCCCAAACGCCAGTACAAGAACTTTTCATGGATTGGCCTGGTTACCTCTCAATCTTGAATCTGGGCAAACCACATATGAGAGGAGGTGTGTGCGGTCACATGACATTGTGACATTACATGGTCCACTGTTCCTCGTGATTGACAGCTCCATTATATTATCACAACATCAGCAGAACAAAATAAAAAGCATTGAACTAAATTGGGACAGCTGTAGTTATCCCGAAAAATTAATAGCTATTCAGGATAGTGTGACCGGGGCTAGAAAACGGTACTGTCCAGGACAATCTGTTACAGTTGAAAGGTATGAAATTAACTTAAGTGATTACTCGATTCACCACCAGATTGCAGCACACAGGTTAATTAACTTAAAAGGGGTCGGGTAAAAAAAGGTTGTAAAGTAGCCTATGTTTTTTTCCAGGTCCTAAAACATATGTGTATTTGTGTATAATTCAATGTACTAGATATGTATAAGGTTTTATTAAAGGGCATGTCCACCCCAAAATTTAACTTTTGATATGTGGTAGGATATGCTCCCCCAGCCCCAACCGCATTAATATAATTGTTAGAAAGTCCCCCGATTCTTACTTACCTGCCCTCTCTCCTCCGCTGCAGTGTTCAGGCCCTCTGCTTGCATGGAATTGAAAGCAGGGGGCGGGACCGGCAGCCGCGTCCGTGATTGGCTGAGAGGCAGGGAGGGCTGCACTGAGCATGCCTCAACCTTGATGAGGAATGTAAGGTAAGGATTGTTTTAAACTACTTGATGTGGCCAGTAAGGGGTTAAATTTTAGTTTTGGGGGTGGACATGCCCTTTAAATAATTGGATATTAAAGTATTTGCGATTGTACCTAAATTTATAATGATTTTGTATTTTGCATCTTAAATACATTTCTTAAATATTTTGCTCACTTGTCAGTCTAGTGCATTGAACATTTTTCAGATCTATAAGGCTTATAAGACCACAAGAGTTACTAAAATAGGATATTCAAGGCCTGGTACACACAGGCTGATTTTCTGCCCAGTGTCCACTAAACAGGCTGCTAGTTTGGCACTAACCCCACAAATATGAATCAATATATCAAAACAATTCACTTTATTATTTCAAATTAAACAATATTCCTCGCACACCTATTTTTTCACCTATTCACTTTATTATTTACCCTTTAAGATTCTGTCTATGCCTTATAACATAACCATCTATTATAATAAATACTTTATCATACTTCCTACCATAAGTAACATTGACACATATTGTAACAATGGTTTGAATTGTCTGTGTGCTCTACAAGGGTCTTGGTCCAGGCCTATCTAGACCATATTTGTAGGGTTAGTACCCAAGAGCGCTGTCGGAAGTTTTCTACATGGCTGAATAACATAAATATAAGGGAGTGCAGAGACCTATTCCAGTGTATTATTTTGAGCTGACTACACACACAGTCCCTCTTTTGCGTATAATTTATTAAAGGTCATGTAAACCTTTTTTCACTCACCTTATATCTTTCTCCTACCTTAAAAGTCTTCTTTTGCCTTGTTCGTTATATGTTTCCCTTTCAATTGTGAATAGCAGATTGAAACACTTTGACAGATCTTCGAGGCCTTGTTGACTGACCTGCCTGGAAGATCATCAACGAGGCCCACCCACCCAATCGCCAGGCAAAACTGACATTCATACACATTGTGCATTGCGATAACACATGTCCATGAACCTTTACTTCCTCATACAGGAAGGAGTCCCACCCACACTGGATTTCAGTCATGTCTCATTCTAACTGGTCTTCCCTGAAGGTTTCATGTGTATGTGCCTGTTAATATCTGTTCGCAGTGAAACTGAAGATTTGGAAGATTGTGTAATATTAAAATGAATTTGCATTCAGATGCACCCCAACTCTGGCCTTTAATTGAAGGTATTATGTCTTTCATACTAAGCTTTAAGTGCAAAGGTAATTCATTAGGACTTTTCATAATATGGTAATCTTGGTGTGGTTGGAAGACTTAATTTCGAACTAAAACTCCTATGATTTTAGTATAAACACAAATATTATATATTATATGGGCCCTGGCATGTGCATTGATCATCTCTTTTTGCTTGTTTGTACAAATTTTATCCATACAACCAACTGTGAATAACACACATTAGCACACATCAGCTGTTACTAACACAACTTATAGTCCAGTCATATCCTAAACCACAGCCCTATACCTGGCTAATACAACCAAAAGGTCAGGCCTGGTAATCGATGCAACCTAAATATTGGCCCTTGTTTACCAGACCTAAAGTGTTCTAGTCCTGCTGAGGTCTATTTATTCAGACCCACGAAACTGCTACATTCTTCCGACCCGCACCTGATTTGCTGGTGGGTTCCATAACAGCACCAGACCCACAACCAGATTTCAACCTGAAATTAAACTGACCTGACCTGTAACCCGATCAACTTACTAGGACTTCTTAACACCAGCTAATGGTTGACATTAAAGTTCTGCAAAGGTGCATTGAGATGCTATTGATCGATTACATTGGAAATTATATTGCAGTGGAAAATCAAAAATTTGTGTTCTAAAATTGAGAATCTATAGTTCCTTGTCAAGCTGATTATTTATCTGGTAAGTGGTCCAAAGTAATGTATTAAGCTTTCTGTATAGATTGCCATAAAATATATATTGCTGTGCACACTCAAAGCTATAGTTAAAAAACCTTTATTAAATGTACAGGGTTCTCTTTAAAAACATTTAAAAATACAACAACTATAAGGCTACATAATTCAGACTAAACATATACAGTGCGGGAGCTAGTTATGAAGGTACTAGTAGACCATAAAGTGTAAGTGAAAAGGTATAGCTACCAACTCCTTTGGTCAATGTCATCAGACATCATATATGAGCCTTATATATAGGACCGCGAGCAGACGCGTTTTGCCCCCTTAGCAATTTGGGGGCTTCCTCATGTGCCCAAAAAAAGAAAAAGGTCCCTACCTTGCCGGATGCTTAAATACACAGTGCATCGTTTCGTCGCCTAATGATGACGTCATACGCTGAATAGCAAGCAGTCTCACCAATCCCTGTGGCTAGCCGGTAGCTAGGAGACCATAAGTAAACAGTCTAACCCTGTCGTGGTCCGTCCATTGTCACAATTGTAGTCATTTCATACATAGATGCAAAATTAACCCAAAAGGGGTAAAGACATATAAATGCATATCACAAAACAGTTTAGAAGCGTTGGACTTTACCCCATTTATTTAACCTTACCTTATTTTATTTTAGATGAACCCTACATACTTACCTTATGTTGTACTGATTTCCAATTGAAGAAATATGTATTTGGCATCATGATCGAAGCCATTAAATGTGTACCCTCTATGGATAGAACTAAGGAGACATGTGCATTTCATACCCAATCAATGTCGCTTCGAGGAAGTATTATGGGAAATTCTAAAATTATTCACCAAATGACTCTAGGATTTAAATCCATCTAAAGGATATAGCGAACGTACCCATCCCCCGGCTTTTATTGGAATGTGCTCAGTCTTTCAGATAATGAATACAGCAGGATTTGATTGTTTAATGGAAATTCGATTGAATACATTGAAAGAACCTTTATCTGTCTTCAATCCTTCTTTAAAGTACCCTTTACACTCTAGGGGACCACTGCTGGATAGAGGATATAGCCTCTTGCCTACTTGCATACTCACCTACTTCACAGGATTGTTGCGTGATAGTACGATTGGAACTACAAAGTATACATTGTTATCTCTCCTACTATTGGATATCTCCAACAGATCATTCCCAGACATAGTAACTATGGGTTATTTCTCTTCTGCGAGATCAGAAGAGTAACACATGTGTAACATGTACTTCTGTCCTCCTAAATGGCCGTAACTGTATATACCCTAATTTGTTCTTTAAAATGCTTTCTAAACTGTTTTGTGATATGCATTTATATGTCTTTACCCCTTTTGGGGTAATTTTGCATCTATGTATGAAATGACTACAATTGTGAAAATGGACGGACCACGACAGGGTTAGACTGTTTACTTATGGTCTCCTAGCTACCGGCTAGCCACAGGGATTGGTGAGACTGCTTGCCACCTGATGTTATATGTAAATATTGCCTTCGCGCGCTACGATTGGATGTGACGTCACAATGTATGACGCCATGACGCTATTCAGCATATGACGTCATCATTAGGTGATGAAACGATGCACTGTGTATTTAAGCAGCCGGCGAGGTAGGGACCTTTCTCTTTCTTTGGGCACATGAGGAAGCCCCCAAATTGCTAAGGGGGCGAAACGCGTCTGCTCGCGGTCCTATGTATAAGGCTCATATACGACGTCTGATGACATTGACCAAAGGAGTTGGTAGCTATACCTTTTCACTTACACGTTATGGTCCACTAGTACCTTCATAACTAGCTCCCGCACTGTATATGTTTAGTCTGAATTATGTAGCCTTATAGTTGTTGTATTTTTAAATGTTTTTAAATAGAACCCTGTACATTTAATAAAGGTTTTTTAACTATAGCTTTGAGTGTGCACAGTAGTTCTATTTTTCAGTTGTCTAATATACTAACTACTTAGTGGCACCTCTCCCCACTATAGGGGTTTATCGTACTGGTGCTGGGTATAATTTTTGTATAAAATATATATTGGTCATAACACTTCTACTAATTCTGAAACTACAAAAAGCCTTTTCTGACCATTTTAATAATTGTGTCTGAATCTGACACAATATCTGGGTAAATTTTGTTGTAAAATTTTACTGATGAAATTTCAAGATTAAATTTGACTTTTGTAATTGTTTTTGTGAAAAGTCTACTACTAAAAACTGAAGCTTTCATCAGAATTGAACCTCTTAAAGTCATCAGTTTTGTGATTACATTTTAATGGAAGTTTTGACAGCGAAATTCCATCATCTTTTTTCATAAAACCGGAAATTACATCTAACTTCCTAATCTGTATCTCAATCACAGAAACTGGGTGAAATTGTTACTCATCAAAATTGTGACCTGGTGCTTTTAGCATAACTTTAAATTGAAAATAATTTGTTGGGGTGCCCATTAATCTTTCTCACTACACTCTATTTCATTTTTATAAATAGGATAAAGAGTTTTGTTAAAAGTGTCAAAAGGGACAAAAAGCAATGTCTCCCATATTGGAGATATTAGGCTGATAATAGTCCAATTCCATTGGACCCAACAGGATTGCCCTGTTATTGGCTGTGTGTGGCACAAAAGAAAATGATCCAGCCTCCAACTTACTATCACCATTGGCAAAAATTATTCTTTAGTATTGGGAGCCAATAGCGACCACTAGCCAAAGGGTGTGTGTGGTCAGTTTATAGTCAATGATAGACAACTTCCAATTAAATCTTTCTGCCACTGAATTTAAATCTGTACTGTGCCGGGAGGTGGTATTTTTGGAGCCATTACTTACCTGCCCCAGATCCTAAGATGCAGATAAGGAATGCAGGGGTGCGTTGGATGGAAGTCACAATCTATTACAAGGTTTAGGGTAACTGTGGTCTCCACATATCCTCTATTAAAAATGGCTATTTCATACCTTTTAAACAAGCCTAGGAGGATTTATATAGCTTCTCTGTATCTTAAGTTATAGGCATATAAAGTTGTACTTTCTTGTCTGTCCTGTCTGTGAGTTTGTGACAGGCACATGATATTTTCTAGAGCTAGTTACAGACCTTTTACCATTCTCTGTCCTTTTCTCCATCTATAAACTCCTCAAGGAGAGAAAAAAATATATTTTTATGCTTGTGGCTAGCTTTAAAAATGATTAAGACATTTGGGTGGGGCTTATGATGCAGCTGGTGAAACCTGACACTTGCGGCAGACCAGTGTTGCTGGGGATGTCACAGCTCACAATGCTAGCATGAAAAAAACACCCTTTACATGGTGGCTCAGTGGTTAGCACTGATGCCTTGCAGCGCTGAGGTCCTGAGTTCAATTCCACCCTTGGACACATCTGCAAGGAGTTTGTATGCTCCCCCCGTACTTGCGTGGGTTTCCTCTGGGCACTCTGGTTTCCCCCACAATCATAAAGACATATTGATAGGTTGTATGTGTACATAAAGTGATTAGATTGTAAGCTCTTCGGGGCAGGGTCTGATGTGAATTGACTAAATAATTGTAAAGCGCTGCAGAATATGTAGCGCTATATAAGAAATAAAATACATACACACATACACTGCTGTAACTTTGGGTAGACTGCAGCAAGAAGCATGGAGTCTTTTTAAAGGTAGGAGTGTGCCCTTTTAATAAAGGTCACTTGTATGGAGATGACCATCCCCTTTAACTAGAAGTGTATTTCATCGGGTGGGATGTGCAAAGCCCAAAAACTTTTGGATTTCACGCAGGCCCCATTAAGTGAGTGTAAAACCCACACTAACCCACTAATACATGGTGTAGTGTGGGGTTTTTCACTTGTTTTTACATTGCATCTGCAATAAAACAGCGTCATCACACTGTCAGAGATGGATTGTGATTGGGCCAGCCAAATGATATGTGCATATTATCAATGGGTTTACATACTAAATAAGGGTGTGCCTCTTCTGTCTTGGGACTGGGAACAGGGCTTCTAGCACTTTGATTTTAAAGTTTTGAATGGTATGAGAAGCAGCCTTAAGTTGGCCATACACATGCATGTTAATAGACAAATCCTGTATGTATGCCTTAATAATGGTCACTAGGCAGATGATCCATCAATATCCTCCACAGGATCTGTCATTCTGGATGGCAAATGTCTTATCAAGTATACAGAAATGATAAAATGTGCAGCATGTATGGTAACCCAAACACTGATCCCTACACAGAATATGGGAAGGTTGATTGGTGGGTTGGCTATGCAAGTTAGATATTACAGATTACTGACAGATTCAAATGTAACATGCAATGACTTTCATGTGAGCATGGTACCCCCAAAATAATATTTCTTGTTAAGTAGACAAGCCCCCCAAACCCAGAAGCATAATCCATAAAGTGCTGCTAGAAGAGGTTATTCAGCATGATGCCTGCTAACTTTGCTCAGGATTTCCTTGTTCTACTGAGCAATGCAAAGGTTCAGAGAGTTTTCACATAGGTTCATAGTAATATAGTAATTGAGGTTGTATAAGACATATGTCCATCTAGTCCACCCTCTTTACCTTACCCAAGATGTCTGTCTAACAGTTACATAGTAACATAGTATTGGATGTTATATAAAGACATACGTCCATCTAGTCCAACCTTTATATCCTACCCATAATGTCTGTATAACAGTTACATAGTAACATAGTATTGGATGTTATATAAAGACATACGTCCATCTAGTCCAACCTTTATACCCTACTCATAATGTCTGTATAACAGTTACATAGTAACATAGTATTGGAGGTTGTATAAAGACATACGTCCATCTAGTCCAACCTTTATACCCTACCTATAATGTCTGTCTAACAGTTATATAGTAACATAGTATTGGATGTTGTATAAAGACAAACGTCCATCTAGTCCAGCCTTTATACCCTACCCAAAATGTCTGTCTAACAGTTACATAGTAACATAGTATTGGAGGTTGTATAAAGACATACGTCCATCTAGTCCAACCTTTTATACACTACTCATAATGTCTGTCTAACAGTTATAGTAACATAGTATTGGAGTGTATAAAGACAAACGTCCATCAGTCCAACCTTTATACTCTACCCAAAATGTCTGTTAACAGTTACATAGTAACATAGTATGGAGGTTGTATAAAGACATACGTCCATCTAGTCCAACCTTTATACCCCTCATAATGTCTGTCTAACAGTTACATAGTAAGATAGTATTGGGAGTTGTGTGAAGACATACGTCCATCGTCCACCTCTTTACCCTACTCATAATTGTCTTTCTAAAAGTTACAAGAACATAGTATGGAGGTTGTATAAGACATACGTCCATCTAGTCCAACTCTTTACCCTACCCATAATGGTCTGTCTAACAGTTACAAGAACATAGTATTGGAGTTGTATAAAAGACAACTCCATCTAGTCCAACCTTTATACCCTACTCATAATGTCTGTATAACAGTTACATAGTAAACATAGATTGGAGGTTGTATAAAGACATACGTCCATCTAGTCCAACCTTTATACCCTACCATAATGCTGTCTAACAGTTATATATAGTACATAGTATTGGAGGTTGTATAAACAAACGTCCACTAGTCCACCTTTATACCCTACCCAAAATGTCTGTCTAACAGTTACATAGTAACATAGTATTGGAGGTTGTATAAAGACATACATCCATCTAGTCCAACTCTTTACCCTACCTATAATGTCTGTCTAACAGTTATATATAACAAAGTATTGGAGGTTGTATAAAGCAAACGTCCATCTAGTCCAGCCTTTATACCCTACCCAATGTCTGTCTAACAGTTACATATACATAGTATTTGGAGGTTGTATAAGACATACGTCCATCTAGTCCACCTTATACACTACTCATAATGTCTGTCTAACAGTTATATAGTAACTAGTATTGGAGGTTGTATAAAGACAAACGTCCATCGAGTCCAACCTTTATACCCTACCAAAATGTCTGTCTACAAGTTTCCATAGTAACATAGTATTGGAGGTTGTATAAAGACATACGTCCATCTAGTCCAACCTTTATACCCTACTCATAATGTCTGTCTAACAGTTACATAGTAAGATAGTATTGGAGGTTGTGTGAAGACATACGTCCATCTAGTCCAACCTCTTTACCCTACTCATAATGTCTTTCTAAAAGTTATAAAGGAACATAGTAATGGAGGTTGTATAAGACATACGTCCATCTAGTCCAACCTCTTTACCCTACCCATAATGTCTGTCTAACAGTTACATAGGAACATAGTATTGGAGGTTGTATAAAGACATACATCCATCTAGTCCAACCTTTATACCCTACTCATAATGTCTGTATAACTGTTACATAGTAACATAGTATTGGAGGTTGTATAAAGACATACGTCCATCTAGTCCAACCTTTATACCCTACCTATAATGTCTGTCTAACAGTTATATAGTAACATAGTATTGGAGGTTGTATAAAGACAAACGTCCATCTAGTCCAGCCTTTATACCCTACCCAAAATGTCTGTCTAACAGTTACATAGTAACATAGTATTGGAGGTTGTATAAAGACATACGTAAGGGTAAAGAGTTGGACTAGATGACGTATGTCCTTATAACAACCTCCATTACTATGTTCCTTTATAACTTTTAGAAAGACATTATGAGTAGGGTAAAGAGGTTGGACTAGATGGACGTATGTCTTCATACAACCTCCAATACTATCTTACTATGTACGTTAGACAACATTATGAGTAGGGTATAAAGGGTGACTAGATGGACGTATGTCTTTTATACAACCTCCAAACTATGTTACTATGTAACGGTTAGACAGACATTTTGGGGTAGATATAAAGGTTGGACTCGATGGACGTTTGTCTTTATACAACCTCCATACTATTTCTATAATAATGTTTAGACAGACATTATGAGTAGGTATAAATGTGGACTAGATGGACGTATGTCTTTATCAACCTCCAATACTATGTTACTATGTAACTGTTAGACAGACATTTGGGTAGGGTATAAAGGCTGGACTAGATGGACGTTTGCTTTATACAACCTCCAATACTATTTTACTATATAACTGTTAGACAGACATTATAGGTAGGGTATAAAGGTGGACTAGATGGATTATGTCTTTAACAACCTCCAATACTATGTTACTATGTAACTGTTAGACAGACATTTTGGGTAGGGTATAAAGGTGGACTAGTACGTTTGTCTTTTATACAACCTCCAATACTATTTACTATATAACTTTTAGACAGACATTATGGTAGGTATAAGGTTGGACTAGATGGACGATGTCTTTATAACAACCTCCAATACTATGTTACTATATGTAACTGTTAACAGACATTATGAGTAGGGTATAAAAGGTTGGACTAGATGGATGTATGTCTTTATACAACCCCAATACTATGTTTCTCTGTAACTGTTAGACAGACATTATGGGTAGGGTATAATGTTGACTAGATGGACGTATGTCTTATACAACCTCCATACTATGTTACTTATAACTTTAGAAAGACATTATGGTAGGGTAAAGAGTGGACTAGATGGACGTCTTCTTCACACAACCCCAATACTATTTACTATGTAACTGTTAGACACTTATGGTAGGTATAAGGTTGGACTAGATGGACGTATGTCTTATACAACCTCCAATACTATGTTACTATGTAACTGTTAACAGACATTTTGGGTAGAGTATAAAGGTTGGACTCGATGGACGTATGTCTTTATACAACCTCCAATACTATGTTACTATAACTGTTAGACAGACATTATGAGAGGTATAAAAGTTGGACTAGATGGACGTATGTCTTTATAACAACCTCCAATACTAGTTACTATGTAACTGTTACCAGACATTTTGGGTAGGTATAAAGGTGGACTAGATGCGTTTGTCTTTTAACAACATCCAATACTATGTTACATATAACTGTTAACAGACTTATAGGGGTAGGGTATAAAGGTTGGACTAGATGGACGTATGTCTTTATACAACCCCAATACTATTGTTACTATGTAACTGTTAACAGACATTATGAGTAGGGTATAAAGGTTGGACTAGATGGATGATGTCTTATACAAACCTCCAATACTATGTTACTATGTTAACTGTTATACAGACATTATGGTGTAGTATAAAGGTTGGACTAGATGGACGTTATGTTCTTTATACAACCTCCAATATATGTTACTATGTAACTGTTTAGACGACATTATGGGTAGGGTTAAAGGTGGACTAGATGACGTATTCTTTATACAACCTCCAATACTATGTTACTATGTAACTGTTATACAGACTTATGGTAGGGTATAAAGGTTGGACTAGATGGACGTATGTCTTTATATAACATCCATACTATGTTACTATTAACTGTTTAGACAGCGACATTTAGGTAAGAAAGAGGATGTTGGACTAGATGGATATGTCTTGTCTTTATATAACCTAGCCTCCAGAATAGGTACGAACCGAAGAAAGGAAAAAACCACACCGAAAAATGAAACAATAAAATTTCTAGAAAGGACGAGCCAACGAGCGAGGCCACCCTACCCCTCGGGAGCAGATGACTATCCTCCTAGAAATGTGCGCTGAGAGATCTTTTTGTCTTTAGTAATTTTACTATGACATTGGCATGACATCATAATTTTGCACAGATTAGAATTTTGTCCCAAAAACGCATTGCATTTGATGCAATTTTTTATTTTTATATCTTTAAATAATATTTCAATTGTGTCTGATGCATTTTTTAGGGATGTCACTGGACATTAGCATGAAATCATAATTTTGTATGATATGACTTTTGACCAAAAAACATTGCATTTGTTGTGAATTCTTTCATATCATTTAATGTTCAAATGTATCTGGATGCATTTTTTTTTGTTATGTTACTATACATCAGCATGACATCATCATTTGTGGAAATTGGAATGTTAAAGGCAAACGCAGCCCTAAACGAAAACTTACATACAGGTAATCACACTAAACGGTAATAGTTTGAAATCTGAAATATATAAGTCTAAACTGAAACCTGCACAATGTCCTGTTGCCCTCTTTCTGCTTCCTGTTTTTTCAGATTAGCAACTGTTCAGTTATTGGTTTTGATTTTGACATCACAGCCAATGACTGAATCCCTGTTCTGCCTCTAATAGCCCAGGCTCAGTACAGGTTCTAAATTCTCAGTTTCCATGAGGCATCCAGAAGCATAGCAGGCATACAGTAATGATTCATAGGACAAACTATGATATATCAACATATTTTAAAGAGGCCATTCTTTCTAAAAGATGTTCTTTGAGGGGGAGTTTGCCTTTAACCAAAAAAGAATTGCATTTGATGTGGCTTCTTATTCTTTATCTTTTAATATGATTAATGTGACTGGGTTGCATTCTGTAGTGATGTCACAATGACATAAGCCATGACATCATTTGCACAACTTGGATTTTGACCAAAAAGCTTTAAATTTTAAACCAAAAAAGCATTGCACTTGGTGTGATTTCTTATTCTATACCATGATGTTCAAATGCGTCTTTGTGCCTTTTTAGTGATGTCACATGACATCAACATGACATCATAATTTTGCAGATTTGGATTTTGACCCAAAAAAGCTTGCACTTAGTCGTCTTCTTATTCAATATCTTTAATAGTGTTCAAATGTGTCTGGGTGCATTTTTTGTGATGTCACTATGCCATCAGCATGACATCATCATTTTGCAAAAATAAATATACTTCACTTCAAATGCTGCATCTGCAGTTCTGCGCTGTTTTTGTTTTTATAAGTGTACTCTTATAAAGTAAATATACAATTCTACTGGGGTTGCCAGCTTTCACTTTAAGACACCAAAGCCTTATGAAATTGACCTGCTGCAGTGTTAAAGGACACCTATCAGTAAAATTTACTTTTTATACTTTTTAAAATGGAGAGAAACCTGGGGCAAGAATATAGATTGATTATCACACCTCCCCAATATTGTTTTGTTGATTAACTACAGCAGAAGAAGTTTTCATCTGCAGGTTATGGCTTTGGGCCATTCTATATTAAGATATGCTGAGCATTAAAAGAGGCAGAAGAAGTTTTCTTCATCCTGGTGCTCCTTATAGAAAGGATATTGGGAGTTTAAAAAAAGCACCCAATCTCTCCCTGCCTCAGGTACTTTTTATTTTAACGGTTTATGAAAAACTTTATACGACTATAGTTTCCCTTTAAGTGCCATTGCATTAAATACATGCTTTATAGCTACACTGAAATCAATGCAGCTAGCATTACATTTAGAGCAGGATTATCTACAAGCAACCCTAGCACACCTGCCTAGGGTCCAGGAAACTTCTGGGGACCCGCTTCAGAAGAAGTTACAAAATTACAGTCTATGTAACATATGTAGCAAAAAAGGGGCCCTAAATAATGGCCCTGCCTATGGCCCATATGATCTTAACCTATCTCTTTGCTTCTTAATGTACATTTTAAGCAATTCACATCATATATAATAAAATGCAAGTGTGTGCCTCCCTGGCTCTGTGTGGGTGTCCCTGCAGTTACCTCTTTTTGCCACGTGTTGTGCATTCTATCTTTAGGGGCTGCAGTTTCCTCAGGAGTGGCTTATCTATGTTAAAAGATCTGGGGCATGGCCCCAGATTTTGATAGTGCCCCGATGTCCTGCTAGAGACTTTGGTAGCGCAAGTGCCCCCGAACCTGCTAATGGTGCGCTGACTGCCCTACCTTCCCGCCCTCCTACCAGTGCACACAGGGAGAGCGGAGATTTAAACTCCTGCAGTGGAGAGTGTGGCAGACAGAGGGAGAGAGAGAACATACTGAATCCCTCCTTCAGGACATCCCCAACACAGCTAATTCTACTCACGATTTACAATCCCTCCCTGGCTGATTTACAATCCCTCCCTGGCAGGGCTCCCTCCACGATCACATTGTGGGCGGGTCACATCAATTGTAGCCGATGCAGAGTGCGTGGGGAAGGAGGAGGGACTGAGGAATTTCCAACTCGCTTACTGTTAACAGCAGGCAATGGGCATGCCTTGGGAATCCAACTTGGTTTTCTATCCCTGACCTGTGGACTGCAAGACAGGTACAATGCTGTATCAAAATCACATTAGATAGATAGATAGATAGATAGATAGATAGCAGAGATAGATAGATGATAGATAGATAGATAGATAGAGATAGTGAGTAGATAGAGATGATAGATAAGAGAAGATGATAATAGATAGATAGCAGATGATGGATAGCAGCGATTAGATGGATAGCAGGATAATAGATAGATAGATAGATAGCAGAGATAGATAGATAGATAGATAGAGAGATAGATAGATAGATAGAGAGATAGATAGATAGATAGAAGATAGTAGCGAGATAGGATAGCTAGATGATAGATAGATAGATAGGATAGATAGATAGATAGATAGATAGATAGATAGATGATAGATAGATAGCGTCGATAGATAGAGAGATGATAGATCGATAGATAGAAGATAGATAGATAGATAGATAGATAGATAGATAGATAGACAGATAGATAATAGATGATAGATAGATAGATAGATAGACATATAGATAGATAGATAGATAGATAGATAGATAGATAGATAGATAGATAGAAGATAAGCATAGATAGATAGAGATAGATAGATAGATCGATAGATAGAGATAGATAGCTGAACGAGTATAGATAGATAGATAGCAGTAGCAGAGTAGTTAGATGATAGTCGATAGATAGATAGATAGCACATAGCAGAATTAAATAGATAGAAGATAGAAAGCAAGATAGATAGAGTAGATGATAGAGATAGATGATAGATTAGATAGATAGATAGATAGATAGCACAGTAGCCAGAGTTAAATAGATAGATAGATAGAAGCAGAGATAGATAGATAGATAGATAGAAAGCAGAAGATAGAAGATGTAGATGATAGATAGATGATAGATAGATAGATAGATAGATAGATAGATAGATAGCACAGTAGCGAGTTAAATCGATAGATAATAGAGCAGAGATGATAGATAGATGATAGATAGATAGATAGATAGACAGAGATAGATAGATAGAGATAGATAGATAGATAGATAGTAGCACAGTAGCAGAGATTAAATAGATAGATAGATAGAAACAGGATAGATAGATAGCTAGATAATAAAGATAGATAGATAGATAGATAGATAGAAGATAGATAATAGATAGATAGAAGATAGATAGAAAGAGCGAGTGATGTAGAGAAGTAGATGTAGATAGATAGATAGAGAGTAGACAAGATAGAGAAGTGCTAGATGAATAGGCAGAGATAGCAGAGTAATAAAGAAACAGAGAGGGAAAGGCGCAATAGTACACAAAAAATAGGCGACAGTAAATAGATAACAAAGGCAGCAAATATAGAGAGATAGATATCAATAGAGGAGGGACAGCTAGAGAATAGATAGGGGGCGAGGTCGTATGTAAGATGTAAAGTACAAGAAGGTCCCCTGGCCAAATGGGGCAAGCATCTGACTACAACTGAACCCCCTGCCTCCAGGCATTACAGAGTGCATTGACAGTGCCTCTACCTCCCCACAGCAGCAGCCTCTCAGCCCCTTCATTTCCTTTTGTGCAGGAAAGTCTTTTACTGTGCGGCAAATTTACTTTTGCGTACCTCCATCAGCGTACCTTCAGTACACAACGCGCCGGTTGATTAGGCGTATGGCGGAAACGCCGGTTGATTATGTCGCATGACGCGGATAGACGTTGTCATGGTAACTGTTTAGACGCGCCGGTTGATTATGCGCAAGCGCGGAAAGAGTTGTCCATGGTAACTGTTTAGACGCTAAAGCGTATGGATGGCTGCACAGTACCTGCTATTTCCAGGTAATAGCGTAACGTTAGAGACAGAAGACCTCTTAGAGAAGGAAAAGGACAGTTAGCTTATGGAGGGCTGAGGGAAACAGTTCTATCCAGTGTTTGGACAGGGGCTGAGGGGAGGAAAAAAAGTCCCTTCAAAGTGTATGGACAGGGGCTGAGGGAAAAAGTCCCTTCAAAGTGTATGGACAGGGGCTGAGGGGGAAAAAGTCCCTTCAAAGTGTATGGACAGGGGCTGAGGGAAAAAAGTCCCTTCAAGTGTAGGACAGGGGCTGAGGGGAAAAGGTCCCTTCAAAGTGTATGGACAGGGGCTGAGGAAAAAAGTCCCTTCAAAGTGTATGGACAGGGGCTGAGGGGAAAAGGTCCCTTCAAGGTATGGACAGGGGAGGAAAAAAGTCCTTCAAAGTGTATGGACAGGGGCTGAGGGGAAAAAAGTCCCTTCAAAGTGTATGGACAGGGGCTGAGGGGAAAAGGTCCCTTCAAAGTGTATGGACAGGGGCTGAGGGAAAAAAGTCCCTTCAAAGTGTATGGACAGGGGCTGAGGGAAAAAAGTCCCTTCAAAGTGTATGGACAGGGGCTGAGGGAAAAAAGTCCTCTCAAAGTGTGTCAAGAGAGGTGTCAAGGAGGCCATTTATGTGAAAATAAAGAAACCATGCCTGAATAGAGGTGTGTGTGGGGGGGGGTTTAAAATGTACAAGCTTGTTTTGACAAACTTACCCTGGGCAGTTCCTATAACACCTCCTAGCCATAATACAATCACGCCTTGTATTCAGAAGTTCCCAAACACCTGGCTGTGTATGCTAATTGGGACTTTTCAGGGACAAATTACAACAGATTTGTACAATCATTCTGAATTTAGAGATCCAGTCAGATGACTAGCAAATTTCTTCAAGAACTAAACTTAAGTCCAGTTGATCTAACTGAATACAAACAGATATACCATGACCTGGATAAACAATGTCTTGTATTTTGGGTTTTGTTTCCTTTAAGAAAATTATCTAACTAGCTAGTTCTCACTGTAAGAAAACCTTTCCTTACTTGAACTTCTTTCTTCAAATCTTAAGGGATGTCCACGTGTCCTCTGATATGACCTATTGGTGAACAATGAACCAGAGCGTTTATTATATGGCCCTTAATATATTTGAAAGTGATAATTTCCCTGCACAATTGATGATTCTCCAGTGTAAACAGCCCTAACTTGTCTAATCTGTCTGCATAGTCAAGCCCCTCCCTTCCCCTTATTAATTTAGTTGCCCTTATCAGAACTCCTTCCATTTCCAATAGTCCTTTTGTATATTTTTGTATACATAACTGTGAGGCACTGTATCGAAAGGTTTAGCAAAATCCAAGTATATTACACCACTGCTATGCCAGATCTAAATCCTTACTCACCTCCTTATAAAACCAAGGAAGTTAATCTAACTTCTAAAATATATTTCACAAAAATCTATGCTGGCAAGACTTCATCTAGCAGCATTTTAGGGCAGTGTGAATATATAGTTTCTGGATTTGGAGGGATTCTTTACCTGTACAGAAATATCACTTTGTGGGTAGGCATGCCCTTTATCGATCTCATAAATGATAGAATCCAGGTAAAGTGGTGAGATTTTTAACAACAGTTCTCCTATTATTTGAATGAATGCTATTGATGTATTTTAACTTTAGAACAGGATTGATAGATTTAAACTACAAGAACAATATAGAATATCTACTGAAGTTTACCCCAGTTTAAAACAAAAAACACTTTGGTAGGATTAAGGCCAATTATACTCATCCTCTCCTCTTCTCACTACTGATGTACCCAGGGTGAGAACTGATTAAAGGCCAATTATACTTATCTTCCCATCCTCTCCTCTTCTCACTACCTGATGTACCCAGGGTGAGAACCTATCTTCCCCATCCTCTCCTCTTCTCACTACCTGATGTACCCAGGGTGAGAAGCTGGTAGGATTAAAGGCCAATTTTACTCATCTTCCCCATCTCCTCTTCTCACTACCTGTTGTACCCAGGGTGAGAACCAGGGTGAGAACCTGCCCACAATCTAGCCAATGGGGTAAGTGCAAATCTTCTCATTGGGCCTTTCACTGACAGTCTGGATATCAAAGTGACAAAGTAAGTGCTACTGGACATAGAAAGTGTACCCAGGGTGAGGAGTATTGAACTATTCAGGTCAACACCCTGGGAACTGTGTAAAGGAAAGGGGGTGGAATTTGGGACTATAAGTCCTTAATTTTTTATTATTTGTCATTTTGAAACTAGTCATGCTATAATATCCAGAGAGAGGTGTTAGCTGGCTGTTTGTGTTGTGTCAAGTAAGGTCCTCTTGCTCCATAGTTACCAGGGAGTTAGTCAGACATATTTATTGTATCAAGGCATTTTATCTAATATCTATCATTTCTTAATCATTTAGTTTAATTTGATCTCCGAGATGTGCTCTGGTGTTTGTAAATTAATCCAATGAGAAATTAATGCAGCAATCAAGATGCTCCTTCAAGTTTCCCCCCAGTCACTTTGAGTTCACATATATAAACTTCTGACAACAGAAGAGATAGAGGATCCCTTCCTGCTTTCACCAGGAACATTCCGTGCAATATTGTGTCACATGACGGATGCACCAAAATCCACAGATATAATTTGTAACTGCCACACACTAGAAGGAACTTTAAGGTGAGAAATCTCAGACATTACATCTTACTATTTTTAACCCTTTATGTTACTCATTGACATTCACATTTGTATTGAAATATATATTGTAGACTTTTCTTCAGTGTTTTACCATTTAACATTCTCAATATTTACCTTTACATTCTAATTCTCTGTCTTTAATATTCTTTTTCGCTTTCCAAACTCTAAAGGTTTAAGACAGTCTTAATTAAAACTGGTGATAAATGAGAGGTTAATTCAGGTTTTGGATGTTTGAAGATGGCGGTTATCATTGAAATCCTATAAATGGAGAAACAATTCAATAAAAATTTTGGAATATTTACAGAAGGATGTAAACTAAATTTATCATTTGGAACGTTCTTTGGTTTTGCTATGAATCCCTATGTTTCCTTGCCATAGTCTCTCGGCAAAATGGAACAGAGAAATCAGACATTGGTACAAGAATTTATTCTTCTGGCAATGACTTCTGTACCATATTATCAGACTATTCTCTTTATTATTTTCCTAATGTTATATTTGTTCACATTAATAGGGAATGTCAGTATCCTGACAGTGGTTATTATGGACAGACGTCTTCACATTCCGATGTATTTCTTTCTTGGTAACCTCTCCTTCCTTGATATTGTATTGCCATCCAGCACAGTGCCCAAAATGATGGCTGGGTTGTTAACACAAGACTTAAAGATATCAGTTTGGGTTGTATAACACAGATTTATTTCATTCACTTTTTTGGTTGTACAGAATGCCTACTTCTAGCCTCCATGGCTTATGATAGGTATGTAGCCATATGTAACCCTCTAAGATACAATATCGTTATGGGAAAAGTTCTTGTATTCTACTTATCTTTAGCTCTTGGTCATTAAGTTCATTCCATTCACTGACCCAGACAATTCTAACATCCCAATTGCCTTTTTGTTATTTAAAACCAAATTAGCCATTTCTCCTGTGATATTAAACCACTCCTCAAACTGGCCTGTACAGATACCAGCCTTAATGAGATTCTATTTACCATTGCAACTGGGTTTCTTACTGTGAGCACATCCAGCCTTATTTTTCTTTCTTATTTCTTCATTTGTAAACACCTCTTGATACTAAGGTCTTCAAAGAAAGCGCCAAAGCCTTTTCTACTGCACATCCCACTTGACTGTTGTGTTTTTATATCTGGACCTATCATAAGTAGATTATTAGACCTGCAACAAATGATAGTATGGAGCAAGAAGACAAACTGCTATATTGTACACAATCATCACACCAGCCCTTAATCACATTTTTATACTTAAGGAATAAAGAAGTCAAAAGGTCACTGAAAGTTTTTTTTGGGGGGGGGGAGAATAGTTTTCTGAAACTAAAATTAGGGTATTTAAGGTATTTAAATTTTTTGTCATTTTTTTAATGGCAGAGCTACTATGGTTCAATTCCCCAAACATTATTATGCCATAAAGTCCATAGTTCTCCATATTATAATCTGACTATATTTTGTTCCTGTTTAGGTCAGGTCAGGTTCGCTCCTTTTGGTGTCACAAAAACCTGTGTTATTTCTGGCTTCACCTAATTAACATGTGTAGCTCTTAAATGTTCTACTCTCTTTATACGTGACACAAAACCCATCTTAAATGTATGTCAAGCCCTTGGAGCATTGCAGGTTATGTGTTAGTGGGGCGTTTATAAAGCATTGTTAATGCAGTGTTCCTTTTGTCCATGTTGAAAATCTTGCTTTGATGAAAAGCCAGATGCCAGATGCCTGCTGTTATTTTGATGCAATGACTGTTTGAGCCAATAAAGGCTTTCTTGAATACTGGACAGTAGAACTGTGTGGCAGTGCCATCCCATTCACAGCTTTTATCAGCTTTCCAAGCAAAATGTGATTCATTACCTTGTGCTGACATATACATTTTGGGTCAGCACCCTGCAATGGGAAACTGCACATTTTCTTAGCTGCCTTAACTGAACTTGCAACTGGATTGCTGCAAACTTTGATCTTCCCCTGATTCCATGAGTAGCTGTCCCACCCCAGTACAAGAGACTTTTCTTAGATTGGCCAGGTTACCTCTCAATGTTGACTCAAAACACAACCACAAGTGAAAGGAGGAGACTGAGTTTTGCGGTCACATGACATTGGTCAAATTACAGGTTTATTAAAAGATATACCATTTCAGTGTATTTGTGTATTGTGTAGTCAATGTATAGATATGTATTAGGTTTATTAAATAATTGGATATTAAAGTATTTTGCGATTTGTACCTAAATTTATAATGATTTTGTATTTTGCATCTTAAATACTTTCTTAAATATTTTGCTCACCTGTCAGTCTAGTAAGTTTTTTATTCTGATCTATAAAGCTATAAGACTACAAGAGTTACTAAAACTGACAATAGACCTGGTACACACAGGCTAATTTTCTGACCAAATCCCCACACAGGCTGCTTCTGTTAATATAATATTGATGATTTTATTAATATATATAAAAATGTCAGCTTCAGCATTGGGGAAAAAACAGAAACTTAAAATGAGCTCATAGAGGAAAAGGAAAGGCACCTGAGTGGAATCTTCCATGCTGAGAAGGTTGTTGAGGCAAATGTTTTTTTGGGGGTGTTTTATTCTCCTTTAGACTAAAAAGATATTGAGAATATAGTTGTGGTTGATCCAGGGATACTTTCTGATTTCCATTTGGAGTTGGGAAGGAACTATTCTCCCTTTTCAGCTGTTTTTTTTTTTTTCATTCATCTAGATCAACTGTAAGGTAGGGTTAATGTGTAGGTAAAATGGTGGGACATATGTCTTTATACAGCCTCCAAAGACTAGTTCCTATGTAACTATTAGACAGACATTATGGGTAGGGTATAAAGGTTGGACTAGATGGACGTATACAGCCTGCAATACTATGTTCCCATGTAACTATTAGACAGGCATTATGGGTAGGGTATAAAGGTTGGACTAGATGGACATATGTCTTTACACAGCCTCCAATACTATGTTCCTATGTAACTGTTAGACAGACATTATGGGTAGGGTAAAGAGGTTGGACTAGATGGACGTATGTCTTATACAACCTCCATTACTATGTTCCTTTATAACTTTTAGAAAGACATTATGAGTAGGGTAAAGAGGTTGGACTAGATGGACGTATGTCTTCATACAACCTCCAATACTATCTTACTATGTAACTGTTAGACAGACATTATGAGTAGGGTATAAAGGTTGGACTAGATGGACGTATGTCTTTATACAACCTCCAATACTATGTTACTATGTAACTGTTAGACAGACATTTTGGGTAGAGTATAAAGGTTGGACTCGATGGACGTTTGTCTTTATACAACCTCCAATACTATGTTACTATATAACTGTTAGACAGACATTATGAGTAGTGTATAAAAGTTGGACTAGATGGACGTATGTCTTTATACAACCTCCAATACTATGTTACTATGTAACTGTTAGACAGACATTTGGGTAGGGTATAAAGGCTGGACTAGATGGACGTGTCTTTATACAACCTCCAATACTAGTTACTATATAACTGTTAGACAGACATTAAGGTAGGGTATAAAGGTTGGACTAGATGGATGTATGTTTTATACAACCTCCAATACTATGTTACTAGTGTACGTTAGACAGACATTTTGGGTAGGGTATAAAGGCTGGACTAGATGGACGTTTGTCTTTATACAACCTCCAATACTATGTACTATTAAAACTGTAGACAGACATATAGGTGGGTATAAAGGTTGGACTAGATGGAGTATGTCTTTATACAACCTCCAATACTATGTTACTATGTAACAGTTATACAGACATTATGAGTAGGGTTATAAGGTTGGACTAGATGGATGTAGTCTTTATACAACCTCCAATACTATGTTCCTATGTAACTGTTAGACAGACATTATGGGTAGGGTAAAGAGGTTGGACTAGATGGACGTATGTCTTATACAACCTCCATTATATGTTTCCTTTATAACTTTAGAAAGACATATGAGTAGGGAAGAGTTGGACTAGATGGAAGTACTGTTCATCACAACCTCCAATACTATCTTACTATGTAAGTTAGACGACACTTATGAGTAGGTATAAAGGTTGGACTAGATGGACGTATGGTCTTTATACAAACCTCCAATAATAGTTACTATGTAACTGTAGACAGACATTTTGGGTAGAGTAAAAGGTTGGACTCGATGGACGTTACCCATAATGTCTGTCTAACAGTTACATAGGAACATAGTATTGGAGGCTGTGTAAAGACATATGTCCATCTAGTCCAACCTTTATACCCTACCCATAATGCCTGTCTAATAGTTACATGGGAACATAGTATTGCAGGCTGTATACGTCCATCTAGTCCAACCTTTATACCCTACCCATAATGTCTGTCTAATAGTTACATAGGAACATAGTATTGGAGGCTGTATAAAGACATATGTCCCACCATTTTACCCTACACATTAACCCTACCTTACAGTTGATCTAGATGAATGAAAAAAAAAAAACAGCTGAAAAGGGAGAATAGTTCCTTCCCAACTCCAAATGGAAATCAGAAAGTATCCCTGGATCAACCACAACTATATTCTCAATATCTTTTTAGTCTAAAGGAGAATAAAACCCCCCAAAAAAACATTTTGCCTCAACAACCTTCTCAGCATGGAAGATTCCACTCAGGTGCCTTTCCTTTTCCTCTATGAGCTCATTTTAAGTTTCTGTTTTTTCCCCAATGCTGAAGCTGACATTTTTATATATATTAATAAAATCATCAATATTATATTAACAGAAGCAGCCTGTGTGGGGGATATTGGTCAGAAAATTAGCCTGTGTGTACCAGGTCTATTGTCAGTTTTAGTAACTCTTGTAGTCTTATAGCTTTATAGATCAGAATAAAAACTTACTAGACTGACAGGTGAGCAAAATATTTAAGAAAAGTATTTAAGATGCAAAATACAAAATCATTATAAATTTAGGTACAAATCGCAAATACTTTAATATCCAATTATTTAATAAAACCTAATACATATCTAGTACATTGACTAACACAATACACAAATACACTGAAATGGTATATCTTTTAATAAACCTGTAATTTGACCAATGTCATGTGACCGCAAACTCAGTCTCCTCCTTTCACTTGTGGTTTGTGTTTGAGTCAACATTGAGAGGTAACCTGGCCAATCTAAGAAAAGTCTCTTGTACTGGGGGTTGGGAAAGCAGCTACTCATGGAATCAGGGGAAGATCAAAGTTTGCAGCAATCCAGTGCAGAGTTCAGTTAAGGCAGCTAAGAAAATGTGCAGTTTCCCATTGCAGGGTGCTGACAGCCATAAAATGTATATGTGCAGCACAAGGTAATGAATCACATTTTGCTTGAGGAAAGCTGATAAAAGCTGTGAATGGGATGGCACTGCCACACAGGTTCATACTGTCCAGTATTTCAAGAAAGCCTAGTATTGGCTCAACAGGTCATTGCATCAAAATAACAGCAGGCATCTGGCATCTGGCTTTTCATCAAAGCAAGATTTTCAACATGGACAAAAAGGAACACTGCATTAACAATGCTTTATAAATACGCCCCACTAACACATAACCTGCAATGCTCCAAGGCTTGACATACATTTAAGATGGGTTTTGTGTCACGTATAAAAGAGAGTAGAACATTTAAGAGCTACACAATGTAATTAGGTGAAAGCCAGAAATAACACAGGTTTTGTGTGACACCAGAAAAGGAGCGAACCTGACCTGACCTAAACAGGAACAAAATATAGTCAGATTATAATATGGAGAACTATGACTTTATGGCATAATAATGTTTGGGGAAGTTGAGAACCATAGTAGCTCTGCCATTAAAAAAAATGACAACAAATTTAAATACCTTAAATACCCTAATGATTTAGTTTCAGAAAACTATTCTCCCCCCCCCAAAAAAGAACTTTCAGTGACCTTTTGACTTCTTTATTCCTTAAAGTATAAATAAGTGGATTAAGGGCTGGTGTGATGATTGTGTACAATATAGCAGTTTGTCTGTCTTGCTCCATACTATCATTTGTTGCAGGTCTAATAAATCTACTTATGATAGGTCCATAGATTAAAAACACAACAGTCAAGTGGGATGTGCAGGTAGAAAAGGCTTTGCGCCTTTCTTTGAAGGACCTTAGTATCAAGAGGTGTTTACAAATGAAGAAATAAGAAAGAAAAATTAGGCTGGATGTGCTCACAGTAATAAACCCAGTTGCAATGGTAAATAGAATCTCTAAATGCAAATAACTAGAGAAGAATCTTTCAACGTGTAGGTGTTCTGGGGAGAAATGGCTAATTTGGTTTAAATAACAAAAAGGCAATTGGGATGTTAGAATTGTCTGGGTCAGTGAATGGAATGAACTTAATGACCAAGAGCTAAAGATAAGTAGAATACAAGAACTTTTCCCCATAACGATATTGTATCTTAGAGGGTTACATATGGCCATATACCTATCATAAGCCATGGAGGTAGAAGTAGGCATTGTACAACCAAAAAGTGAATGAAATAAATCTGTGTTATACAACCCAAACTGATTTCTTTAAGTCTTGTGTTACAAACCCAGCCTCATTTGGGCACTGTGCTGGATGGCAATACAATATCAAGGAAGGAGAGATTACCAAGAAAGAAATACATCGGAATGTGAAGACGTCTGTCCATAATAACCACTGTCAGGATACTGACATTCCCTATTAATGTGAACAAATATAACATTAGGAAAATAATAAAGAGAATAGTCTGATAATATGGTACAGAAGTCATTGCCAGAAGAATAAATTCTTGTACCAATGTCTGATTTCTCTGTTCCATTTTGCCGAGAGACTATGGCAAGGAAACATAGGGATTCATAGCAAAACCAAAGAACGTTCCAGAATGATAAATTTAGTTTACATCCTTCTGTAAATATTCCAAAATTTTTATTGAATTGTTTCTCCATTTATAGGATTTCAATGATAACCGCCATCTTCAAACATCCAGAAAACCTGAATTAACCTCTCATTTATCACCAGTTCATTAATTAGACGTGTCTTAAACCTTTAGAGTTTGGAAAGCGAAAAAGAATATTAAAGACAGAGAATTAGAATGTAAAGGTAAATATTGAGAATGTTAAATGGTAAAACACTGAAGAAATAGTCTACAAATATATTATTTCAATACAAATGTGAATGTCAATGAGTAACATAAAGGGTTAAAAATAGTAAGATTGTAATGTCTGAGATTTCTCACCTTAAAGTTCCTTTCTAGTGTGTGGCAGTTACAAATTATATCTGTGGATTTTGGTGCATCCGTCATGTGACACAATATTGCACGGAATGTTCCTGGTGAAGAGCAGGAAGGGATCCTCTATCTCTTCTGTTGTCAGAAGTTTATATATGTGAACTCAAAAGTGACTGGGGGGAAACTTGAAGGAGCATCTTGATTGCTGCGTTAATTTTCTCATTGGGATTAATTTACAAACACAGAGCACATCTCTGGAGATCAAATTAAACTAAATGATTAAGAAATGATAGATATTAGATAAAATGCCTTGATACAATAAAATATGTCTGACTAACTCCCTGGTAACTATGGAGCAAGAGGACCTTACTTGACACAACACAAACAGCCAGCTAACACCTCTCTTCTGGATATTATAGCATGACTAGTTTCAAAATGACAAATAAGTAAAAAATTAAAGGACAATTATAGTCCCAAATTCCACCCCCTTTCCTTTACAAGTTCCCAGGGTGTTGACCTGAATAGTTCAATACTCCTCACCCTGGGTACACTTTCTATGTCCAGTAGCACTTACTTTGTCACTTTGATATCCAGACTGTCAGTGAAAGGCCCAATGAGAAGATTTGCACATTACCCCATTGGCTAGATTGTGGGCAGGTTCTCACCCTGGTTCTCACCCTGGGTACAACAGGTAGTGAGAAGAGGAGAGGATGGGGAAGATGAGTAAAATTGGCCTTTAATCCTACCAGCTTCTCACCCTGGGTACATCAGGTAGTGAGAAGAGGAGAGGATGGGGAAGATAGGTTCTCACCCTGGGTACATCAGGTAGTGAGAAGAGGAGAGGATGGGGAAGATAAGTATAATTGGCCTTTAATCAGGTTCTCACCCTGGGTACATCAGGTAGTGAGAAGAGGAGAGGATGAGTATAATTGGCCTTTAATCCTACCAAAGTGTTTTTGTTTTTAAACTGGGGTAAACTTCAGTAGATATTCTATATTGTTCTTGTAGTTTAAATCTATCAATCCTGTTCTAGAAGTTAAAATACATCAATAGCATTCATTCAAATAATAGGAGAACTGTTGTTAAAAATCTTCACCACTTTACCTGGATTCTATCATTTATGAGATCAGATAAAGGGCATGCCTACCCACAAAGTGATATTTCTTGTACAGGTAAAGAATCCCTCCAAATCCAGAAACTATAATATTCACACTGCCCTAAAGTGCTGCTAGATGAAGTCTTGCCAGCATAGATTTTTGTGAAATATATTTTAGAAGTTAGATTAACTTCCTTGGTTTTTATAAGGAGGTGAGTAAGGATTTAGATTCTGGCATAGCAGTGGATGTAATATACTTGGATTTTGCTAAACCTTTCGATACAGTGCCTCACAGTTATGTATACAAAAATATACAAAAGGGACATATTGGAAATGGAAGGAGTTCTGATAAGGGCAACTAAATTAATAAGGGGAATGGAGGGGCTTGACTATGCAGACAGATTAGACAAGTTAGGGCTGTTTACACTGGAGAATCATCAATTGTGCAGGGAAATTATCACTTTCAAATATATTAATGGGCCATATAATAAACGCTCTGGTTCATTGTTCACCAATAGGTCATATCAGAGGACACGTGGACATCCCTTAAGATTTGAAGAAAAGAAGTTTCAAGTAAGGAAAGGTTTCTTTACAGTGAGAACTAGCTAGTTAGATAATTTTCTTAAAGGAAAACAAAACCCAAAATACAAAGACATTTGTTTATCCAGGTCATGGTATATCTGTTGTATTCAGTTAGATCAACTGGACTTAAAGTTTAGTTCTTGAAGAAATTTTGCTAGTCATCTGACTGGATCTCTAAATTCAGAATGACTTGTACAAGAATCTGTGGCAATTATGTACCCTGAAAAGTCCCAATTAGCATATCACAGCCAGGTGTTTGGGAACTTCTGAATACAAGGCGTGATTGTATTATGGCTAGGAGGTGTTATAGGAACTGCCCAGGGTAAGGTGTCAAAACAGCATTGTACATTTTAACCCCCCCCCCCACACACACCTCTATTCAGGCATGGTTTCTTTATTTTCACATAAATGGCCTCCTTGACACCTCTCTTAAACCACTCATGTTCCTTATATGTTAACATTACAATCTTCAAAGGTATGTCCTTTTCCCTTAAGAGGCAGGTACACGGCTGAGTCCTGACCCGAGGAATTGTCTGTGCTGGGCCATACATTGATGTAGTTGGTGTTTGGTCTCCCCCCACATACAAATCAGAGCCATTTATGTGAAAATAAAGAAACCAAAAATAAAGAGGTGGGGAGGGGGGGGGTTTCGACACCAACTGTCTGCCATGTACAATTCTGTTTTGAAACCTTACCCTGGGAAGTTACTATAACACCTCTTGCGCCACAATGGAATCATGCCTTGCATTCAGAAGGTCCCCAACACCTGGCTGTGATATACTAATTGGGACTTTCCAGGGTACATAATTGCCAACAAATTCTTGTACAAGTCTTTCTGAATTGCCAGTCGGATAACCAACAAAATGTCTTCAAGAACTAAACTTTAAGTCCAGCTGATCTAACTGAATACAACAGATATGTCTGTCTATCACCTTTGAATTCAGCCTTTTAGTTTTGAAATCATTTATAGAACACTTCAGGGTACTGGCAATCTATGATGCCACTGCTGGTTTCTAGTGTTGCCTCTTCCTTGTGGTCCTGGACTCAAAACTCCTTCTGCACATGCTAACTAGGTACCTTGTGTTTGTTTCCCAAAGCTGCATGTAACAGTTGACTTCAGAGTCCCCACCTGCCATTGTCTCCCAGCCAATCATCGAGTACGGAGATGAGGGGCATAACAGTGAAAAATAATTAGCTAGATTCTGCCTCCTGAATTTACTGCTTTCAAAACAGAAGCGGGAGGAAAGGATGTTAAACCCCTTTCATTAGGTATTTCATGTAGCAAACTGTTAACCCGTATATTGTGAGATTTCTGCCAAGAAGTCTCTGTCTTTTTATGTATTTTGTTATCTGCAGTTGCTACCTTTATATTAGTACTAGACATTAAGCCCCGCTTACTAAAGGGCGCTAGAATACATGTGTTAGAAAACATTTTTTTTTCATACAAATATGAATATAAATATTTCCATACACTTTGGAGGACACCTTTCCCCTCAGCCCTGTGTCCATAACTTTGGAGACCTTTTCCTCAGCCCCTTTGTCCATACACTTTGGAGGGCCCTTTTTTCCACCCCATGTCCCTTCTGGGAATTGTCCTCGACTCCTTACATTGAAGGGACTTTTTTCCCTCAGCCCCACTTTGTCCAGAACACTTTATTGAAGGGATCTTTTTCCCTCAGCCACCTGCCCCATACACACTGGTTTATTGAAGGGACTTTTTTTCCCCTCAGAGCCCTTGGTTTCCATACACTTTGGGAAAGATACGCTTAGAACTGTTTTCTCGCTCAGCCCTCCATCGAAACTGTCTTCTTTCCTTTAGGCGTGTGTTCTCTTCTAAAAGAGGTCGTTGTCTTGCGTCCTCTAAATTGTTAACCTATAACTGGAGGCAAAATAGCAGGTTATGTGAGCCACCATACGGCTTAGGGGGTCTTCTTCTCTCTTCTAAACGTATTACCATGACAAACTACATTTCCGCCTTTGCGCTCTTTCTTGCGCCATCTCATAATCAAAACCGTTCGCGCTAGTGTGGTCTTGTTCCCCCCTCTATCCCTAAACAGGTTTTACCATGACAACGGCTATCCGCGCATGAATGCGCCATATCAACCGGCGACCGTATTTTACGATTCACGTTTCGCGCAGCCGCCTAAATCAACCGGCCGCTTCCGTTTCGCGGGCAAGAGGATTTGCCCGGGGTCTAATCCAATCAACCGATCGCGTTTGCGCCGGTTAGTGTTACTGAAGGTACGCTTGTTGATGTGGTTAGGTACGGCAAAAGTAATTTATGCCGCAACAGTAAAAGACTTTCCTGACAAAAGGGGAAAATTGTAGAGATGCGGATGACTAGAGAGGCCTGCGCTTGCGTTCGGAGTGCGGTTAGGAGGTAGAGCACGTACTGTCAATGCACTCTGATAATTGGCCTGGAGGCAGGGGCGTTCAGTTTGTAGTCAGATGCTTGCCCCATCTTTGGCCAGGGAGACCTTCTTGTACCTTCTACAATCGACCTTCTACCCCCTATCTATTCTCTATCTGTCCCTCTCTCTATCTGTATATCTATCTCATATCTGATATCTGCCTCCTCTTGTTTATTTTATCTGTCTGTTGCCTATTGTCTATCTGTCTCTCTATCTATGTCTGTCTGCTTCTTGTCTATACTCTCTGCTGTGTCTCTCTATACTAACTCTGCTATCTATCTATCTATCTAATCTATTTCATCTATCTCAATCTATCATCTATCTATCTCTCTGCTTCTATCTATCTATCTATCTATCTATCTATATATCTATCCTATCTATCTTATATCTATCATCTCTTTACATCTTATTATCTCTGCTTTCTATCTATCTAATCTATTTAACTCTGCTACTGTGCTATTCTATCTATCTATCTATCTATCATACTAACTTGCCTATCTATCTATCTCTGCTATCTATCTATCTATCTATCTATCTATCTATCTATCTATCTATCATCTTCTATCTATCTATCTATCTATCTCTGCTTCTTCTCTATCTATCTATCTCTATCTATCTATCTATCTATCATACTATCTATCTATCTATCACTATCATCATCTATCTATTCTATCTATCTATCTATCTATCTTCTATCTCTATCTATCTATCTATGCTATCTATCTATCTATCTATCTATCTATCTCTGCTATCTATTCTATCTAGTCTATCATCTATCTATATCTATCTATCTATTCTATCTCATCTATCTATCTATCTATCTATCTATCTCTTGTAATTTATCTATCTATCATCTATCTATCTCTCTTTTCTATACTATCTTAATCGCTCTATCTATCTATCTCTGCTATCTATCTATCTATCTCATCTATCATCTATCTATCTATCATCTATCATCTCATCTCATCTATCTATCTATCTATCATCTACTGCTATCTATCTCTGCTCTATCTATCTATCTCTGTACTCTATCTATCTATCTATTCTATCTTATCTCTCTCTGCTATCTATCTATCCTGCTATCTATCTATCTCTGTATCTATCTATCTATCTATTAATCTATCTATCTATCTATCTATCTATCTATCTATCAATCTCTGCTAATCTATCTATCTATCTATCTATCTATCTATCTAATCTAACCTCTAGCTATCTATCTATCTATGTATCTATCTATTCTATATCTATCCTATCTTATCTATCTATCTATCTATCTATCTATCTCATATCTATCTATCTCTGCTATCTATCTATTATCTATCTATCTATCTATCTTCTGCTATCTATCTATCCTGCTTATCTATCTATCTCTCATCTATACTATCTATCTATCTCTATCTATCTATCTATCTATCTATATCTATCTATCTATCTATCTATCTATCTGATCTATCTATTCTATCTATCTACTACTCTATGCTATCTCTCTATCTATCTGCTATAATTTTACTCTCTTCTGATCATCTATCTACTCTGCTTCGTATCTATTCAGCTCTATCTTATCTATCTCTGCTATCTATCTATCTATCTATCTATCTATTCTACTGCTCTATCATAATCTATCTTATCTATCTATCTATCTATCTATCTACTCTATCTAATAATCACTACCAACTCTGCTATCTATCTATCTCTGCTATCTATCTATCTATCTATCTATCTATTCTATCCTTGCTAATTATTAGCTATTCTCATCTATCTATCATATCTATCTATCTATACTATCTATCCATCTATCATCTATCTTCACTCTATCTCTGCTATCTATCTATCTATCTAATCTATCTCTATCTATCTATCTATCTATCGCTCTGCTATCTATCATCATCTCTATCGATCCCCCCCCCTATCCTGCTATCTTATCTTCTTGACTTCTCTATCTATCTATCTCTGCTATCTATCTATCGCTGCTATCGATCTATCTCGCTATCATACTATCTATCTATCTATACTATCTATCCTCTATCTATTCTATCTATTTATGAGTTTTTGATTATCTTGATGTGGTCTGTGTTACAGAATGTATACCTGGGCTGTTGTGCGGGGGTTCACAGGGGGGGTCAGGGTATGGAAAACTCGAAGTTGGTGGGATCACAAGGCCATGCATTGCCTGCCTGGTTAAATCTATCTATCTCTGCTATCATCTATCATATACGTGCTTGGATGGCCATCTGGGCTGGGGATCTATCTATCTATTATCAGTATCTATCATTATCTATCTATCTATCGGTCTGCTAAGTATCTATCTAATCATCTAGGTCGTATCTATCTATCGGGGGTATCTATTCTCTATACTCTACTCTGCTAAGTTATCTTCTAATCTATTTCTATCTATCTATCTATCTATCTATCTATCTTATCTATATATTCATCTACTATCTATCATCTATCTATCATCTATATTCTATCTATCTACTATTGTCCTCTCTGCTGTTCTATCTTCTCGGCTATTATCATCTTATCTATCTCTGTCATCAATCTATCGGCTATCTTATCTACTGCTATCTATCTAATTGTCTATCTATCTATCATCATCTATCTATTATCTGGGTCTTCTATCTATCTTTATCATCATTCCTGTGCTATTCTCTAATCTCATTATCTATCATCGATATATCATCTATCTATTCATTATCTATCTATCATATCTATCTATCATTATCTATCTTATCTCTCTATCACTTCTGTTATCTCTGGTATAATCATATCTTGCTACTCTATCTATTATCTATATTCTATAACTTGCTCTCTATTATCAGTGATAGCTATCTATTCTTGCTACTATATCCCTCTCTTATCGATCATTATCTATCTATCTATCTATCTATTCTTAACTAAATATGCGATCTATCTATTTCCCTTTTTTTTTTTTCTATTCGTTGATCCCGACGGGCCTGAGAGTACGCGCGCTCCCCCTTCTTTCTTCTCACCCCCTCGTCCTCCTCTTGTTTTCTCCCCGTCTCCTCTTAGCTGTGTTCTCTCTCTCGAGAACACTCAGGCACCCGACAACACGCGGGAGCCGGTCGCCCCCCCTAGGTCTGACTCTCTATCCTCGTTTTTCGGTGTACCCTGCTTATCTATTCTATCTATCCGTTCTCTTATTATTATTGGGGGGAGCCACCCCGGTCGTTTTTTCTTTTGCCCCTCCCCCCCGTCGCGGACACAAACCACACGTCGGTTGGTCTCACTCAGTTGAAGGAACAAGTGGCAGGTGAGGCGGAGAAATGTGAAGAGTAACGCGCTAAAACGAACACGCAGTATCGTTAGTGGGAGAGTGGTCTTCTTGACAATTTGGAGAGGGATTTTTTGTTATAAGGTTAGATTTTTTTTTTTTTTTTTTTTTTTTTACCTCATTCCCCACTTTTTTTTTTTTATAATTCTTTGGTACGAGCAGACAGAGGGGATGCAGAAAAAGATAGATAGCGGTGGCAAGTGAAGACAGCGCGACATGTGAGTGGAAAAAGAAAGAAGAGCGAGAGAAGGACAAAACAAGATAGAGAGAGGAAGGAAGCTAGGTTTTCTCATCTTTTATCATCTATCTATTCTATATATCTATCTATCTATCTAACTATAACTCTTCATCTATCGTATCTATCTATCTATATATCTATATATATCTATCGATCTATCTCTCTAATTATCACTCTATCTATCTATCTTCTAACATCGATCTCGAAATTCATCTATATCCTATCTATCTATCTATCTATCTATCACTACTATCTATCTAGCTATCTATCTATCTATCTATCTATCTATCTTAGCTATCTGTCTATCTATCTATATCTATCATCTATCTATCTCTTGCATCTATCTATCATCTTATCCCTATCGATCTCTATCATTATCCTATCTATGCTCTATCTATCTATCCTGCTATATCTATCTATCTATCTATCTATCTATCTATCTATCTATCTCATCTATCTCTATCTATCTATCTATCTATTATCTATCTACTTCTATCTAATGTGATTTTGATACAGCATTGTACCTGCTGTGCAGTCACAGGTCAGGGATAGAAAACCAAGTTGGATTCCAAAGGCATGCCCATTGCCTGCTGTTAAACAGAAGCGAGGTTGGAAAATTCTCAGTCCCTCCTCCTTCTGCACAGCACTCTGCATCGGTACAATTGATGTGACCCCCCAAATGTGATCGTGGAGGGACCCTGCCAGGGAGGGATTGTAAATCAGCCAGGGAGGGATTGTAAATCGGTGAGTAGAATTAGCTGTGTTGGGGATGTCCTGAAGGGAGGATTCAGTATGTTCTCTCTCTCCCTTCGTCTGCCACACTCTAATGGCAGGAGTTTAAATCTCCCGCTCTCCCTGCTGTGCACTGGTAGGAGGGCGGGAAGGAGGGCAGTCAATGCACATTAGCAGGTTCGGGGCACTTGCGCTATCAAAGCTCTAGCAGGACATTCGGTAAACTTATGCCCCAGATCTTTTAACATAGATAAGCCACTGCCTGGAGGGAAACTGCAGCAGCCTAAAGAATAGAATGCACACCAAGTGGCAAAAAGAGGTAACTGCAGGGCACACACACAGAGACACAGGGACGCACACTTGCATTTTATTATATATGATGTGAATTGCTAAAATGTACATTTAGAATCGAAGAGATAGGTTAAGATCATATGGGGCCATAGGCAGGGCCATAATTTAGGGCCCCCTTTTTTTGCTACATATGTTACATAGACTGTAATTTTGTAACTTCTTCTGAAGCTGGGTCCCCAGAAGTTTCCTGGACCCTAAGCAGGTGCTAGGGTTGACTTGTAGATAATCCTGCTCTAAATGTAATGCTAGCTGCATTGATTTCAGTGTAGCTATAAAGCATGTATTTAATGCAATGGCGCTTAAAGGGAAACTATAGTGCGTATAAAGTTTTTTCATAAACCGTTAAAATAAAAAGTACCTGAGGCAGGGAGGAAGGATTGGTGCTTTTTAACTCCCAATATCCTTTCTATAAGGAGCACCAGGATGAAGAAAACTTCTTCTGCCAGTCTTTCTGAATGCTTCAGCACTATCTTTAATATAGAATGGCCCAAAGCCATAACCTGGCAGATGAAAACTCTATCTGCTGTAGTTAATCAACAAAACAATATTGGGAGGTGTGAATAATCAATCCTATATTCTTGCCCCAGGTTTCTCTCCATTTTTAAAAAGTAAATTTTTACTGTATAGTTGTCCTTTAACACTGCAGCAGGTCAATTTCATAAGGCTTTGGGTCTTAAAGTGAAAGCTGGCAACCCCAGTAGAATTGTAATGATTACTTTATAAGGTACACTTATAAAAACAAAACAGCGCAGAACTGCAGATGCAGCATTTTGAAGTGAAGTATATTTATTTTGCAAAATGATGATGTCATGCTGATGGCATAGTGACATCACAAAAAATGCACCCAGACACATTTGAACACTATTAAAAGATATTGAATAAGAAGACTGACTAAGTGCAATGCTTTTTTGGGTCAAAATCCAAATCTGCAAAATTATGATGTCATGTTGATGTCATTGTGACATCACTAAAAAGGCACAAAGACGCATTTGAACATCATGGTATAGAATAAGAAATCACACCAAGTGCAATGCTTTTTTTGGTTTAAAATTTAAAGCTTTTTGGGTCAAAATCCAAAGTTGTGCAAAATGATGTCATGCTGATGTCATTGTGACATCACTACAGAATGCACCCAGTCACATGTAATCTATTAAAAAGATAAAGAATAAGAAGCCACATCAAATGCAATTCTTTTTTGGTTTAAAGGACAACTCCACCCTCATAAGAACATCTTTTAGAAAGAATGGCCTCTTTAAAATATGTTGATATATCATAGTTTGTCCTATGAATTCATTACTGTATGCCTGCTATGCTTCTGGATGCCTCATGGAAACTGAGCAATTTAGAAACCTGTACTGAGCCTGGGCATTAGAGGCAGACAGGGGATTCAGTCATTGGCTGTGATGTCAACTATCAAAACCATAACTGACAGTTGCTAACTGGAAAAAACAGGAAGCAGAAAGAGGGGCAACAGGACATTGTGCAGGATTTCAGTTTAGACTTATATATTTCAGATTTCAAACTATTACCGTTTAGTGTGATTTACCTGTATGTAAGTTTTCGTTTTAGGGCTGCGTTTGCCCTTTAACATTCAAATTTCTACAAAATGATGATGTCATGCTGATGTCATAGTAACATAACAAAAAAAATGCATCCAGATACATTTGAACATTATTAAATGATATGAAAGAATTCACAACAAATGCAATGCTTTTTGGGTCAAAAGTCATATCTATACAAAATTATGATTTCATGCTAATGTCAAAGTGACATCCCTAAAAAATGCACTCAGACACAATTAAATATTATTTAAAGATATAAAATAAAAAATTGCATCAAATGCAATGCTTTTTTGGGACAAAATTCTAATCTGTGCAAAATTATGATGTCATGCCAATGTCATAGTAAAATTACTAAAGACAAAAAGATCTACAGGCGCACAGTTTACAAAAAAGTACAAACTTCATTTAAACAATGTAGCAAAACATATCTATATCAAAGTGGGCTGTATTTAAAAACAATTCAAATGTATTATTCTTACTGTGCGCCTGTAGGCCTTTTTGTCTTTAGTAATTTTGGTTTATCCACCAGAATGGTGGCACGTGCTCCACTTGGAGTTTATAAATCACGTTGTAAATTAGTGCACAGTTACATTCATTGTTTCCATGCTGATGTCATAGTGACATCACAAAAAATGCACCCAGACACATTTGAAAACTATCAAATGATATAGAAGGATTTGCACCAAATGCAATTCTTTTTGGGTCAAAATTCAAATCTGTGCAAATTGATGATGTCATGCTGATGTCATAGTGACATCACAAAAAATGCTGCCAGAAAAATTTGAACAATATTAATAGATATAGAATAAGAAGTCACACCTAGACACAAATAAACATTATTTGAAGATATAAAAATTGCATCGAATGCAATGTTTTTTTGGGTAAAAATTAAAATCTGTGCAAAATAATGATGTCATGCTGATGTCATAGTGACATCACAAAAAAATTCACCCAGACACATTTGCACACTTTTAAATGATATAGAAGAATTTGCCCCAAGTGCAATGCTTTTTGCGGTTAAAATCCAAATCTGTGCTAAATGATGATGTCATGCTGATGTCATAGTGACATTACAAAAAAATGCTGCCAGAAACATTTGAACAATATTAATAGATATAGAATAAGGATTTGCACCAAATGCAATGCTTTTTGAGTCAAAATTCAAATCTGTACAAAATGATGATGTCATACTGATGTCATAGTGACATCACAAAAAACGTTGCCAGAAACATTTGAATATTAATAGATATAGAATAGGAAGACGCGCCTAGAAACAGTTATTAAAGATCTAAAATAAAAATTGCATCAAAAGCAATGTTTTTTTGGGCCAAAATTCAAATCTGTGCAAAATGATGATGTCATACTAATGTCATAGTGACATTACTGGGAAATGCACCTAGTCACATTTAAATGCTATTAAAAGATATAGAATAACAAAAAGTCCCACCAAATGCAATGCTTTTTTTGGGTCAAAATTCAAATCTGTGCAAAATGATGATGTCATACTGATAACATAATGACATCACAAAAAGTGCACCCATACACATTTGAACACTATGAAATGATATAGAAGAATTTACACCAAATGCAATGCATTTTGGGTCAAAATTCAAATCTGTGCAAAATGATGATGTCATACTGATGTCATAGTGACATTACAAAAAATGCAGCTAAAAACATTTGAACAATATTAATAGATATAGAATAAAAAGTCATGCCTAGACAAAATTAAACATTATTAAAATCATTTAAAGATATAAAATAAAAATTGCAGCAAATGCAATCCTTTTTTGGGTAAAAATTCAAATCTGTGCAAAATGATGAAGTCATGCTGATGTCATAGTGACATCACAAAAAATTCACCCAGACACATTTGCACACGTTTAAATAATAGAAGAATTTGCACCAAAAGCAAAGCTTTTTTTGGGCCAAATTTCAAATCTGTGCAAAATGATGATGTCATACTAATGTCATAGTGTAATCTCTACAAAATGCACCTAGTCAAATTTAAATGCTATTAAAAGATATAGAATAACAAAGTCACACAAAATTCAATGCTTTTTTGTGTCAAAATTCAAATCTGTGCAAAATGATGATGTCATACTGATGTCATAGTGTCATCACTACAAAATGCACCTAGTCACATTTAAATGTTATTAAAAATATATACAATAACAAAAACTCCCACCATATTCAATGCTTTTTTTTGGGTCAAAATTCAAATCTGTGCTAAATGATGATGTTATGCTGATGTCATAGTTACATTACAAAAAAATGCTGCCAGAAACCTTTGAACAATATTAATAGATATAGAATAAGAAGACGCACCTAGACACTATTAAACATTATTTATAGATATAAAATAAAAATTGCATCAAAAGCAATGCTTTTTTGGGCCAAAATTCAAATCTGTGCAAAATGATGTCATACTGATGTCATATTGTCATCACTACAAAATGCACCTAGTCACATTTAAATACTATTAAAAGATATAGAACAACATAAAGTCACACCAAATTCAATGCATTTTTCGGGTCAAAATTAAAATCTGTGCAAAATGATGATGTCTTTCTGATGTCATAGTGACATCACAAAAAGTGCACACATACACATTTGAACACTATCAAATGATATAGAAGAATTTGCACTAAATGCAATGCTTTTTGAGTCAAAATTCAAATCTGTGCAAAATGATGTCATACTGATGTCATAGTGTCATCACTACAAAATGCACCTAGTCACATTTAAATGCTAATAAAAGATATAAAATAGCAAAAAGTCCCACCAAATTCAATGCTTTTTTGGGTCAAAATTCAAATATGTGCAAAATGATGATGTCATACTAATGTCATAGTGACATCCCAAAAAATGCTGCCATAAACATTTGAACAATATTAATAGATATAGAATAAGAAGACACACCTAGACACAAACATTATTTAAAGGTGTAAAATAAAAATTGCATCAAATGCAATGCTTTTTGGGCCAAAATCAAAATCTGTGCAAAATGATGATGTCATTCTGATGCCATAGTGACATCACAAAAAGTGCACCCATACACATTTGAACACTATCAAAAGATATAGAAAAATTTGCACCAAATTCAATGCCTTTTGGATCAAAAGTCAAATCTGTGCAAAATGATGATGTCATACTGATGTAATAGTGACATCACAAAAAATGCTGCCAGAAATATTTGAACAATATTAATAGATATAGAATAAGAAGACACACCTAGACACAATTAAACATTATTTAAAGGTGTAAAATAAAAATTGCATCAAATGCAATGCTTTTTTGGGCAAAAAAAGCATTGTACACCAAATGCAATGCTTTTTGGGTCAAAATTCAAATCTGTGCAAAATGATGATGTCATACTGATGTCATAATGACATCACAAAAATGCTGCCAGAAACATTTGAACAATATTAATAGATATAGAATAAGAAGACACACCTAGATACAATAAACATTATTTAAAGGTGTAAAATAAAAATTGCATCAAATGCAATGCTTTTTTGGGCCAAAATTAAAATCTGTGCAAAATGATGATGTCATTCTGATGTCATAGTGACATCACAAAAAGTGCACCCATACACATTTGAACACTATTACATGATACAGAAGAATGTACACCAAATGCAATGCTTTTTGGGTCAAAATTCAAATCTGTGCAAAATGATAATGTCATACTGATGTCATAGTGACATCACAAAAATGCTGCCAGAAACATTTGAACAATATTACTAGATATAGAATAAGAAGACACACCTAGACACAATTAAACATTATTTAAAAATATAAAATAAAAATTGCATCAAATGCAATTCATCCAGACACATTGGAACACTTTTAAATGATAAAGTAGAATTTGCACCAAATGCAATGCTTTTTGGGTCAAAATTCAAATATGTGTTAAATGATGTCATGCTGATGTCATAGTAACATCACAAAAAATGCATCCAGAAACATATGAACACTATTAAAAGATGTAGAAAAAGAAGTCGCACCAAGTGCAATGTTTTTTTTTGGAGGGGTTAAAAATCCAAATCATTGCAAAATGATGTCATGTTGATATCTTAGTGATATCACAATTAATGCACAGAGAAAAAATGTAAACAATATTAAATGATATAGAATAAGGATTTGCACCAAATGCAATGCTTTTTGGGTCATAATTCAAATCTGTGTAAAATGATGGTGTCACACTGATGTCATAGTGACATCCCAAAAAGTGCAACCCATACACATTTGAACACTATTACATGATATAGAAGATTCGCACCAAATGCAATGCTTTTTGCGTCAAAATTCAAATCTGTGCAATATGATGATGTCATGTTGATGTCATAGTGACATCACTACAAAAGCACCTAGTCACATTTAAATGCTATTAAAAGATATAGAATGATAAAAAAAAGTCACACCAAACAATGCTTTTTGGGTCAAATTTAAATCTATGCAAAATGATGATGTCATACTGATGCCATAGTGACATCAAACAAGTGCACCCATACTATTTGAACACTATCAAATGATTTAGAAGAATTTGAACAAATGCAATGCTTTTGGGTCAAAATTCAAACTGTGCAAAATTATGATGTTATACTGCCATGTACATCACAAAAATGCTGCCAGAAAACATTTGAACATTGAAACATTTTTTAATTCTTATATATCTATATATATTATATGATAGATGAGGGTGCACTCCTGGGACTTTGCGGAAAAAGTTTATTAGACACACAAAATGTCAACACGTTTCAACATACGGCTTCATCAGGACAAAATCCACTAATTTCCCACCCACAGATATAGACTAATAGACTAATACAGACCCATCCCTGAACTCAATCACAAAATTAAGGGTTATAATGGGGTAGTGCTGCTGGTGCTGGTAGCACCTATTAATGAAAGCAGCATGTGTGAGGTTTATCTATTGTTGGCGATTTAAAGTTAAGTAGCATTGTCACGGGTTGATTTTGTGATTGAGTTCGGGGGTGGGTCTGTTTAGTCTATATCTGGGGGTGGATTTTGTCCTGATGAGGCCCGTATGGGTTGAAACCGTTGACGTTTTGTTGTCTAATAAACTTTTTTTGCAAAGTCCCAGGAGTGCCCCTCATCTATCCTATGGTCTCCTTTGGTTGCACCCGGGGGGACAAATCAGCCAGGCACGAGAGTGTGACCCTACCTTATACCTGTTATATATATATATATATATACATATAATAAATAGTGTGATATTTTATCATGGGAACTGCAGTGGTATATATCTTATAAAAATCACTCAGCTATGTCAATAAGTGACTCATTTCTTATATTTCTTAATCTTCCCACTACTCCGCCCATTTCAGTTATCATGCCTGGACAATGAAGGTGCACTAACTTCACTAACAGAACCTGGTGGGGGATGTTCCTGTCCTTCATAACCAATGTCTCTCTCTCCTCCTCCACAAAGATTTGTTTAACCACATAGATGCTGGGCTGGGATGTTCTTTCTACTGGGTTTAAGTTACAGAATGTAGCTTGGGGGGTTTAAGGTGGAAATAGGGACAAGGCTAGAATTTAAAATGTTAATGGGGTGAAGGAATCCAATACTAGTGTTATAAGAAAAAGCGTCCCTCCACATATAATAAAAGGACATTACGCCACCTCGGAGTTCCTGTCCTGTATAAAAGCACTGCCCTACGGCTCGTGCCTATATGGTCAGGGGACTCCTGGGGGGTAATACCTTATATTACAACTGTAAGGGGCGCATTATCCCTTATATATATACTTCAACTTCAGCTGCACTACGCTTCTCTTCACCGTCCGTCCGCGGGTGGATCGTACAAAGTACTGAAACAAAAGGTAAAGCACTCCAGGGAGCTTCCAAAGGGTTTGGTTATTCTGTATTAGAAAATCATGTTATACATACAGAGAGAGGTGTTTAGCTGGCTGTTGGTGTTGTGTCAAGTAAGGTCTCTTGCTCCATAGTTACCAGGGGGTTAGGCAGACATATTTTATTGTATCAAGGCATTTTATCTAATATCTATCATTTCTTAATCATTTAGTTTAATTTGATCTCCAGAGATGTGCTCTGTGTTTGTAAATTAATCCCAATGAGGAAATTAACGCAGCAATCAAGATGCTCCTTCAGGTTTCCTCCAGTGACTTTTAAGTTCACATATATAAACTTCTGACAACAGAAGAGATAGAGGATCCCTTCCTGCTCTTCACCAGGAACATTCCGTGCAATATTGTGTCACATGACGGATGCACCAAAATCCACAGATAGAAACTTTAAGGTGAGAAATCTCAGACATTACAATCTTACTATTTTTAACCCTCAGCTTCTGTTACTCATTGACATTATTACATTATTTATTATAACCTACCCCTTTGTGGCTTCTGGTTTCCTTCTCTTCCTGGAACTGTAAGATTATAAGGCTATAATCTTACAGTTCCTCCCATAGAAATCCACTACAGGGGTAGGTTATATATTTCTAGACTATTTCTACAGTGTTTTACCATTTAACATTCTCAATATTTACATTTACATTCTAATTCTCTGTCTTTAATATTCTTTTTTGCTTTCCAAACTCTAAAGGTTTAAGACACGTCTAATTAATGAACTGTTTCTGGATGTTTGAAGATGGCGGTTATCATTGAAATCCTACGAATGGAGAAACTTTTCAATAAAAAAATTTGGAATCTTTACAGAAGGATGTAAACTAAATTTATCATTCTGGAATGTTCCTGTTTTGACATAATTTCATTTGGTTTACATCATGGAAGATGCACATTTGATCAGTAGAATCAAATCTTTTGGCTTCTTTGGTTTTGCTATGAATCCCTATGTATCCTTGCCATAGTCTCTGGGCAAAATGGAACAGAGAAATCAGACATTGGTACAAGAATTTATTCTTCTGGCAATGACTTCTGTACCATATTATCAGACTATTCTCTTTATTATTTTCCTAATGTTATATTTGTTCACATTAATAGGGAATGTCAGTATCCTGACAGTGGTTATTATGGGCAGACGTTCACATTCCGATGTATTTCTTTCTTGGTAACCTTCCTTCCTGATATTGTATGTGCATCCAGCACAGTGCCCAAAATGATGGCTGGGTTGTAACACAAGACTTAAAGATATCAGTTTGGGGTTGTATAACACAGATTTATTTTATTCACTTCTTAGGTTGTACAGAATCCTTGCTTCTCACCTCCATGGCTTATGATAGGTATGTGGCCATATGTAACCCTCTAAGATACAATATCGTTATGAGGAAAAGTTCTTGTATTCTACTTATCTTTAGCTCTTGGTCATTAAGTTCATTCCATTCACTCACCCAGACAATTCTAACATCCCAGTTGCCTTTTTGTTATTTAAACCAAATTAGCCATTTCTCCTGTGATATTAAACCACTCCTCAAACTGGCCTGTACAGATACCAGCCTTAATGAGATTTATTACCATTGCACTGGGTTTATTACTGTGAGCACATCCAGCCTAATTTTTCTTTCTATTTCTTCATTTGTAAACACCTCTTGATACTAAGGTCCTTCAAAGAAAGGCGCAAAGCCTTTTCTACCTGCACATCCCACTTGACTGTTGTGTTTTTAATCTATGGACCTATCATAAGTAGATTCATTAGACCTGCAACAAATGATAGTATAGAGCAAGACAGACAAACTGCTATATTGTACACAATCATCACGCCGGCCCTTAATCCACTTATTTATACTTTAAGGAATAAAAAAGTCAAAAGGTCACTTAAAGCTATTTTCTTGGAGGGGGGGAGGAGGGGGGAAGGAGAATAGTTTTCTGAAACTAAATTATTAGAGTATTTAAAATTATTTTTTTAACGGCAGAGCTACTATGGTTCTCCAAACATTATAATGCTTTAAATGGTAACTGTGGTCTCAAATTCTTCCAAATTAATAAGAATTATATAAAAAGCCTTCCATCATACCTTCAAATTAAAACCTAAATCACATCTCTAGATAAAATTTGTGAGATGTTATTGCTGAAAATGTTCAGCAATATTACTTCCTGCATAAACACTTCCTGTTTTCAGCCATGTGACCAGCTTGTGGTCATGTGACCAGCCTCTGCCTTGCATTAATAGGCTCCCCATCTCAACTGTCAATTTTAACTCAGCATTTTAACCCAACTCTGCAATGAGCATGCCTTCCTATTGGCCTCGTCGCGAAAGGAGAGGAGGGGGCGGAGCCTACCAGAGCAGCGTTTCAGTAACGCTGTGCTTCAAGTTACGCGAATCCAGGGGTGAGGACCTAGCGGTTCAGGTCCTCACCCTGGGTAAAAGGTACTGACCTAAGAAGAGGAGCGGAGGGAAGGTGAGTATAATTGTCCTTTAAGTCTCAACTGAGCATGCTTCTCCTCTGGGGCCGATAGGCAGTGCAGAGGTGAGGTGATGTCACTCAACCTACTGGAAGCAGGAAGTTTGATTATTTAATGTAATTTCCCAAAGGCTCCAAGCCAGAGATGTGATTTTTCAAAGGAAAAACTGCAGGCTTTCATTTAACCCTAACTTGTTTTGAGACCACAGTTGCCCTTTAAAGTCACAGTGCTCCATATTATATTCTGACTATCTTATAGTTTGTGCCTGTCCTTTGCTGTCCTTTGCTGGCGTCACACAAAACCTGTGTTATTCCCGGCTTTCACCTAATTACATTGTGTAGTTCTACTCTATATCATAAGAGACATAAAACCCATCTTAAATGTCAAGTCTTGGCGCATTGCAGGTTATAAGTTAGTGGGGTGTGTTTATAAAGGATTGTTATTGCGGTGTTGCTTTTCGTACGTGATGGAAATTTTTGCTTTGATCAAAAGGCAGCTGCCTGCTGGTATTTTTATGTAATGGTCTGTTGAGCTGAAAGGGGCATTATTGAAATACAGGACAGTATCAGCCTTTTCGTCTTCAGCAAAGCTTTTTGTAGTGGTCAACAATCAATGCTGCTTATTGTCTCCACCCTCCTCTAAAATAAATACGTGTCAGAAAATGGGCACAAACCTTGACCTTGTGAGGTTTATTTGTCTGAAAGCTTTACCCAAATGTAATTATCAGCCCTCGTTCCCTCGCTGCTTTATGTCTTAGCCAATCACAGGAGCGGGTGCTGGTCGAGACCCTTCTACTTGCTTCCTTGCATGGAATCAAGCACAGAAGAGAAGCAGAAGGCAGCAAGGGAACAAAGGCTGGTAAGTACATTTGGGGAGAGCTTTCAGATATATAAACCTGAGGTTTGTGCCCTATCCTGACACATATTAAACATTTTTGGGGGTGGACTTTAAAGTAATTTCTTTAGGATGTTTTTTGCTCCCAAGTAGCTCCTTGCCTCATTGCCCTAGTTGGTGGAAATTCTATAAACAATTGTTTGTTTTTTCTCCTATGAATCTTAGATAACTCTAAGACTATGGACATTTCCAGAACATTAATATGATTTATTCACTGTTATGCTTTAGTGTATAACCAATAAGTTTATTTTGTATTATTACTTTAGCCTACAATACTGACATTGTTTTTATAAGATTTAAATTTGTCCTGTAAATCTTGTTCACAAAACTGTGTAATAAACTTTCTCAAGGTATTGGATTCACTTCCAAGTGTCGAATGAAAATATGCCTTTAAATGTGTTGGAAATCAAATTCATCCCATTCTATTTTATTTACTTTTTACAACAAGTTTTTTGTAAACATGGTTGTACATAATTTGGCTTGAAAAAGCCAAATTACTGTTCTTTCTATTTCTTCTTCTTTTTCTTCTTCCGTTTTATTCTTCCGCTTTTTTGGACTGTATCTCCTCCCACAGTTTTTGAGCTAGAGACATGAAATTCGGTACAGACGTGTGGGGCATATAGGAGAAGTGTACTATCTTCTAGCTAAGGAATCCGCAGAAGCGTTACGGCGTTATCGGCGAATTTCCGAACATTTTTTCCCATAGACTATAATGGTAACAATCCTCAAATGTGGATATTTCAAAACAGTTTTTTCATGGTCATAAATACAAATGGTGATACCCCCAACCCCCCACACAGATCCAGGTACACCCACCTACTAACCTACCTTTCCATTCCCATGGAAGCCATATTTAAAGGGTAACTAAAGTCAAAAAAACTAATTTAGATTTATCTATACCAATAAAAGGCAAAGCCCTCACTCACTCACTCACTCATCACTAATTCTCCAACTTGCCGTGGAGGCGGACAGCTTAAATTTCGCAGGCTCATTCATTGCACCTTACTTACAAAAGTTAAGCAGGTTTCGTTTCGATATTCCACCTGTAACGGTGAGTATCTGACATTGCACAGACTTATGGTTACCTAGCTTACAAGCTATAAAAATCTATATGGTTGGTCCGATTTCAACCAAATTTTGTATGCATATGTGTGCGGAGACTGGCTGAGGTGTAAGGGGAAGGGTTTGGAGGGTGGACAGAGAGGAATAGTGGGGGGTATTTACCAGTAAAAGGTTAACGAAATATTTTTTTTAGGGTGGGGCTGAATGGGGGGGGGGAAAATATTTCAGCATTTTTTTAAAGTGCTAAATACAATTTTTTTTTTTCAAACCTTTTTTTTAACCAAAAAAACCGTTAATAGTTCAAAAGAATATAGCCCTACACTAAAATTGCCCATACACTATGTCAAATTTTAATTAAAATTCAAAGTTTATACTTAAACTTTCCCTTTCTAGTTTAATTTGACATACAGTATATGCCATATTAGTGTATGGCTATATTCATTTGTACTAGTTACAGTATGTTTTGGTTAAACAATAGGTTTGAAAAAAAAAATTGTATTTAGCACTTTAAAAAAATGCTGAAATATTTTGGTCATTTAACAGTCTAAAAAAGCGAACTTTTTCTTTGATCTGTGAGACCACAAGATTTGCTAAAATGGGAAATATAAGGCCTGGTACACACATGCTAATTTTCTGCCCAATATCTCAATCAATAGAGGTAATCTATTGGTCTGCAACTAAAGTGTACAGCCTGGTATTGTGACCCAACTACACACACACACTCTCTTTTGTATGTTATTTATTCAGGGAGATTCACCCAGAGCCGCAAGCGATCTGGGCAAATCTCCCATATTGGATTAACCAGAGGCTGCGTGACTCTGGGTTAATCTTACCCGCTTGTAAGTATTTAATGTCAGCTATCAGCTGGCATTAAATACTTATGTGCAAACAGCCGGGCAGCCTCTGGTAAATAGGCTTGAACGGGGTGTGCGATTGCCTCTTCCGGTACTCGTGCAGCCGTTGCAAACCGAGGCTTAAAGTCGCACTAACCAATCATAAATCGGTTAGTGCAAATTTAGAAGCAGAAAAGAGCCCTGAGTGGCCACAGAGCTCACCGTTAAATAAGCCTGATTAAGTTTTAACCCAAATCTGCCTTTAATTGAATGCCTTGGATACTAAAGACTGCACACATACAAGCAGCCAATGAACAGTTGCTTCAACCAGCAATTGCACAAATATGGTAGATTGCATCATTGTTGTTCATTTACCTGACGGGACAGATCCCCAACCATGCCAACAGGAGATGCCACACAAGTACTTTTGTTGCCCGAAGTGCCCATCCATTGGTCTTTCTTCGTTAAACTGTATAAAGCTTTAGTGTTAGGTAGAAGAACTCTTCCCAAGGGTCAGGGGGAATGAAAACCTGTTAAGCTGGGTACACACCATACAATAATTTGGTCCGACCGAATTATTGTATGTTGGCTCCGACTGATCGATGACCGTACCTTCGTCCAAATTGGACAAAAGCACGATCGGACGGGTCGAAAAACCATGACTGATAGTGTGATCCTCTATGTACTGCACGATTGGTCGTGGCTAACAGTCGAAAGCGGGTGCTTTTACTGCGAACGACAGTCCTTCCACCTGGTCGACCGGTCAAAAGTCTTGAACGGTCGGTCAGGAGGAAGCATTGTAATGCGTGCACCAGCCTTTACGCTAATCAAATGCAAAGATTATGCCACTCATTAATGGTATTAGGCTATGGAATTGCATCCGTTGGAGTGCATTTACCTACCTTCCCTATGAATCACAAAAGATGAAATGTTTAAACCTTTTTAAAAGGCTTCTTGTAACATAGTAATTTGAGCTGTATGAAGACATAATGCCTGTCTAACAGTTACATAGTAACATAGTATTGGTGTGATGCCCGGAGTCCCCTAGTATACCTTCAGCGCCTATACCCCAATCTACAGCCGCAGTATTCACCTATAGACAAGCCCCCAATCGTCAGGAGACTTGTTGCGCCTCTCTGTACACGGTTACCCCCAGGTCTTAGAGCGCAAGGTATAGACGCTGAGGCCTGGTATACTCTGGGAAACCGGAACACCAATGGAGCTGGAACTGGAAGACAAAATATGAGAACAAGAGCACAAGGATACAATAATATGATGACAAGAAAATGTCTGGAATGCAAAGAATAAAAGGAAGAGGATAAGGAGAAGACAATGAGAATACACAATGAACTAGACTCGCTACAAGAAATAGCAAGAGGACCACTAGTTTGGCAAACCAAAACTATAACAGGCAAGGAATGAATGACTGAAACAGGTTTAAGTAATGCAGGGGAAGGGAAGGGGAGTGGAGGACAAGAGTCAGATGCAGGGATTGGTGGATTTGAACTAATTGGATCTCCTCCATCCAATCTAGTGATTACAGGGACAGAGGCAATAAGAAGAGGTGCCTGCGCACTTCCGCAAGGCACCAGAAGACTGTGGAGCCAGGACACGAGCACAAGAAGATGCACATGCACACAAGGAAGCAGGACACCGGGAGATAACGTCATCTGCCAAAGACGCCGCCGCCTGAAGACGATGCTCAACGAAGTGTTGAGCCCTGACAATTTGAGGTGGTATAAAGACATATGTCTTATATAACCTTCAATGACCCATATATGACACTACCCATAAAGTCTGTCTAACGGTTACATAGTAACATAGTATTGGAGGTTGTATAAATACTTACGTCCATCTAGTCCAACCTTTATACTCTACCCATAAAGTCTGTCTAATAGTTACATAGTAACATAGTATTGGAGGTTGTATAAATACTTACGTCCATCTAATCCAACCTTTATACCCTACCCTAAAGTCTGTCTAACAGTTACATAGTAACATAGTATTGGAGGTTGTATAAATACTTACGTCCATCTAGTCCAACCTTTATACCCTACCCATAATGCCTGTCTAATAGTTACATAGTAACATAGTATTGGAGGTTGTATAAATACATATGTCCATCTAGTCCAACCTTTATACCTTACCCATAATGTCTGTCTAACAGTTATAAAGTAACATAGTTTTGGAATTTGTTTTAAGAAATACATCCATCTAGTCCAACCTTCTTGACTCCAATCGGAAAGTATCCCTGGATCAACCAGAACTGCAGTATTAATACCAGTAATTCTCAATATTTTTTAGTTTTAGAATCATATCGAGACCACTTTTAAAGCTTTTCAATGAACTTGTCATTACCATATCTGCTAGAAGATAGTTGGTGCTACTCAGACAAAGTGCTGTATTTATAAAAGGTTTCCTAAGCACCCCCTTGAAATTGAATAGTAAATCCACTCATATTGGCTGGAGAGTAACAAACGCAGGCTCTGGATTGCTTAATACCACTAATGAAACTACACTAGCCACCAGTAGATGGTGCCAGAACCCCATGGGGTCATTCTCCCAAGTATGTTAATAAAAGACCAGTACTTTTAAATGACAGTGGAATTTTATTTCTTGAAATTTGAAATGCCAATATTATGGTTTATCTGCAGCTAACACATGTAAATGTTTTAATTATAGAAAAAGACATAAGATTACCACCATTTAGTATTGAGATCAGAAGAGTTTGTTTGTGTTATTTTGTGTTTCCTCGTTTCTTAATGTCAAGTCCCTAGACATGATTTACTGTAATATGAAGAATCACAATGTTTCAATGTTTGTTTTTTTTGTTGTAAGGTCAAATTTGCTCTATAGGGATAACTTTCCAAGGAATTAGGAAGGCACATTTACTTATTATCACTGATTACTTCACGGATACTGTCATTTATTCACTTATTTTAATGAGATCTCCAGAGATGTGCGGCAGGTTTGCAAATTAAGTTCAGCAAGTTAATTCTTGTTGTTTTCCCCAGCCACATAGTAGCCCATATTTATATATCTCTAGCTGTGGTGGAGACAAAGTACCCCATCTTGTCCTGCCTGTAATTACGGCATTTGTAACTTTCCCACAAGAAAGCAATGTCCAGGTAAGAGACCCAAGGTACAACAGCTGATTAGAATGACAATATTTACCTTATTGCATCTGTTATTTTAATTTTAATTTCTGTATTCGTTTTTAATGGTTTTATAATTATCGTCACCGTGCCTTTTCTTGGTTCTGTTTTGTCTTCGTTTTCTATTTTTAATCAGAGAATCTCTGAAGTTTTCTTTCTCTTTTATGTGCAGCTTGTGAAGAATGAAATAGTAAAACAATAAAAAAAACACAATTAAATGAAAGATTACAAAGTTTAGGTTATTTATGGACTTGCTTTTCTCTCTGAGAGGAAACACTTCCATTTATTTTATCTGTACCACAGAGAATGGCACAAGTAATCAGCTTAAAAGAGAACTATAGAGCAAAATATTTGAATCCCAAATATCTTCTTCTTAGAGGTAGGATTAAATATACATACCTCCCAATTTTACCTCCTATTTGTGCACTTTTCAGAGTTGCCAGTCATTCTCCCTGCTTTAGCCCTATCTCTACAATAAGGCTGTGTCAGAGTGCACTCCTTAATGCACTATTATAATTTATTGCTCTGGTCTGATTTTTTGACTCAGCTGTTTACACTGTTGTTAAAAGACAACTAAAGCCCTAGAACAACATTGAATTAGAAGGCAGATCTCCTTGTTATAAAAGCAGTAATCAGTGTCTCACCTCTCATTTTGATATGGTTGTTGAGAAATGTAACTTTTTAACATGGAGTTTGTGTTTTATTTCCCAGTATTCTGGTATCTTACAGTGTGGTCACTGACCATTATGTTCTTTACACATGCTCAGTCCTAAGAAATTGCAGGAACTTGTTTCAGTTGGTCACACCCACTAATAGCCTCTACCCAATCCTTTTACAGGACAGATTAGGCAAGGGAGCATGTGACTGAGATCAGGGGTGTGGCCAGTCACTGTACATACACACAGTTATTTCATCCAGTTCAAGTGGTGACAATTACTTTAATGCTATTTACTGTATTGCTATTTTACAGTTTATTGGTGTTTTTAGGGAGGATATGTTCAGATTCTGGAGTGTAAAAATGTGGGTTTAGTTCTCATTTACTCACATACACACAGGATCATAATGAAATGTCACAGGAAGGGAACATGATGGTGAAATTAGAAGCTACTAAGTGATTATTAGGCTATAAAGGCCCAAATGTCTTTGTTTTGGTCTTGGCTATCTATCTATCTATCTATTATCTATCTGTCTATCTATCTAGGACCGAGGCGGCGGGGACGACAGAAGGCGAGACGAGCGAGCGAGCGAGCGAGCGAGGAGCGAGCACGGAGCTGAGCGAGCGAGCGAGGGAGCGAGCAGCGAGCGACCGAGCGAGCGAGCGAGCGCGCGCGCGCGCGCGCGCGCGCGGCGCGCGCGCGCGAGCGAAGCGAGCGAGCGGAGCGAGCGAGCAGCGCGCGAGGGAGCGCGGCAGCGAGCGAGCGACGAGCGAGCGAGCCGAGTCGAGCGCGACGAGCACGGGAGAGCGCGATCGCGAGCGAGGACCTATCAATCTATCTATCTATCTATCTATCTATCTATCTATCTATCTATCTACCTACCTATCTCTCTCTCTCCATCCATCCACCCATCCATCTAGCTCTTTCTCACGTTCTATCTATTTGCCTACTTGTGCCCCCACCCCCCTTGTAAAGTTTGAATCTACCAAGTTTTTAGCCACAGCCACAATCAGAAGCCACACTCACATGCACCGCCTAATAGAGATTGGAAGCACCTTTTTACAAAGTTTGACTAGAAGTGCCACTGGGTCCACAAGGGGATTTTCTATAACTTTCTGCTCTTCAAATATTAAGGAATAGGAGGAAGGAATACTAATTCCTACCTCCCATATGGAGAGGTAGTTGTCCTTTAATGTTTTCACCATTAATTCCAAATGTAAAACTGGCTGATAATATAATTTATTTAAACTGCATTACTTTAGCTCATCAGTGTTAGTAACGGCTGTAAGATATATTGCACATGCCCAGATTAGGACATGCAGTACTTCTGCCCTTTACAAGGTTCTCATATTTGTCTCATTATAATCCTATTTAACAATAATCCAATTGCTCCTCCTCTCCTTCTCAGCTGTTCTGCTGCTGCCAATAAATTATTAAATAAATTTTACACCAGTGGGTAACTTATTATTAAGGATCATGACTATTGGATCAAGTATTTAAGCAAGAAAACCCAAATATATAAACATAGATGGCTTAGAATTAATTGGACATTAAACACAATAGACGCCAACTGATTTTGTGATGATGAGATTATCTGTTGTGGGCATAATTGAAACTGGAAAATATTTTTTTTATTAACAGAATATCTACTCAGAATGCCTATATGGTTTAGTTTATATTTATCTACCAGAAAACATGGAACAGAGAAATCGGACAACGGTGCAAGAATTCATTCTTACATCAATGACATTAACACCATATTTCCGAACCATTCTTTGTATAGTTTTCCTTACTTTATACCTGTTCATTTTATTGGGTAATCTCAGTATCCTGACAGTGGTTATTATGGACAGACGCCTTCACATTCCCATGTATTTATTTCTTGGTAATCTTTCTTTTCTTGATATTTTATTGACATCTACAACAGTGCCCAAAATGATAAATGGTTTGGTGATGGAAGACTTAGAAATATCCTTCCAGGGCTGTATGACACAGATTCATTTCTTTCACCTCTTTGGCTCTACAGAAGCCATGCTCCTCACCTCCATGTCTTATGATCGATATGTAGCCATATGTAACCCTCTGAGATACAATATCATTATGGGGAAAAGTACTTGTTTCCTGTTAATCTGCATCTGTTGGATTTTGAGTTTATTCAATTCAGTTTCCCAGACAATTCTAACTTCCCAGCTGCCTTTCTGTTACTCGAACCATGTCAGCCATTTCTTCTGTGATATAAAGCCTCTTCTCCAACTGGCCTGTACTGACACCAGCTTCAATGAGATCCTATTTACCATAATGACAGGGTTGATATCTGTGAGCACATCTACCCTTATTTTTCTATCCTACTGCTTCATTTGTACACACATCCTGAAAATCCGCTCACCCAAAGAAAGGCGTAAAGCCTTTTCTGCCTGCACATCCCACCTGACTGTTGTGTTTCTCTTCTATGGACCTATCATAAGTAGATTCCTTAGACCAGCTACAAATGATAGTATGGAGCAAGACAGACAAACTGCTGTGATCTACACAATTATTACACCAGCTCTTAATCCAGTAATTTATTCATTGAGGAACCAAGAAGTCAAACGGTCACTTAAAGCCATTTATATTAGATTTAAAGTTTGCAGAAACTAAACCAATAAACTACTAATAACCTCGAAGACAGAACCAAACCTAAATATGTTGTGTATAGTACAATACATAGAGCTTAACTGTAATATTTATGTCTATAAAAATCCTTGGATTTATCTAGAACCCTAGACTAATCATGAATATAATCTTCGCTGTCAACCTGGATATCTCTCAGTTTTACCCACTAAGGAAATCCATAAGCAGAGAAAAACAAGACTGGGTACCAGCATATTTTATGTGGTGCATTAAATAACAAATATACTGTAAAAAATAACTTTTAATAAAATAGAAAGTACCAGGGGTAGGGAGGTAGGATTGATTATCCTTACCTCCTAATATGGTTTTATTGAGAAGCTACAGCAGATACAGTTTTCATCTGCCAGGTTAGTGCCCTGGGCCGTCCTATACTAACCATAGTGTAAAGCATTATTGGGAGGTAAAAAGAACCAGCCTTACCTCCCTGCCCCTTGTACTTTTCATTTTAACTGTGCTTTAAACTTTATATGCACTATAGTTCTCCTTTAAGAAAAAAAGCTAATGATCCATCTAAATGCCAGCCAATGAAAGCCAATTTGTTTAAAAGCTGGGGAAATGGCGGAAAGTGTTCTTAGGCTATAATGTTTTTATTATCTGTTTGCCCATTTATGTAAATTGGTGACTTTTCCAGGGCTTTAAAGTAGTCTGTCTTAAAGCAACTTAATTCAAAAATACACTTTTCGCCATTTTATAAATATGCTTGAGCGGTAACCGCAGCGATGTAAGGCGAAAAGCGAAGTGTAGCGGTAATGACCATTCACCACTGGTTATCACTGCTTTATAAATAGCGAAAAGTCCAAATTTGGCAAAAAGGCTGCGTTAAAGAAGGCGAAAAGTTTAACAAACCTTTATTTTACTCGCATATTCGAACGGTCGAACATTCGATATTTATAGAAAATCCGGGTCCAGGATAGTTCGAATAGTTCGGCTTGAACTCGGGTTCGAGTTCTAGTCCATCTCTAGTGGCAATTAGGAGCACTCACTAAACATTAACATTTTAATGACAAAGCAAGCACAGATAAATATGTGAGTACCACCATTTTACTTCTATCAAATTGTAATTTCAGATAATTAAAGTTGTTTGAGTGGGTTTAGTGACCCTTTAAACAAGGAGACAAAGATATTGGAGTCTCTTGTTATTGTAATTGTTATAAATGTAAAATCAAATAATTGACTTTAAAATGCTTTTAGAAAGACATAAACCACTGCTGTGTTATTATTTATTTAAGGGACAAGTTCACTGAGAGTTACACTGTGTACATGATCAGTTTTTGGCCTTTATTACTTGTCTTTATATGTAATTCCTAATGACAGGACTAGATATACATTGTTTTTGTAATCAGCTTCATAACGTGTCTAAAATTAGATTTTGTTTTTCTAGATTTACCGCTTATATTTCCCATAGACTTTTATGAAAAAATAACTCTCCCAAGGCACTTTCCAAGTTGTTTTATAGGATAACTTTATGTTAAAAGTTCTTAATGAAAAGTTCTCAATAATAAATATGATTTTGAAAACAAAAACTTTTTTTTTTAACAAACTGTCCACTCCCAGCCCTTTAAATTTCATCACTGCATCTGGATTGACAGTGGGTCATGGTCAGCTTGAAAAAAGAACTAGAATGTTCTGAAAGCTTGCTATGATTATCTTAGTTAGCCAATTAAGGTGTCACCTTTATACCACTTTTGTTATTTTTTATTTCAAAAGGGTTACCCTGTAAACATAGTAGACTGTAGAAAACAATGGCAGACAGCCTCAGCTAGAGCTAGAAAGATATTGTGTTATAGAAAGAGGGGAAGCCAGTTTAAAAAATCTGACAGAAATAAAGAATTGGAACTTATCATCAAAAATGTATAAATTAGATAGAAAAATCAAAATAATTTGTTTAAAATGCGAAAATGTGTGAATTGTTATCAAATATTATAAATTCTGATTGGGCATCTATAGTGAAAAAAACACATTGCGCCATTGCAAAGTTAAATTGATGTACTCTGTGCTGCCTTTATCTTACCTCTGTCAGTGACTCCCCCCTTCCCCCTCCCCTCTGTTACCTCCTCCATGTCTAAACACCAGCCTTCCGCCAAGCTTCTCATGTGCAGCAGGAGTTAAAAGTTTAACATCCTAAAAAACACACCCACGCACACTGGCCAATAAAAAGCAAGCTGTCCTGGAGACACGGAAGAAGGAGAACAGTACAATTTACTGCTGCAACACAATCTCCCTCTTTGTGATCCATCATCAAACAGTGAAATCTATCAAGAAGGTGATAGTGCAGCCTTATCTCTGCAGTCAAAGCTACCTCCCCCCTGCTAATGTTCTTATCTCTGTGTTTGTAACAGAGCAGGGAGGAGGGAGGGACTTGAGCAGGGAAGAGGGTCACGTCAGAGGGATTTGATTGACATTACAAGCAGGAGTAGAGGAATGCAATCACGTATTATTCTAATTTGTGTATCTCAGGACAGAAAGGGAAACTGAAAAAAGTTAATTATAGACTTTTAGAACACATGGAAAGAAAGAAAAAAAAGTTAATTTTCCCACTATAGATGCCCCTTAATTTTCCCACTATAGATGCACTATAGATGCCACTATAGATGCCCCTATTGTGTTTGAATTGGATTTTCTGATGTTCAATTAATTCCGCATAAACTCGACAGTTGTGTTTATCTCTTTAATTTCTAATTTTCTTTTCACAAGAATGGGTAGGACAGCATGCGGGTAGGACAGCATGTCAATAGCCGATCTCAATATGCAGTTTTCCTTAATACTTGTGGCTTTGGAGCCCAGTATGTCGGTAAGACAAAACGACAACTAAATGATCGTCTGTTTGAGCACAATAATTCAATTATGAACAGAGATATTCATACAGGTATTCACAGTACTGAGTGCCCACTAATTATAGATAGCTCATATATGGGTATAGAGCAAGTGTTGATTGGGCATAGGGGAAGCAATCATAAATCCCTTGTAGCCAAAAGAAAGATGTGGTGGATCTTAGAGACAGACTAGATAGCCCAAAGGCCTTAACAAAGACTGGGAAGCAACATGTTTTGAGTAATACTGTAAGTATACTGCACCAGTTATTACTTTAGCACTTCCTCCCTTTCCTATGTATCTGTATGTTACCCACCTAAGTAGAGTGTAAGCTCTACGGGGCAGGTCCCTCTTTCCTCATGTTACATGTTTCAAGCACTTGTATATTTCATGATGCTCATACTTATTTATATATTCATATATTTATTTATTTACGGTACAACCTTTTGTATTCTATATTGTACAGCGCTGCGTCCCCCAGTGGCGCTATATAAATAAACATATACATACATAACTTTTGAAGCATTGTATTATTTGCAATTTGTATCTCCATCTTTCTTATGCATGATTGGATTTTATACATGATTGAGTCTGATTTATAATGAAATCTCTCCATATGTATGATCTAATGAATTATAGAAAATATATATAGGTAGACTTTACACTATATTCTTATGGGATTTTTTAGGATATAATGACTTATGATACTTGATTTTATAAGATGTCTTTCAGATTTGATGATAAGGATTTGTTGATTTTGTGAGTATACAGTATTTTCGATTTTGCTGAGAATATTTTATTTAACAATTAACCTACATTAGTTATAATTCATTGTGTTTTTCATAGATTATGTTAATAAAGTATATTGATTTGATTCATGTATATTTAACTCATTATTTATTCATTTATTGATATATAGATTAAAAAAGAAACAAATATGCATCTGTATACAGTCACTTTATGGTATTATTCCAACCATATTAATTCATTGAAACATCATGATCCAAGATAATACAACATTAAGATTTGATACCTCACATTTAAGATGGGTGATTTTGAGTGTCTTCTTTACTCTGATAAAGTTACAGTGGCTTCATGAATCATGTCAGGGTTTGTGCCTGTTTTGCCCAAATCTGCTTTAATATGATTTAATAAAGATGAACTTTTATTGCAGAGTCCACCTGTCTATATGCATCAGTGAAACAAATTTTAAATCTCTTAACTTACAACATTAAAGGACAATTATACTCACCTCCGATCCACAATTGAAGGGTACCAAGGATGGGGACCTAAACCCCTTGGTAGTCACCTCTGGGTACTTTACAGAATATCTGCAATACTAACTTGAATCGCTCCATCACCGCACCGGTTCACTTATCCTTATTCCTTCTGTCACAAACAGTCAGCGATGGGACCAATGGGAAGACGCGCTTCTATCAGAGTGGCCATATCATGGACTGCAGTCTTAGAATGGAGTTGGCCAGCGTGGGAAACTAAGTATTACAGATGATCTGTAATAAGAAGTAGAGTACCGTGATACTTTTTTTGAACTAACAGTTTATTTTAGTGGACAAGCTTTTGAGGGATCAACCCTCTTCATCAGGTAGCAGTACTCACGCAGTACATAAAAAGTATCATAATACTCTACATTTTACTGCATATATTGGACTAATAAGGCAAAACAATCATTTTTTTTAAAGTGGGGTCCTAGCAGTTTAGATCCTCACCCTGGGTATTATTCGGTTGTGGACGAAGAGGAGCATAATTGGCCTTTAACTATAATGGAAATTGTGTAACCTTTTACTATCCACCCATCGGCCACTGTAGATACCATTTTTATTACAGGAACCATTCCCAATAGCCAACATTACTTTAGGCATGTCTCTGTGGAAGCTTTACAAAACACTGACATTCCCCCGGTGCATTTTAAGTGTCTGGATTATATGGTAGAACGTTAATTGGCATTTTTGTTATTCCACTTAGTAATTAGCAATGTTTGCTCCCTTGTGGTTTGACTTCCTATCCCATATAAACATAGCATGGAATAGGCTACAAAATGTCAATGTTTACAGTGTGACATATGTCAAAGAGAATTGTTATGTCAACACACAAAGAAAATCTCATATTTTTGAATTGTTACAGGTAAGTGAATTCTAATTTGACGTGTATTTTGTGTGTAGAATAAAACCGTATACTACATCACATTGTGACAGGTAAATATGCGGTAATGTGTCGATTTATATTTGTTTTATGTTATCAAAATTCTGTGCAAAAAAATCAATTTCATCAGCTGCAAATGGAGACAAGAAACCCACCTAGTAAGAGATTTATACATTACTTATGGACAGATAATAAAAATAATAAAAAAATAACAATTATAATAATAATAACACATACTAATAATAATAAATATTAAAGGGCATGTCTACCCCCAAACTAAAATTTTACTAACTACTGGCCCCACTGTACAAAGTTCAGGAAACTGCTGGGTAGCAGCTCTCAGTGCCTCATCCGGTGCCTCTTTCCTTGCCAACCTCAGAAAGGTATGAGGCATGCTCAGCAGAGACCTTTCCCCCCTCTCCCTCCCTCCCTCCCAATCTCTCCGTGGCTGGCAGTGTTCTAACTATAAAAGCTTTTGTCACAATGCAGGGAAAACCCTCCCACCCCCAACCGCTATATTCATAAGTGTAAAAGCACTTCCAATCTGTATTTACACATCCTTGTTCCTGCGCTGTTCTACACTGAAGGCAGCCGTGGCTGTAATTGGCTGCCTCTCAGCCAATCACAGCCGCTGCTGCAGGTCCGGCCCCCTGCTTGCAGTTCCAGACAGTTGCCTGATGCTTTTAGGGCATGCACCCTTCATCATAGGCATATAGGCACATGCTTGAGGCAACTGTAGCCTGATATGCTTGTTTTAACTATGTTGGAATAAAGTATTTATAGTTTTAAGAGTTGAAGGTGCAGCACATTACTTTTTGCCTCAGATGAGCTTTCTACCGCTCTCAATGGACAAGCCTCCAGGTACACTCATTAGCCATTGGCCGTGACATAATGCATCACAGCTGTGACCCCGGTTCAACCAGGAATTTGCTAGTATCTGATGTAGGGTTCGGGCTGAATAATTAGCTTTGTGTGCAGTTTTTGGCAGCGTGAGTTGATCTTAGGGTTTTGGGGGCTTCTCTATAAGAATATCAAATTTCATTTTGGGTGTGGACATGCCCTTTAAAACCAAACAAACGTCTTTGTTATATTGTGGTTAAAGAGTATCTCCACCTCTTAAATAAACTTTTGATGTAGTGTAGTGGACCCTATCCTAACCGCCAAAAAAAAAAAAAAAAAAATTAGATAGAGCTTTGTTCCCCCGGCTTTCAGACCCAGCCCTCTGCTTTGCAGGAAATTGCAAGCAGGGGGCCGGACCGGCAGCCGCGTCCATGATTGACTGAGAGGCAGCCAATCACAGATGCAGCTGCTGGCAGTGCAGAACACCAGGGGAATGAGGCTCTGTATGTACATTACCGATTCTTTTTTTTTGCAAACAAATATGGTGATTGAGGGTGCGATAGGGTCCACTCACTACACTACAGCAAAAGGATTTAAAGCTAGGGCACCAGGCAGCAAACAGGGATCAGGAGGGAGGGGGCTGCAATGAGCAAGCCAGAAACCTCTCAGAGGAAAGGTAAGAGGAGGAAACCTTTTCACTCACAGCTAGGCTCCTACTCTTCACTTTCTGGGACTTTGGACAGACATTGTGACAGGGACACTACAACCCTCAGCCCAGAGGCGCTCTGAGCACACTTAGCTCACTGCAAAAACCCCCCCAAAAAAAGTCTGAGAGTTGCCCGTCACATATATATATTTTACCACCAGGTGTGTTACACCAACCTACCCAGCATGCACAGCTGTACAATAAAATAATTATCGTTAATCTGCTACCATGTACAGGTCGGAATATAACAGAATACCATAGAATATAATAAACTGGTAAAATGTAGCGTCTCAGAGGCAGAGTTCCTTAGTTCTAATTAGACCAATCAGAGATTCAGCTAACGATTTGAATATCATTTAATATAAACAAAAACAGTGCAAACAAAAAAATATAGAAAAATATAACAGACAAAACACAACATAAGCAACAGTAAAACAAAATGGGATGAAAATTGAAAACAATTCTTAATGTCAGTCCTTAAAGGGGAACTGTGGTTCAAAAATTTTTGCAATTTATTTTCATTGTTTATTTTGCATAGTTTTGAAGATATTTACATTTTTGTGTGTGATATGGCAGCAGCATTACCAGCACTTCCTGCTTCCAGCTCTGAAACCATGTCAGTCAATCTGCCCTGTGTCTCCTCCTCCTATTTGCAGCCCCCCATTTCCCTCCCACTCATGGACCCCATGGTCCCTCCAGTTGCAGGCCCCCCTTGGCCCATTCTCTTACAGCCCCATGTGGCCCCACCCACTCGCAGGTGAATAAGCCCCGCCCACCCGCGGGTGCATAAGCCCCACCCACCCGCGGGTGCATAAGCCCCACCCACCCGTGGGTGCATACGCCCCACCCACTTGTGGGTGCATAAGCCCCACCCACTCGTGGGTGCATAAGCCCCACCCACTCCTGGGTGCATAAGCCCCACCCACTCATGGGTGCATAAGCCCCACCCACTCACGGGTGCATAAGCCCCGCTCACTCACGGGTGCCGTGGGCCACTCAGACCCCCTCTACAGAAAACTCTGTGGAAACAGCCTTTTCAGGCAGAGTGAGAACTGAGTGGGAAAGAAGGGCTGTAGATTCACTTACCTACTCTGTAAGGACTTTACACACACCGAGGGAGTCTGAGGCTGTGCTCGCCGGCGGCACTGTGCAGGAGAAGCCTTTGCAATGTCACATGTCAGCCTCCCACCCATTAACTTTCTGGTCAGTCATTTCTTTATATTGGGCTGTGGAGCACGTAGAATGGTGGTTGATGGCTCGTTTTAAAGGTAGGAATTTGGCCTTTTATTTAAACTCAATTTGTTTGGAGATCATCGTTCCCCTTTAATGTTCCAGGATGAAGTGAAGGAAGTAGATCTGTGTAAGATGGAGTCCAAAGTTACCGACCCTCAAAATAAAACTTATTAGTCCCAAGATTAGATGGTAAATGGAGAGCTCGCTCTTTGGATTTCAGAGCCAGTTATAAACTCCTGAAAAGGGTGGAACCAGTTACCCACACCCAATCAGAGAAAGAGGTGGGCTAAGCTAGGAGTGTAACACACTCCAGGTGGTCTCCCTCACACACCCACAAGGTGGCTATCCCTGCCAAATTCTGTATGCCGACGGGGTAACACGCCATAGCACACCAACTCACAAATCCGTATCCAGGGCGGTTAAACGGATATGTACATATCAAATTCAAAATAGTTATTGTGTATTGATCCATAAACCAAACAAAAGTGTCTCTGTCGCGTCCCACACAAAGTAGACCATGGGTGTTTGGATTCACATGAAATGGTTTTACCCCATAGTCCACTTTTAAGAACAGTTCACCAAAATTATGGTCACAGAAAGAGATATGAATCCTGATATAAGTTTTGCTTTCTAATATGGATATGAACTGAGATAAAGTACCTGAGAAGTGTTTGTAATTACCCCCTGCTGATACAGAGCCTAGAGTCTGTTTAGCACCAGACGGTTGGGACCACAGGATGTCGTTTCATGCTGGCTAACTATACAAATGAAGTAACCTGCTGGTATCCACATTAACCAAATACACAAAATACCTTGTGCAGACAGAAAATAATACATATGAGAGACAATCACATACAATAATACAAATCAAAACATAAGCAATTGGAGAATCATACACAAATATACAGATTGTAACATACATTTGCCCATATAAGTATACATTAATCACATGATTGTGACACTGCAGGACCATAATGAGCAGAGACGTAAGGTAAGGATTTTTACACACTGCACAGTGGGTCTAGTAGTGGGGAGTTTTTAGTTTTGGGGGTGGACATGCCCTTTAAGGGATATGTAAATGCCAGGGAGGTAGGAGAGTTTATCCCTACCTCCCTCTGTGTAATAGAAATAGATTGCTGAGGCTTTACACATTACCTGTGTCACTGTGTGTGCTGTGCTCACTGGTTCCAACAGCTGATTGTGGAGTGGCCCAACATCCCTCCCACTTCTCCCTAAATGTAAATAGAAAACACTTATTAGCTTTAAAATGGCGTAATTGTTTTTAAAAAATAGCTAAAAATGAGACATCACCTTGTTCACCTTTCCAAATTGCATAGAGTAAACCCTTCTAGTTGTAGTTGCTGCCCAGTAACATGAAGGGCTTCCCCTTAAGCCATGTTAGCAAATTATAAAGTGGGTCAGGTTGTTTTGTAATAGGTCGTTTATAGCTTACACACACTCTGGCGGGTTACTTCTGCTTGGTGTCGCCATGTTTAGAGATAGCACCTCTTCGGTTCAGGTTATATTGCCCCTTCATACAGTAACATTTCCTGTAGACTACCAATCAGATGACCCGCAGGGGTATAGTGGTAGTCCAACTTCAAAATAAAAAGCCTTAGTCCTACCTACCAGAGAAGAGATTCATGTCTGTTGTGGCTTTCTATGTCATTGGAGAAATAGATTGGCTGTAGACTAGAAGGATTGTGGGAGCACTTTATTGGCACTTCATATATTTGTAAACATAGACCTGTCATGAAACAAAAAATGGGGTATTTAAAGGAGGATTCTACTTATCCAGTAAGGCCGAGGCCACATTAGAGCATGTCCAAGTGCTCTAGAAACTGATGCGATCTGCTGTGCATTGTGATCATGCAATGTTGCATGCAATTGCACAATAAAATGAGAATAGCATGCGCTCTGACTAGTGTGGGCTTTTTAAAATGCGATCGGATCGCTGTTTGTACACCATCGTACTTTGTGAGTCGGACACCATGATCACATGTGTGTACGAAGCTTTAGAGTGTAAAGCCGATTTGTAGATTATGGAGACCCTACATAAAGAAACCAGCAACTGCAAATCAGTCCCAAAAGAAGTCCCCAATGGATAAAAGGAAATGTCCTTTACGGCTCGTTCACACTAGGGGGAGTTTTGGTGCGATGTCAAGCATTGACATCATACAAAAATATTGTGTTCATAGGAGTAAATGGTGCCATTCAGACCTATGAGCTGTGATCCTGTGCATTGCGTGCAATTCACTGTTTGCAGCAGTTTGCTGCATTATCGCATAGCGGTGCCATCAAAAAACACCACTATGCAATAATGCAGGGGAACACCACACAATATTGCAGTGGGATGTTCCCCTCAGCATTAGTGGGCTTATAGTGTGAACATAGTCTTAAGGAAATATGGGCTAGATGGAAGAATAGAAGAAGACAAACACTTTGTCCACCAAGGTTAATTCATTTGCAGCAATTCTGTCATCTAAATATTATAACAGTATAAACATACTGTACAAAAAATGTATAATGAATATGTCTTACTATTATTACAGGTCAATATGAACACGACAATAGTGTCTGAATTTATCCTTTTGGGAATCACCAACATCCCTCAACTACAATCCATGTTCTTCACTGTGTTTCTGGTGATTTACCTCTTTGGGTTTGTAGGGAATCTTACCATTCTGATTGTAGTCATCACTGACTATCAATTGCACAAACCCATGTACTTCTTCATAGGAAATCTCTCTTTCTTGGACTTTTTTTTCTCATCCACTACAGTACCCAAAATGCTGGCTGGTTTGGTGATGCAGAACAAGAGAATTTCCTTGCAGGGCTGTCTAACCCAACTCCATATCTTCCATTTGTTAGGAAGCACAGAGGCTTTGCTCCTCTCTTGCATGTCTTATGATAGGTATGTTGCTATTTGCAACCCACTGCGATACCATGTTCTCATGGCTAAAACCACCTGTATTAAGATGGCCTCAGTCTGCTGGCTTACTGGCTTTTTATATTCACTGTCACACACCATACTGACTTCCAGGTTGCCATTTTGTAAGATGGGTGTCATCAGTCATTTTTACTGTGATATTAAGCCACTTCTTAAATTGGCCTGTACTGACACTCACCTTAATCAAAGTTTGTTTTCTATTATGACAGGATTTGTAGCAATTTTTTCGTTTTTGTTAATAATTGTCTCTTATATATTTATTGTCACCCATATTCTGAAAATCAATACTTCTCAGGGTAGACACAAAGCTGTATCCACCTGTACTTCCCACCTGACTGTTGTCCTGTTATACTATGGAACTGCTTTCTCCACCTACCTGAGACCAGCCACAAATGACTCTTTAGAGCAGGACAGAATGACTGCCATATTATTCACAGTCATTACGCCAGCATTAAACCCATTTATTTACGCACTAAGAAACAAAGATGTTAAGAAAGCTCTCAATAAAATGTTCTTTAGAGACAAGGTCCGTAGAATAGCACTGCCTTAACTCAAGGTGGTGAGTTCCGTTTTTGGATTTTCTTAATTTTGAAAAAAACTGAAAACCTGAAAATTGGAAAACTGACCCATAGAAGTCAAATCCGAAAGTTCACAGTAAAGTAAGGGTAATTAAACTTACAGTAGATGGCTCAGGCACCTGGGAAATGGTCAGGGGAACATGTAAATATCACCAAAACATGACAAAAACAAACTTCCTGCACATACGAGCTGTTTTTGAGTTTCCACAGGCTATTTTCTAGGGTTTCTGAATATACGTGGCTACTTTCAAGGGTTACCGAAAGTAGCCTCATATATTCAGTAACCATTTAAAGTAGACTCCACAACCCTCGAAAGTAGCTCCATATTTTCACTAATTATCACAAATACTTCCCAGTTACAAAAGTTCTGAAGGGTTCTGACGGTACTTCAGAAACTGGAGTTACGACTCGGACCCAGATACGTCCCTATTTCAGATGATGAATAAGATTAAAATATAGGGGCCTCGAAAGCAAAAATGACAATTCAGATGTTTGTTGCCTATTGATGTGAACATTTATCTCAAATTTATTTTAAATATGTGAACACACAGATTGGACTTATTTAGCAGATTTTAAAATGTGGTTCATGGAAAGTTACCACAAGATTATCTGCTGATGTGTTGTGTTTGTGTGACATCATTCCTGTATAGAAATTATCTTATGTTAAAGCAAATATTCACCTCAAAATAATAAGCCCTCTACCGATTCCTTAAGCCACTTTAAAAGTGTATCCTTTAAATACAGAAAAGTCCTACATTTGAGTATATTGTAGTACACATTAGCAATGATTTGATGGACAAGGAAAATGGAATTGCATGTAACGTAATATATTTCACAGCACAGAGTGCCTTGTATTTGCTGTAAAAAGGCACCCACCCCTCATAAAAACTTATACTTAACTTTTAAAAAAAATAATTTTTAAGCAATAATACCATTTAAAGTGCATGTCCACCCCCCAAACTAAAGTTTAACCCCATATTAGCCCCACTGTACAGTTTATAAAAATCCTTACCTAACATTCCTGCTCCTTATGGTTCTCCTGCAGTCCATGTCCAAAATCCAGAAAACTGAAGTAGTAGTGGCTGTCTTCCTGTCCAAACGTTGCTGCCTTCTTGAAGCCCTTTTATCCCCCTCCCTCCCAATCCCTCTCTTGAAAACCTTCACCTAGTGTAAAAACATTCATCTATATTGCAGGACATACCTTCCCACCACCAATCGCTAAGTTAGAAGTTAGAAAATTGATTCCAGACTGTACTTGCTCCTGGTTCCAGCGTCTTCTCTATTGCTGGTAGTCGCGGCTGTGATTGGCTGCCTCTCAGCCAATCACAGCCGCGGCTGCCAGTCCGGCCCCCTGCATGTAGTTCGAGAAGGCAGAGGACCCGAACCAGAGCGATGCTGGAACCAGGAGCTGTAAGTAGAGATTGGAATTGATTATTAAACTTCTAACTTAGCGGTTGGGGATGGAAGGCTATGCCCTGCAATAAAGATGAAAGTTAATATGGAGGGTGGGGATACCCTTTAATAATATTGGAACAACACTATTAATATTATTAATATAAAGTATATTGTTTTTATGGTTCTATACTATGAGCACCTTGAAATAATAATAATACAAAACGAATAGAGATACATACTAGAGGCTTTTTAAAACAGTTAAATCTGCATCTAATGGGTTGACTCTGCCTACTGATTCATGTCATGTTGACTTGAAGACGTCTAGGAAGTTTCAGACGAAGCAACAACAACACCAATGTCCCGCTCTCTTTTCATTGTAAATTTCATTCTGCGGACTAAGCAGCCAAAGAAAGTTTTAGGGGAGAAAAGAGGATTGTAACAAAAAAAAAAATAAGGAGGGGAAAAAACATCTTTATTGGAAGCTAAGAAAATCCTAGAACAACAAAAACAATTAATTCATCTATTAAACTTTTGCTGTCCAGTGTTCAAGAGACTACACATGTTTATCTTAATAGCAGATTTTGTAGTTATAAGACTGGTATAAAAGAAGAATATGACATAGAAACAATTAGACAAAGTGAATATGAACAAAGCCCCTGGACCTGATGAAATACGTCCAGGTCATGGTATATCTGTTGTATTTAGTTAAATCAACTGGACTTAAAATTTAGTTCTTGAAGACGTTTCGCTAGTCATCCGACTGTCTTTCTCAATTCAGAATGACTTGTACAAGAATCTGTTGGCAATTAAGTACCCTGGAAAGCCCCAATTAGCATATAACAGCCAGGTGTTGGGGACCTTTTGAATGCAAGGTGTGATTGCATTGAGGTGTATATATGGACTCCTGAAGATACACAAAGAAGGGGCCCCACTACCATCATCAGTGCCATAGGTTGGAAGTTCTAAGCATCACATGCAGAATTCCCTGGATTTCACTAACAAGATTCTCGATGTAGTACTCGGTGCAGAAGAAACTATGGTGACCTATGATGTGACATCTCTATTTACCAGTATAACCACCAAGGAGACTGTTGAAATAGTGAGAAAACAGCTAGGCTAAGACATCACCCTTATCAGCAGAACAGATCTTAACTCAGAACAGGTGTGTTCCCTACTGGACTTATGCCTGAATACCACTTATTTCAAATATAGGGATAAGTTCTACAAGCAAAAACATGGATGTGCTATAGGATCTCCAGTTTCACCCATTGTGACAAACCTTTACAGGTAGAAGTGGAAACACAGGCTCTTGATACCTTCAAGGGCATAGCATCCAGCCACTGGTTCAGATACATGGATGACACCTGGCTTAAAATCTACCAGAAGGAAGTACAAGCCTTCACAGAACACAGAAATGCTGTAGATCAAAACATCAAATTTACATGGAAAGGGGTACAAAACAACAACAAGTCAGGGAGAATGGTAAACTGGAAGTAGAGGTTTACAGAAAACCAACCCACACAGACCAGTATTTGATGTTTGACTCCCACCACCCTTTAGATCACAAGCTGGGTGTCATCAGAACCCTATATATAAGTAAACCCCCATGAATAGAGAATTGAAAGGGAATACAATGTGATTAAAAGGGAATGCAGTTTTATTCATAGACTCCCCACCCTTAAATACACCGACTATATTAACATTAAGACATCCACAATGACTGGCCAGCCTTAATATAAAACACTTATAATGCAGTAAAAATCAATAAAAACAAAAAGATTTTTATACATATAAAAACTCTGTATATAATGATTGAAATATGCTTGACTCTGCAGTCTCTAGTCCTACAGAATTGTGTGCCAATTATAATATTGTTTCAAATCACTTCACTTTTTAGGGTCATCAGAACCCTGCAACACAGAGCAGAGAACATCCCCACTAGCACAGAGGCGAAGGCTAAAGAAATGAAACAACTCAAAGTAGCCCTTAAACTTGTGGATATCCAGACTGGGCCTAGAAGGAAAGAAAAGAATACGAATAGCAACAGTGAAAGACGAAAGCAAGACAGGAGAAGGGACCTGGTCCTCCCATATGTAACAGGGGTCTCCGAGAAATTAAGAAAAAAAAAAAACACTCTATCCCTGTCTGCTTTAAACCAAACAACACACCAAGGTACATCCGAAAGACCCAATACCGAAACATAAGAAGAGTGACATCATGTATATGCAGTGCAGTGCAGTGAAGGATGCTCTGATTTGTATGTGGGGAGACCAAACAGCAACTGCACCCACGTATGGCACAGAAGAGCCAATTCCTCTGGTCAGGACTCAGCCATGTACCTTCAAGGAAAAAGGATATACCTTTGAAGATTGTAATGTCAACATCTTGGCAAAGGAACATGACTGGTTCAAGAGAGGTGTCAAGAAGGCCATTTATGTAAAAATGAAGAAACCAAGCCTGAATAGGGGTGGTGGGGTTCGACACCAACTGTCTGCCATGTACAAAGCTGCTTTACACCTTACCCTGGGCAGTTTCGATAACCCCTAGCCTCAATGCATCCACACCTTGCATTCAAAAGGTCCCTAACACCTGGCTGTCATTTGCTAATTGGGACTTTCCAGGGTACATAATTGCCACAGATTCTTGTACAAGCCATTCTGAATTGAGAGATCCAGTCGGATGACTAGCGAAACGTCTTCAAGAACTAAACTTCAAGTCCAGTTTATCTAACTGAATACAACAGATACATCCACGGGTCATAAGTACAGTTACACACAGACAGATTTTTTGACCTGGCCAACCTTTGTCCAGTCTAAAATAGCATTGATAACTACAAAAGTCACTGTATCTGACATTTCGCTGTGACAGTGCATAGAAGACTGCGCAATCGACTGTGATTAACCAATGTGTCCTTTGTCCAATTTTTTTTTTTGTCCAATTTGGAAAGAACGACTGATATTGGTCGTCAGTAAGCGAATAAATACCAAAATAGACCGACCATCCCAAATGCAGAAATATCAGTCAGTTGTCCGGAAATAGCTGCTCATGTGTACCTAGCCTAAAGGTGTAGGAAAACAAACGATCATGCACACTCCTGACTTAAGTCACTTTCGTAGATAAATGCTGGGTGCCACAGTCTGCCGGCAAGCATAGAAACATCATATATAGAAACACTGTGCACACCAGTCTTGATGCAGATGGTGTTTATTGAAACATCAAAGAACACCTTGTGACGTTTCGGTGCCTCCGCACCTTCATCAGACATATACCTGATGGTGGGTACCCTAAAGGTGGGTACAAGATCTTTGACAGATGGGAGTACACACAGTCACGATGGTTCTTCCTATATAAGTATAAGGAGACCGTTCGTAACTGCCATACTCCCTATGATCGCAGCTGACTCCCTGTACTTTAGTAAAGGGTCGTCCGCGACTAAGGGACATTTTCGTTTTTTCCTGTACACACTTACCAATAAAGGGCCAATCCTGTTGTTACCGTTGGAATGTGTGTAAAGCTAAATTCATTTTATCTAGACAATCGTTACTTATATTTTCAGATTCACTTTTGTCTGGAGATGTGCCTCTGGATTAGAAAAGAAACAATGTAAGGAAGATACTAAAAACGTTGTTATGGGATTATATTATGAACTATCAAGGTTCTCTATTGGGAAAAATGGAGTTAGCGTTGTTTTAACTCCAATTTTTCGGTGCCTGCACCATTTTGTACAGACACCCGATGCAATTCAGGTAGTGTTAGTTGTTGTACTACATTTTAGCGTGCAAACAAATGCTCATTAAATGAAGGCATTGCCTCCATGCACCTTACCTTCCAGGTTCCCGCTAGTAAATCCCGCTAAGTGAATACTGCATTGCCAGAACCCGGAAGAAAGAGGAATGTGGAGGGTAAGTATTGCATCTCCCTGTATGTGTTTAGGACTGACATTATAAGTAGTAATCGGCATGGATTTATGAGACACAATTCATAAGTTCATCTTGTCAACAAACATAATTGTATTTTTATGATAATTTGAGAAATAATTTAGATTCTTTCATAGCAGTGATATACTTTATAGATTTTGTTAATACATTTGATACTGTGCCACATGGACAATATACAGTTATGGGTAGGGTATAAATGTTGGACAAGATGGACGTATGTCTTTATACAACCTCCAATAGTATGTTACTATGTAACTGTTATACAGACATTATGGGTAGGGTATAAAGGTTGGACTAGATGGACGTATGTCTTTATACAACCTCCAATACTATGTTACTATGTAACTATTAGACAGACATTATGGGTAGGGTATAAAGGTTGGACTAGATGGATGTATGTCTTTATACAACCTACAATACTAAGTTACTATGTAACTGTTATACAGACATTATGGGTAGGGTATAAAGGTTGGACTAGATGGATGTATGTCTTTATACAACCTCCAATACTATGTTACTATGTAACTGTTAGACAGACATTATGGGTAGGGTATAAAGGTTGGACTAGATGGATGGATGTCTTTATACAACCTCCAATACTATGTTACTATGTAACTGTTATACAGACATTATGGGTAGGGTATAAAGGTTGGACTAGATGGATGTATGTCTTTATACAACCTCCAATACTATGTTACAATGTAACTGTTAGACAGACATTATGGGTAGAGTAGAAAGGATAGACTGTATGGATGTGTCTTAATTTCAACCTACAATACTATTTAACATATTATATTATACTTTTATTAGGGTTTTTTTAACCCAATAATCATTATTTAGATATTAGTTTTATTGGAGGGTAGTATTATTTAGTTGTGCTTGATAGCCTTAACATTACCCTAGACAGGTTCATTTTGCAGCTTTAGAATCATTTCTTTTGTACTATACAGAAGTTGTTAATACAATACTGACATTCCCCAGTGCTTTTTGAGTGACTGGGTGCTACAGTTAATTGGAATTTGTGTCTCCCTACAGGCCAGTACTTTTTTTGTTCCCTGGTGTTACCTTCCTTCCCAATATAAGTACTGTATTATTTAGAATAAATAATGTTAATCTTTACATACAAAGAACATTAAATAGCATCATCCCTGGACAGAGAAAACTAGTTACAAATTTAAAGGTAAGAAAATTCTAATCACTCGTCCAATATTTTGTGCAAACAATATTAACATTCTGGTCAAACAACAAAAACTAAAATGTAAAATCTTTAAGAATAAAAAAACCTTTGGAGCAATACAACAACACAACAAGTATTAGTAGTCTATGCTGTAATATAACATGGGGCTGGGTTATTAACTTGGCAGCATTGCTAACTGGGTTGTAAGGTTTGAAAATCTCAATGTAGATGAAAATCTTACAGTTCTACATTCTACAGACAATAAGAGAAGGGGGAAATTGGGAATGTTGCCCTATTGTGAAATTATGTGCTCAAGCAACATAAATGGTTATTGACTGAGAGGGCAATGAGGTTGTACAATGCTCTACCTGACTATGTACTATTGGCTGAATCTCTGAACACATCCAAAGGAGACAGACAGACAGAATATCCAGGACTATATAGCTGGTGACTCTTACTGATGTGCAGTAGCTTCATCCCAAACCTGATTTTGCTCCAAAAATATAGATTTGACCCAAAACCATAGAAATTTTAATAGTTGAATGAAATTTTTTTTCGTTTGGATGTCTAATTTTTTTATGTTTTGACACGGAATTAGTTTGAGTCAAAAACTTTTCTTTTTTTCTGCAGAAGGAACAGAACCCAGTGGGTCCATGGAACTCTAGTGACTGTATCCATGTGTGGGCACCTGTGATTGGATGCCTTGTCTAGTTTGGTGTATTAGGTGGCATGCTCCAATTGGATAGAGGAAACTGCTTTTTTTGTTGGGTTGAACAGACAGGGTTTTTAAAGGAGAGGTTAAACTTTAACGGTTGTGTTTTTTTAACCCAATATGAACTATTCAGCTATGTATTCATAATTGGAAATCAGGGTCAGGATTCTGCATCAATGGTACAGTATAGAAATATTTTTTGAAATCGCCCATGACACTTATTACTAAAGAAAAGAAACATATGACGAACTCTGTTAAATTTTGAGGCAAACTTTAATACACATGTTGAATCCTGATGAAAATGTCATGCGAGACATAGAAACGTTGAATAAACTTTAAATGGGAACTGTGCTTTTATACAAGTTGTCCATATTAAAAAAAGGGCACTCTCCTATCCTTAAATGATTCTAGCATCATGCATTTAGCTTCAGTCTATCTAAAGTAACAGCAAAATAAAGGGTGTTTTTTTCCCTGCTAGCTTTGCAAACTGTCACCTGCACCACTGGTCTTTCTCCAAGTCAGGTCTGAGCATGCCCACTTGTAACATTAGCTGCATCATAAGCCCACCCAATCAATTTTAAAGCTAGCCACAAGCCTGAAATTATTGTTTCTCACTCCCTAAGGTGTCCATAGGTAGAGGAATGGACAGAGAATGGTTGTAGGAAGTAGGTCCTTAAAGGGTATGTCCACCCTTTAAAATAACTTTTTATATTTGATAGGTCTAGATCCCCCAGCCCCAACCGCATTAGTATTATAGTTAGAAAGTCCCCCGATCATTACTTACCTTACTTCTCTCCTTCGCCGCACAATCCCGGCCCTCAGCTTGCAAGGAACTGCAAGCAGAGGGCGGGACCGGCAGCCGCATCTGTGATTGGCTGAGAGGCAGCCAATAACAGGCGCGGCTGCCGGTAGTGTGGACGGCGAAGGAGAGAGGTAAGTATATATAAGTAAATAATATATAAGTAAAGATTGGGGGATTTTCTAACAATAATACTAATGCGGTTGGGGCTGTGGGATCTATAACTATCATATGGGAAAGGGGTTTGGAGCTAGGGGGAGGGAGACAAAAACGGGAGGGAGAGGGAGGGGGGAGGGCTCTTCTACGCATGGCAAAATTCTCCCGGAGGGTAGACAGGAGGCAGAGGATTATGTCCCTAACTTCTCTGGATTTTAATCCAGAGAAGTAAGTAATATTTGGGGCACTTTCTGATATTAAAACTATAGCGGTTGGGGCTGGGGGAGCAGGGAGACTATTATATGAAAATTTTTTAAGAAGGGTGGACATGCTGTTTAAAATCCAGAGAAGTTAGAGACATAATGCTAAGCTTGTTTGACATGTATAAGAGAGCTATTTGCCACATTAATCCAAAAGAGCTAAGCTTGGTAGTTGCCAGACCACTGTATTTTATATTTTTTGATTCCTATATATCTTGTTGTGTTCCACGTGATCAGTGGATTGCTGATGTACTGCCATTTTTAATATGGACCCTGTTCCTAGACAGTTAATAATAGGCCTGTCAATTTAACTTCTTTGGTAAATATTGGAATACATTTTAGATCACAACAAAAGTAGTTCCCAGCTTGGTTGCATGTAAAATATATTTTGCCAACCAATCTAACTGCCTTCTATGATAAGGTAAATTGTAATCTAGACCTTGGGCGTTCACTACATATAATTTATCTGGATTATGCAAACATATTTGATCAGGGCTGAAGTAAGATCTAGGTCTTATGACCTTTCAAAGCATATGGTTGGGCACCCCCTTGGTTCTGGGACTCTAGGAAATCACTTTTTTAAAACTGGCCCTGTATTTTATATGGTACCTGATAGAAGGTTACTAATTAAACTGTGGAACAGTGATCTTGAACTTACTATGTATTTGTACTTTGATTGCGAACTGTCTAAATAATAAATTACAAAGTGTAATTACAAAGCGTGTTTATAAATGGATTCGATGAATTAGATGTTGATAGTAAGTGGCTATAGGCTCGGTACAAGATGATGCCTTACATGATATCAATTGACTTGGGGACTGGGTAACTTAATGGCAATTGAGTTTACTGTTGAGAAATATAAAGCTATGTGTTTGGGCTAACACAACATGGACACTAATTATACTCAATTGAGAAGGAAATAAACTTTGTAACTCTCAGAAAATACTTTCATGTACGAGAAGGAGTAAGAGTCAAAGACAAAAAGTATAATTCTGCCTCTATATAGAGTCCTTGTAAGGTCTCATCTTGAGTACATTGTGCAGTATTAGGGCCCCAGTCTACGGAAACGATATGTAACTGTGCAACTATGTAACGTTTTCCTGGTAATGTTGGTTGGCGAAATAATGACGTGATGACATCTGTATCTCAAAATATTGGGTTTGTCCTAATAGACATCAGGAGAGAATAAAAGACACAAATTTCAAAACCCCTGAAACTGAGGTTTACTCATTCACCTACAGATACTGATGGTTTCAGTCACCCTACAGATACTGATGTTTCATTCACCTCAGATACTGATGGTTTCATTCATTGCATTACATGGATACTTGATGGTTTCATTCACCGAAGATACTGATGGTTCATCTTTCACCTACAGATACTGATGGTTCCTTAACTACAGCTGGGGATACTGGATGGTTTCATTCACCTACAGATACTGAGGTTTCATTCACCTGCAGATACTGATGGTTTCCTTCACCTCAGATACTAGGTTCATTCACCTACAGATTACGATGTTTCCTTCACCTAAGATACTGATGGTTTCATTCACCTACAGATACTATGGTTTCATTCACCTACAGATACTGATGGTTTCCTTCACCTTACAGATACTGATGGTTTCATCACCTACAGATATGATGGATTCATCACCTACAGATACTGATTGTGTTCCTTTCACACCTAAGAGTACTGATGGTTTCCTTTCACCTACGATACTGATGGTTTATTCACCTACAGATACTGATGGTTTTCATTCACCTACAGATACTGATGGTTCATTCACCTACAGATAGAGGTCATTCACCTACAGATACTGATGTTCATACTCAGATACGGTTTCTTACAGATACTGATGGTTCTTACTCAGATATGATTGTTTCTTCACCTACAGATACTGATGGGTTTCCTTCACCTAGATACTGATGGTTTCATTCACATACAGATAATGATGGTTTTCTTACCTAGCAGATACTGATGGTTTCATTCACCTACAGATACTGATGGTTCATTCACCTAGCAGATTACTGATGGTTTCCTTGACCTAGAGATACTGATGGTTTCATTCACCTACAGATACTGATGGTTTCTTCACCTCCAGATACTGATGGTTCTTCACCTACAGATACTGATGGTTTCATTCACCCTAGATACTGATGGTTTCATCACCTAAGATACTGATGGTTTCCTTGACTAGAGATACTGATGGTTCATTCACCTACAGATACTGATGGTTTCATTCACCTACAGATACTGATGGTTTCTTTCAACCAGATATGATGGTTTCATTCACCGCAGATACTGATGGTTTCATTCACCTACAGATACTGATGGTTCTTACTCGAATGATGTTTTACCTACAGATACTGATGGTTTCATTCACCTACAGATACTGATGGTTTCATTCACACAGATACTGATGGTTTCAGTCACCTACAGATACTGATGGTTTCATTCACCTACAGATACTGATGGTTTCATTCACACTACAGATACTGATGGTTTCATTCACCTACAGAACTGTGGTTCATTACCGAAGATACTGATGGTTTCATTCACCTGCAGATATGATGGTTCTTCACCTACAGATTACTGATGGTTTCATTCAACTTCAGATACTGATGGTTCATTACCTACAGACTGATGTTTCATTTACTACAATACTGATGTTATTACTACAGATACTGATGGTTTCATTCACCTACAGATACTGATGGTTTCAGTCACCTCAGATACTGATGGTTATACTCAATACTACGTCAACTACTACGATGGTATCTCGATGGTTCTTCACCTACAGATACTGATGGTTTTTTCACACGACTGGTCTCACACTAGCGATTATCGATTACTAGAAGATGGTTTCATTCACTACAGATATATTATTCATTTTCAAGATTCTCTTTTTCATTAATCTACTTCCATACTTAGGATTCCTAAGATACCTATCAGAATTGATCATTACTCCAAGGGATACTGCAGATTCAGATATGGGATTCAGGGCAGAATCTTGAAATACATGGTGATTACTTGATTGGTTTCATTCACCTACAGATTATGATGTTTCATTCAACTACATATACTGATGGTTTAATTTACCTACAGATACTGATGGTTTCATTTCCACTTCAGATACTGATGGTTTCATTCCCTACATATACTGAGGTTTCATTCACCTACAGATACTGATGGTTTCATTAACTACATATATGAGGTTTCTTCAACTTCAGATAATGATAGTTATTCAATTCAGATACTGATGGTTTCATTCACCTACAGATTCTGATTGTTTCATTTACCTACATATACTGATGGTTTAATTTACTACAGATACTGATGGTTTCATTCAGATACTGATGGTTTCATTCACCTACAGATACTGACGATTTCATTTACCTACAGATACTGATGATTTCATTCACCCACAAATACTGATAGTTTCATTCACCTACAGATACTGATGGTTTCATTCACCTACAGATACCGATGGATTCATTCACTTAAAGATACTGATGGTTCCATTTACCTATAGATACTGATGGTTTCATTTACCTACAGATAATGATAATTTCATTCACCTACAGATACTGATGGTTTCATTTACCTACAGATAATGATAATTTCATTCACCTACAGATACTGATGGTTTCATTTACCTGCAGATACTGATGGTTTCATTCAGATACTGATGGTATCATTTACCTACAGATACTGATGGTTTCATTCTCCTACAGATACGGATGATTTCATTTACCTACAGATACTGATTGTTTAATTTACCTACATATACTGATGGTTTCATTTACCTACAGATACTGATGGTTTCATTCAGATACTGATGATTTCATTTACCTACAGATACTGATGATTTCATTACCTACAGATACTGATAGTTTCATTCACCCACAGATACTGATGTTTCATTCACCTACAGATATGATCATTTCATTCTCCTACAGATACTGATCATTTCATTCACCTTTAGATAGGGACACTATAGAGAAATCCATTGCACAGAGCTGTGATAAAATCAAGTTCACTTTATTATCCTCTCCTTGCAGCTCTGCACTATGCAACTTTTAAGTTGGTAATGTTGAAGAGTGCAGATGGATTAAATACTATTAAAAATCACAGGAAAAAACATACAATGGAAATGAAAGCTTTGAAGCTAGGAGAAAGACATAAGGTGAGTACATGTCCGGGAAGCACAGGGAGGCGGTCCAAAAAACATGTCAGACAGGTGACATGATGATCTTGGCTATGTAATTTTACTAATGTGAACCTAATAAAGTTTGGTATACAACCTACGTGTTATTGCTTTTTAGGGATTCTGTGAGCACCAAATGTGATCCTGCTTTGTGAAATTTCAGTAAAATTTCTCAAATTTCCAATGTACCGAAAACTCAATGCAGAAATTTAATAATTGCCCGATCGTGGGGAATTTTTTTTTTTTTTAAACATACATTTTTATTGTTTTTCAAAGAAAAGGTAAATTATGCATTTCCATACAACTTTGCATATTCAACAGTTGTTATATCAATATGTATAACATACATGAAACATTATATTTCTTATATAGCTGTTGATATTATATAACAGTTTCGTAGAACTTTATTATACTAACATTTTCCTCCTTTTCGGGGGGAAGGGAGGAAAGTCACTAAAGCTTTTTGGTTATTTAAAGAAGAAAAAAAAAAGGGGGGGGGGGGTTGTGGTTGGGAAGGGGAAGGTGGGGGGTTGCAAGCAGAGGGTTTATCTTTGTTTTTCATTAAGAATTTCTGGGTGGGGTTGTAGACATAATTGGGATTATTGGTTGTTTCTTTCATGTGTTGATCTTGGTCTATGTACCATTGTTCCCATGTATGGTAGAATTTAGCAAATTGTTCTGTGAGATTGCGTACATTTGTTCGTACTGCATATTTATTGTTAGTGTTGTTGTATCTTAGTTAATTTAGGGGTTTTGTGTGAGCCAATGTTTGGCTATAGTTGTTTGGGTTATTGTAAAGATATGGTATAGTATGTTCTTTGTTCGATGGGAAAGCGTCTAGGTCTATAAATAGTAGAGCGAATTGGGGGGTAAGTCGTATCTGTTTTGAATAGATTTTGTATAAAGTATTGTATTTTTAACCAAGTTTTCTTTATTTTACAGCATTCCCACCAGATATGGATCATGTGCCTGGGTTGTTCCTGCATCTCAGCAGGTAGCTGAGGTGGATTTGTTCCATTTTGCTATTGTGTTCTGGTGTTTTGTGTGTATCTGTATAGTATTTTCTTGATGTTTCCCAATGGTGTACACATGTGGATAATTTGAATGGTAATTTTTTGGTCCATTGTTCTTCTGTGAATGTTTGGTTAGGTCTCTTTTCCCATTTTGTATCGCTTTATTGTAAAGTTTCTTTTTTGTTATCTATTGCAGAGAGAAGGTTCCGATTGATTTAGTTGACGTGGGTATTCGTGGTGGTGGGATATTATTTCGGTGTTCTCGAAGGCTCTGAGAAGTATTTATTTCTGATAAGAAATGAGGATTGGTAGGTGCTTGTAGAATTATTTTTTAGGAATTTTGTGTGTTTTTTGTAGATCATTGAATGGTATGTATGTACCATTTGTAACAGTTTTGTAGTTTATTTATTCCATATTGTGTCCAGTCTTATTTGAAATTGGGGATCAGAAGGTTGAAGCTGTTTAGGTGGATGTCTTTAAACAGGGGTAGTAGGAATTTTGGTTTTTGGTTGTTTTAGACCAGATCTTCAGTGAGGCTTCAGAGGTGGTGAGATATACAGGTATTTTTTATATCGTAAGTGGGTTTATTTCTGCTATTTCAATTTGGTGCCAGAGTTTGGTTGGGGTTTCTTCTTCGGCCCCCATTCCTTGTTTGGTCTAGTATGGCTTGCTTGGGTAGTAGTCGTGTAGTATAGGGACTGCATTCCTCCTGCTTGCTTGGGTTTTGCTAGTGTTTTGCTGGTTCTTGTTTTTTTTTTGTTGCCAAATTTATGTTGAGATAAAGGTCTGTGCTTGATTAAAGAATTTGGTTGGTACTTTGATCGTTATTGTTCTGAAGATGTATAGAAATTGTGGTAAAATCATAATTTTCACTATTGCCTAGCATTGACCACATTGTTATTTTCCAGGAGTCCATGAGGTTTTGTATCTTTGATAGAATTGGGACATAATTGTTATTGTAGAGTTCTTTGTTGTCGTTTGATAAGGTTATTCCCAGGTATGTTATTGTTTTTGTATCCCAATTATATGGCATATGATACATTAGTTGTTAATGTTTGGGATTTTGTTGCGTTTATTTTGTAGTATGATATTCTGCTGAATTCTTTCATAAGCTTGTCTACGTGGATGAGTGATTGTCTAGGTTTGGTTAGAGTCAGTGTCACATCATCCGCAAATAATGCTATTTTGTGGGTTTTTTGTTTTGCTTTTATGCCATGTATATTTTCATTTTCTCTGATTTTTTGGGTTAGTGGTTCCATAATTAAAGCAAATATAAGTGGGGAGAGAGGGCATCCTTATCAGGTGCCATTTGTTATTTGTATGGTTTCTGAGAGCATTTGTGATACATATATTTGGGCTGAGGGGTTGAAGTAGAGAGCATTGACTGCTGTTTTGAATTTGGTTGGTATTTGGAATTTGTCTAATACTAAGTTCATATATGTCCAGTTGATTCTGTCAAATGCTTTTTCTGCATCTAACGTTTTGAATGTTGAGGTTATATTTCTTTTTTGGGTCCAGTTTATAAGATTAATAATTCTTCTTGTGTTGTCTGTAGGTTGGCGGTTTGACACGAAGCCCACCTGGTCTTGATGTATAAGTGAGGGTACGTATTTTTTTAGTCTTTCGGCCTGGATCTTTGAGAATATCTTTAAATCTGAGTTTAGGAGGGATATGGGTCTGTAGTTAGTGTATAGCTGGATCTTTGTTGTGTTTGGATTGGAATGATTAAGGCTTTCAGCATTTCAGGGGGTGTGGTACCTTGGTTTGAAATTGCATCGTATATTTTTGCCAGGTATGGTATTAGAATGTCTTTGAATGATTTATAATATACATGTGTCAGTCCATCTGGTCCTGGGGTTTTGTTTGATTTTAATGATGTTATTGCTTTTCTGATTTCTTCTTGTGAGATTGGTTCGGATAACATTTCTAGTTGTTCTTGGTTTAGTGTTGGTAGTTCAAGTTTTTGTAGAAATTATAGTATTTCTTCTTTGGTTGGGGTGTAATGTCCGGAAGATTTGTTTAGGTTGTATAGATTGCTATAGTATTCTCCAAATTGGTTGGGGATCTTGTGGATTTATTAGTTTAGATTTGTTGGGAGAGAGTATATAGGATATTCTTGTCTTGGCTGTTTGGAATTTTAATTTGTTTGCTAGGGTTCTGTTAGCTTTGCCTTGGATATAGTGGTTGGCTTTTAGTCTGTGGATTAAACTGTCATAGTCATAGAGGTTGTGTTGATGTAGTTCCTGTTGAGCTTTTTCTAGTTTTTCCTTGTTTTCTTGTTGGGTTGATTTTTATGTTGTGATTCAGTGTTTGCTAAGTTCTGCATCAAATCTAGTTTTTTTGGTTTCTTTGTTTTTTTAGTTTAGATGCTATTTCTATGCAGGAGCCACAGATTACAGCTTTGTGTGCTAGCCATATTGAAAATATATTGGTCTCTGGTATATCATTAAAGTGGAAGTATTCTTCTAGTGAATTTTGGGTTTTGTCTTTGGTTTCTGGGTGTGAAAGCAAGTATGGGTTTAGTCTCCATATGGAGGTATTTTGCAGTTGAATTTTCGGAGATATTATGTATCGGTGCATGGTCTGACCATGTTTTGGTTAGAATGTTTGTTTTAATGACTTTTTGGAGAGTCCACTTGTCTGTTAGGCATAGGTCTATTCTTGAGTATATATTGTGTGTTTGGGAATAGTAGGAGTAGTCTAAGTCTGCTCGGTGGTTAATCCTCCAAGTGTCGTAGAGATCTTCTTCTTTTATCCATTCTGAGAATTTCCAGTTTTTGGAGGTTGATTTGGAGGTCGTATCCCTGTTGGGGTCTGGATGTAGATTATAGTCTCCTATTATGATTAAGTTGCGAGAGTTTTGTTGTTTAGCTTTGTTTGTTATTTTTTTAACGAACTTAAGCTGATTTTGGTTAGGGGAATAGAGGTTCACTATTGTATAAAGTACATTGTTTATTTTTAGTACTAATATGATATATCTTCCATCTTGGTCGATTATTGATTTTTGTAGTTGAATCGCTATAGTATTTTTGATCATAATGGCTACACCTCTTTTTTTCTTGGAGTATGTGGCTTGGTAAATTGTTGGGTAAGATTTATGGTGTAGTAGGTGTTCATATTTCTTTGTGAGATGGGTCTCTTGAAGACATATTATGTCAGCTGAGGTCTGTTTTAGATCTTAATATAGTAAATGTCTTTTGTAGGGGTTGTTTAGACCCCTAACATTGTAGGAGATTATCTGTAAAACCATTTTCTTCTTTTTGTTGGTTTATTTTGTAAATATATGTCTTGGATGGTTAGGGTTTGGTTCCTATTGGGATTGGTCATGCCTGCAGGGGGTAGATTTGGGGGTAGGGGTTATAACTATGTACATTTTTGCGGGAAAGATTGGGTAGAGCATCTCCCTTGATTTTCTAAAAGGAGATATATTGGGGGAATCATTGGCCTCAGCCTGGCAACTTTGAGACACTCTTGTATAGAGTTTATATCTAGTGTAGCGACTATTTCAGTTGGTTAGTTTGTTTAATTTTCTTGGATTGCTTACTATCTGTTATGGCTAAGTACGGGCAACCAGGATTCCTTTTACTGTTACATAATATATATCGTCTATAACAGTCTTAATTTACATAAAACATTAGGATATATTTTTAAGATATTTTGAACTTTAGAAACAATATTGTTAACTTTGGTAACTTTGACAGTTTTAGCATATTTTTGCGTTTCATAGTGATTTGTATTACATTTTTTATCACTAATGTATTGTCACTTATCTATGATTGTTATATTGCTTCAATACTTCTGTATATTTAAACGAATTAGCAGGTAAACAGGTAATCATGTTATACATTCAATTAATACAGTCTGGTTGTCTATATATATATCACGGTTTATACATTACAGTTATTGAGGTTCGTTCTATATTGGTCTCATCTGTTGGGCGGTCTTCCATATCTCGGCGACATTGTTGAACTTCTTTTAGTTTTTTCAGATTACCTAGATTGTTTATAAAACAATTATATCAGTTAGTTATAGCAAACATAGAAAATATATTAACTGGAGAAGAAAGTATTTCATTTAAACATATCAATCTTGCGGGTGGTGTTGCCATTCTTTTTTGATCTTGTTTGGAGCAGAGCTTGTTTTGGTTGTCACTGTTCATATAATTTGTAAATTCCAGTTTTCAATTGTCTCTGTTGCTTCTTTTACTGTGTTGAGGGTGTGCGTTTTCCCATCTTTGTTAATTATTAAGCTTTACCGGGAAGCCCCATCTGTAGGTTATTTCGTTTTCTCTCAGTAGTTTGATTGGTTGGAATAGTTTTCTCGCTTGTATGGTATTTGCAAATAGGTCTGGAAAGAACTGCAGGTTTTGGTATTGTTTTGGTATGGATGTTTTTTGTCTGGATATCTGGATTATTTTCTCTTTAATGTGGTAGAAATGGATTCTAGTAATTCCGTCTCTTGGTGCTGATATGGGAGCTGTTTTTGGCTTTGGCAATCTGTGGGTTCTGTCCAGTATTGATTCTGTATTAGATGCAGAGGGTATGAGTTCTTTTATCAGTGTGGTAATGAATTCTGGGAGGTTGTCCTGTTTTATTGTTTCTGGTATTCCTCTAATCCTTACATTGTTTCGTCTGGATCTATCTTCCAGGTCTGCTATTTTGTTTTTCATTATTTGGACTGTATCTGCGATTTCATAATGTTCATCCAGCAAATCATTGAACGAGGTTGTGAACTCCATCATTTTGTTTTCTACATGGTCTGTATGTTGCATTATTTCTGTTATTTCGTTTTTAAGAGGTTGTAGAAGGGTTTTCATGTCTGTTTTGAAGGTGTTGTATTGAGTGATTAACATGTTATATTTTCAGTTACTGGTATTTCGCTGGCTGGGTAGTTCATTAGTGGGCATGTTTGTTCTGGCTTTCCTCCCCTGTCATAACTCCCACATGTGTTGTTGTCCATTTCTTGGTCGGTAATTGGGATGAAATCTGGGTCTGTCTCAATTTGGTTTGACCGTATATGGAGTGGGGTTGTTCTCTTTTGCGTTTGTGCTGAGGGTATCTCCCCCTCGGAGTCCTCAGATTGGTGAGAGCTATTTTGTGATTTTTGAGAGTCTATGGGATCATCATGTAGATCCATTGTGGTTTGATTAGGTTTAACAAAGGTTTCATTTTCTGGGGTATATGTTTCTCCAGGGGTGTCTGGTGGGGGGAGGAGAGCTGGACTTACAGTCCAGTTGTTTGTATCGTCCGTTTGCCTCCTTGGTGGGTTTTTGGGTTGGGGTGTTGTATATCTGTGGATTCTTGTCTCCGGTTTTGTTTTTATTCAGTTTCTTCTTTGTTTTCCCAGTCTCTGCTTTTCCGCGTCCGGGCTGCCCGAGGAGTGTGTGGAGCCGGCGCCATCTTGGAGATTGCGGTCAGCAGGTGAGTTGGGTTCCTGGGAGTAATATTCTGTTAGTTTGCGTATTTTTGTTTTGTTTTTCCTGCTTTTCGTCATCTTGGTTTGCTTTAGATGTTTTAGCTGGGTTGTTTTGGGTCGCTGGTTTCAGGTATTGTTAGTTGCCAGGCTTGAAAAGTGAGGAGCATTCAGAACATGCTACTTCCTCGTTCACGTGCAGGCCACACACCCCCGATCGTGGGGAAATTTAGTGTTTAAACCAGTTTATTCATATGTACATGTTCCCCAGACCATTTCCCATGTGCCAGAGCCATTTACAGTAAGTTACCATTTCTATTTTATTTGGACTTTCCAAACGTTTTCCCCTCATAGACTTTAATGGGTTTGTTTTCGAACTATAGAACTTTTACTGAAGTTCTATAGTTCAAAATGAACCAAACTTTAGGAAGTTCAGCCATCTCTAGTGTCTGCATACAAGGTAGGCTCAAAGGGTTACTCCACATTACCATATGTAAACATGCCAGTTAATGCTGTTTTGACACCTTACCCCAGGCAGTTTTGATAACACCTCAGCCACAATATAATCACACCTTGCATTAGAAGGTCCCTAACATCTGGCTGTTAATTTGGACTTTCCAGAGTACTTAATTGCCAGCAGATTCTTGTACAAGTCATTCTGAATTGAGAGATCCAGTCGGATGACTGTGGGATGACTATCGAAATGTCTTCAAGAACTAAACTTTAAGTCCAGTTGATCTAACTGAATTCAACAGATATGCCAGTTAACGTAATATAATACACAAGTGTGCAAAAGTAAAATAGAAGCGGCAGTGGAATATTTTCTTATAATAATCACTCAGCTACTTAGTGATTATTATAAGAAAAGACTCCACCATTGCTTTCCATAACTATTTAGCGCCTCTAATTGCCCTTAACAAATGAATCCTCCCTATCTCTCTGTTTAGTTAGCAAAATCATTCGAAAAAACTGAACCCGTTTTATGCCCATTTAGCAAAGACTCGAAAGAGCAGTAAGAAACCATAGGCCATTAAGTAAGTATACCAGAACTCCTGACTTGTCATAGGCTTTATTCTTTTATATGGTCAGGGACCGCCTCAATGACATAATATCTTTATAAACATAAGTTGATATTTTATAATGGGAGCTGCAGTGGTTATATCCTTATAAAATCACTCAGCTATGTCAATAAGTGACTATTTCTTATATCCCCCTACTCCACCCATTTCAGTGTTCATGCCGGACAATGACTCAGCATTTTTGCTGGTGTTTAACTTCACTAACGAAACTGCTGGAGCTGCTTCCTGTCACTGCAGAACCAATGTCTCTCCTCCTCCACAAGAATTGTTTAACGGATAGATGCTGGGCTGGGATGTTCCTTTCTACTGGGTTTAAGTTACAGAAGTAGCTTGGGGGATTTAGGATGGAAATAGGGACAAGGCTAGAATTTAAAATGTGAATGGGGTGAAGGAATCCGATACTTATGTATTAAAAGAAATAATGCGCCCCTTCACATTATAATATAAGGACATTACACCACCTCGGAGTTCCCTGTCCTGTATAAAAACACTCGGCCTACGGCCTCGTGCTTCTATATGGTCAGGGAACTCCTTGGTGGCGTAATAGATTTATATTACACTGTAAGGGGTGCATTATCCCTTATATATTATATTGCACTGTAAAGGGCACATTATCCCTTTCATAATCAACAAAATGTGTATGTAAATTTTATGCAGATATTTCCATCACAAATGCACATAACGGTTTCCTATTTTTCCAGGAAAATATGAACACAACGGTAGTGTCAGAATTTATCCTTTTGGGAATCACTAACCTGTCACAACTAGAATACATCTTCTTCACTGTGTTTCTAATATTTTACCTCTTCAGTTTTGTAGGGAATTTTAGTATTGTGATTGCCGTAATCGCCAACCATCAATTGCACAAACCCATGTACTTTTTTATAGGGAATCTCTCCTTCTTAGACTTCTTTTACTCATCCACTACAGTACCCAAAATGCTGGCTGGTTTGGTGATGCAGAACAAGAGAATTTCCTTTCGGGGCTGTCTAACCCAACTCCATTTTTTCCATTTCTTAGGAAGCACAGAGGCTTTGTTTCTCACTACCATGTCTTATGATAGGTATGTTGCTATTTGTAACCCACTGCGGTACCATGTTCTCATGGCCAAGACCACTTGTATTGAGTTGGCTTCAGTCTGCTGGCTTACTGGCTTTCTGTATTCACTGTCACACACCATACTGACTTCCAAGTTGCCATTTTGTAAGATGGATGTCATCAGTCATTTTACTGTGATATAAGCCACTTCTTAAATTGGCCTGTACTGACACTCACCTTAATCAAAGTTTGGTTTCAATAGTGACTGGATTTGTAGCAATCTTCTCATTTATTTTAATAATAATTTCTTACGTATTCATTGCCACTCGTATTCTGAATATAAGTTCTTCTCAGGGTAGACACAAAGCTGTATCCACCTGTACTTCCCACCTGACTGTTGTCCTGTTATACTATGGAACTGGTTTCTCCACCTACCTGAGACCAGCCACAATGGACTCTTTAGAGCAGGACCGAATAACTGGCATACTATTCACAGTCATTACACCAGCATTAAACCCGTTTATTTACGCACTAAGAAACAAAGATGTTAAGAGAGCTCTTAAAATATTATTTTTTGGAAATAAGGTCTCCAAAAGAATATTGCCTTAAAGACTAGTGTGGACCTGAAAAAAAATTAGGAAAAAATTGCTCATGGCACTGACTACCCCTGCAATGGAATGTTATGCATCTACCGCCCACTCGTCCATAGGGAACGATGGCAAAGGGGACAGAAACAGAGGCATTTTTTAAGGTGCTGTTACCCCTTGAAGCACCTCTGACCTTATTTAATAAGAGGTAGGAAAGTTTGCTTGTGCTGTAAAAAGTGAGGAACCAATGAAATGCTATCACTTAGTAAACTAGTAAACTAATAAACTAATAAAAGTAGTAAACTAATAAAAAGCTTAAAGGGCAACTGTGGTCACAAAACAAGTTAGGGTTAAATGAAAGCCTGCAATATTTCCTTTAAAATGAGCTGAAAATCACATCTCTGGCTGGAGCCTGTTAGAAATTACATTGGGGTGAATGTTCAAACTTCCTGCTTCCAGTAGGTTGAGTGACATCACCTGACCTCTGCCCCGTCCATCCGCCCATGGGGAGAAGGATGCTAAGTTAAGACTTAATGCTGGGGAAATCAGGTTCCTGGGGGAAAAACTTACAGTTGAGAAGGGGAGCCTATTTATACAGGCCGAAGTTGGTCACATGACTACAAGCTGATTACATGGCTGAAAACAGGAAGTGTTTAAGGAGGAAGTAATATTTCTGAACCTTTCCTGCAATAACTTCTCACAAATTCTATCTAAAGATGTGATTTAGATTTTATTTTAAAGGTATGATGGAAGGCTTTTTATATCATTTTTAATAGTTTGGAAGAATTCGAGACAACAGTTGCCCTTTAAATTATGTTATACATTTGCTGTTCTGATTGCAAAATGACCACATTATATATATTTGATGCACATCATATAGATACCAGTTTTTAAAAGAAGTCATTCTAATATTATTTAACTGTGCCCTATAGCAACATTATCATTATTAATATTGTTATTATTGTTATTTTTTTTACTAATAGTAGTAACTGTTAATATTAATGTTAGGCATTATGGGTAAAGTAGAAAGGTTGGACTAGATGGATGCATGCCTTTATGCAACCTCCAATATTATTTAACAAGCAGGGAGATTCAATAAAAGTTCTTATCGTTAAAAATGGTGCTAACTTTGCCCAACAATCAGACTTATTAACATTTGAAAGCTAACATCTGATTGGTTGGGGCAAAATTAGCACCATTTTTAACGATAAGAACTTTTATTGAATAACCCCGTATGTTTATTACATTAAAATTTTATTAGGTTTATTAACCCAATGATCAATATTTAAATATTGGTTTTTTTGGAGGGGCAAGTGTATTATTGGGTTGTGTTCTATAGCCATAATAATTGAATTATTTATATTGTACTATGCAGAAGTTGTTAATACAATACTGACATTCCCCGGTGCTTTTTGAGTGACTGGGTGCTACAATAAAAAGTTAATTGGAATTTGTGTCTCTACGGCAAAGTAATTAGTTTTTTTGCTCCCTGGTTACCTTCCTTCCCAATATAAGTACTGTACTATTAAGACTTAAGAATTTTAATGTTTACACACAAAGAACATCAAATAGCATCATCGCTGGACAGAGAAAACTAGCTACAAAGTTCGAGGTAAGAAAATTCTAATTAATCGTCCAATATTTTGTGCAAACAATATCAACATTCTGTTCAAACAACAAAAACTAAAATCACCGCAAAATCTTTAAGAATAAAAACACCTTTGGAGCAATACAAACTACACAACACAACACAAAGTATTAGTAGTCTATGTTGTAAGACATGTAAATATAACAGGGGGCAGGGTTACGTTATTAACCTTGCAGCGTTGCCAACTGGGTTGTATAGTTTGAAATTCTGAATGAAGATAAACATGTTATAGTTCTACATTCTACAGACAAATGCAAAAAGCGGGGAAATATTGTAAGAAATGTTGCCCTATTGTGAATTAATCCTTTGGTAACTGTGCCCATTTATTCAATTTGTTCAATATGGGTTATAAGCAATCCTTGTTTCTAGCTATACCTTGTCATCAGCACGGGCCTCTTTTCAGTGATATATTCCACCAGATTCCAGCTTCTTAAAGGGCAATTATGGCCACCCACACCCCAAGTTATTCCAGCTCACATAGATTTACAACCCTGATTTTGCCATACAGTAGGACAGACCAAAGGGGATGATTTTCACAATCAATTTTCCTTCTTTATCAAGGCCCCAAACACCAAGCTAACCATAAAAACATCAATATCCATCCATTATACTATTAAGGTTGCACAAGCTGAACTCACTGAACTGCACGCTTTGTTGTAAAGAGTTAAAGGAATAGTTCACTGCAATAGTAAACTATCCCTTTTCTACATGATTGAAGCCTGGGAGGTTAAGGAGCTCTCCCTTACCTCCCGTTTTCAATCAATGTTTAGATAGCCAGGAACGAACTTCAGAAAATCTTACCTTTCACGCAATCCAGCGGGGCCGCCAGAAATTCCCGACTGCTTCCTGTTCTACACTATAATGGATTATGGGCATGCGTGTTATAGCGTAACAGAAGTAGGAAGCAGTCGGAAACTGTCAGAGTAGCCCGCTGGATCGCGTGAAAGGTAAGATTTTAGAAGTTCGTTTCTGGCTATCTAAACATGATTGAAGAACAGGAGGTAAGGCATAGCTCCTTAAACTCCCAGGCTACTATCAATGTAGAAAAGGAATAGTTCACTATTGCACTCTTGTTTCTTAATGTTCTACCTGAACAGACAAAATATCCAGGGCTATAGCTGGTGACTCTTACTGATGTGCAGTAGCTTCATCCCAAACATGGTTTTGGGGTGGAATTACCCTTTTTGGTCCCAAAGTTTAGACAGTTTAAATTGCCAATGAAATTTTGACCCAAAACCATAGAAATTTCAATAGTTAAATAAAGTTTTGCAGTTTTGACACCGAATTACAGTTTGAGTCAAAAACTTGTCTTTGTTCCGCAGAAGGAACAGAACCCAGTGGGTCCATGGAACTCTAGTGACTGTATCCATGTGTGGGCACCTGTGATTGGATGCCTTGTCTAGTTTGGTGTACTAGGTGGCATTTTCCAACTGGATAGAGGAAACTGTGCTTTTTTTGTTGGGTCGAACAGACAGGGTTTTTTAATGGAGGCGTAGAACTTCATGAACGGTTGTGTTTTTCTAACCCAATATGAACTATTCAGCTATGTATTCATAATTGGAAACCAGGGTCAGGGTTCTGGGTCAGTGATGAGGTACAGTTTAGAAATACTTCTTGAAATCACCCACAACACTTATTACTTAAGAAAAGAAACATATGATGAACTCTCTCATCTAGCTGCAGTCTATTCAAAGTAACAGCAGTATAAAGGTTGTTTTTTTTCCTGAGAGCTGTGACATCACTTGCACCACTGGTCTTTCTCCAAGTCAGTTCTGAGCATGCCCACTGGTATCATCAGCTGCATCATAAGCCCACCCCAAACTTCTTATACATTTTTAAAGCTAGCCACAACATATAATATACATTTTGGGGGATGTGGCTTTTTACACAGCTCATCATTTCCTGACACAGATTCAGTTTGACAGGGCAGACAAGGAAGTGTTATTTTACAAGCCTTTAACTTAAAATCCAGAGAAGTTAGAGACATCATACTAAGCTTGTCTGAGAGGTATAAGAGAGACATTTGCCCCATTTATCTAAAAGAGCTAAGCTTGGTAGTTGCCAGACCACTTCATTTTTTTCATTCCTTATATTTGTTGTGTTCCAAGTGATCAGTGGATGCTGATGTACTGCCATTTTAATATGGACCCTGTTCCTAGACAGATAGGTCTTCAATTAATACTTCTTGGTAGATATGGAATACATTTTAGATCACAACAAAAGTAGTTCCCAGCATGGGTGCATGCAAAATATATTTGACCAACACCATTCTACCCTCCTTCATGATGAGGTAAATGTTAATCTAGACCTTGGGTGTCACTACATATAATTTATTTAGATTTTGCAAAAATATTTAATCAGGGCTGAAGTAAGATCTAGGTCTGGACCCTGGGCCAAATATTGTGTGGGCGTCCCCTTTCAACACTCGACCATTCAAAGCATATGGTTGGGTCACCACTCCTTAGGTTCTGGGGCCCTGGTAAATCACTCATTTGCCTTTTTAAAAACTGACCCTGTGTTTTTATGTGGTACCTGATAAAAGTTACTAATTAAACTGAGGAACAGTGATCTTGAACTTACCACTTTACTTTATTCAGGAATGACTTAAGGATAAATTACAAAGTGTGGTTATAAATGGGCCATTTTCTAGTTGAACAGTGTTTTTTCCAGGGATTTGTTCTTTTTGTCTGTGTCTCCTCAATTGGTTCAATAATGACCTAGAATTAGATGTTGATGTAAGTGGCTTATAGGCTCGGTGCAAGATGTCGCCTACACTGATCAAACTGACTTGGGACTGTAACTGTAACGGTTTCCTGGAACTGCAGGAGGGGAGCACCAGGGAGAATTACTTTTTTTAGTGTAGTCGTATGTAGGAGGAAGTATGAGTCCTGGAGTCTGTGCAGGAGTGGAGTTGTGACTGGAACAATGCTGCACTTGTAACTGAAACAATGCTGGAGTTGAACTGGAACAATGATAGTAGTTGAACTGTAACAATGATGGTAGTAGAGCTTGAACAATGATGGCAGTAAAACTGGAACATATTGGTGTTGAACTGGAACAATGATGGAAGTAGAGCTAGAGCAATGTGGTAGTAAACTGGAACATTGTGGTAGTTGAAATGAACAATGATTGTGTAGAGCTAGAACAATGATGGTAGTAAAACTGGAACAATAGTGGTAGTTGAACTGGAACAATGATGGTGGTAGAGCTAGAACAATGATGGTAGTAAAGCTGGAACAATAGTGGTAGTTGAACTGGAACAATGATGGAAGTAGAGCTAGAACAATGATGGTAGTAAACTGGAACATAGTGGTATTTGAACTGAAAACAATATGGTATGAAGCTAGAACATGATGATAGTAAAACTGGAACAATTGGTAGTTGAACTGGAACAATTATAGTAGTAGAGCTAGAACAATGATGGTAGTAAAATTGGAACAATAGTGGTAGTTGAACTGGAACAATGATGGTAGCAGAGCTAGAACAATGATGGTAGTAAAACTGGAACAATAGTGGTAGTTGAACTGGAACAATGATGGTAGTAGAGCTAGAACAATGATGGTAGTAAAACTGGAACAATAGTGGTAGTTGAACTGGAACAATGATAGTAGTAGAGCTAGAACAATGATGGTAGTAAAATTGGAACAATAGTGGTAGTTGAACTGGAACAATGATGGTGGTAGAGCTAGAACAATGATGGTAGTAAAACTGAACAATAGTGGTAGATTAACTGAACAATTTAGTAGTAGAGCTAACAATGATGGTAGTAAATTGGAACAATAGTTGGTAGTTAACTGGAACAATGATGGTAGCAGAGCTAGAACAATGATGGTAGTAAAACTGGAACTAGTGGTAGTTAAACTGGAACAATGATGGCAGTAGAGCTAGAACAATGATGGTAGTAAACTGGACGGAACATAGTGGTAGTTGAACTGGAACAATGATAGTGTAGAGCTAGAACAATGATGGTAGTAAAATTGGAACAATAGTGTGTAGTTGAACTGGAACATGATGGTAGCAGAGCTAGAACATGATGTAGTAAAACTGACAATAGTGTAGTTGAACTGGAGCAATGATGGTAGTAGAGCTAGAACAATGATAGGTATAAACTGGAACAATATGGTAGTGAACTGGAACAATGATGTGTAGTAGAGCTAGAACAATGGTGGTGTAAAACTAACAATAGTGGTAGTTATACTGAACAATGCTGGAAGTTGAACTGGTACAATACTGAAGACTAACTGGAACACACAGGAGGGCTGAGGAACCAGGGAACCCAAGTGGCGATCGGGCGCCTGCGGGAAGAAGGAGAGCTCATTTAAACTTTTGTGCCGGGCGGCGCAACTGCGTGGTGACGTCACGGCGCTGTCCACGTTTGTTCGCGTCACCGCTCCTGGAACACGCCCTGGCGGACCATCGTCGGAGCAGGAGAACAGTAACTTAAAGGCAATTGAGTTTACTTTATAGAAATATAAAGCTGTGTTTGGGCTAACACAACATGGATGCTAATTTAATCTATTAAGAAGGACAATAAACTTTGTAGCTCTCAGAAATACTTTCATGTACGGAGGGAGTATAGAGTCAAAGACTTAAAGTATAATTCTGCCTCTGTATCCTTGTAAGGTCTCATCTTGAGTACATTGTGCAGTATTAGGGCCCAGTCTATGGAAACGGTATGTAACTGTGCAACTATGTAACGTTTTCCTGGTTAAAAAATTACGTGATGATATCTGTACCTCAATATTTTGTTTGTCGATTAGAAATCATCAGAGGACGTAAAAGAGGCATAATTTCAAAAACCCTCAAGAAAAAAAAGCCTTATAAAGGTCTGTTTAATTTTTTCGCTGCTTTTTCGTCAAATTTGGACTTATCGCAATTTAGAATGCAATTTAGAATGCCATAAATCACCCCCGGTAACAGCTCAACCATATTTATAAAATAGCTAAAAGTGTTTGATTGTATTAAGTTCAGCCATTCAAAATTGCCTAGTCTGAGGTGGGAAAAACGCACAAGTGGCCATTTATTTAGCCTGCCAATGGGTCCATGGAAGGTGTCAGTACATTGTGGAGTGTTTCTCAATACTAATTACTAAGTATGTGTTAGACTATTTTTCAGCATTTACTGTAATACGATCTGAGATTTCCGATTTTTCTAAAATCGCTTTTATAAGGTTACGATTTTCTTTACCGACCATTAAAGTCAAATGAGGGACATTTATAAAGGGGCATTATTTTCACCAGACTTCACCACAATTTTTTTTCTTTCAACTTCCTACAAAGTTATTAAAAAGGTGAATTTTCATCACAGGCGAAAATTATGTAGCAAAAAGTAGCACTAATAATGCTGAAAAAAAAATAGGTAATACTCCCTGGTGGATTTTCAAAGTAGTATTAAATTGGTTAATACACACTGAACACCTATCTTTGGGACATATTTATAAACGTTCGTTAACTTTTCTTGGCTGAGTTTCCTGCCCTTGCGGCCCTGAGAAGGGCCTTTTGGGCTTAAGGCCGCCAGTGAGCCCGCTGGCACCGCCGGCTTCAACGGAGCCGATTTTGCTGGCCTCTCTTTCTTCTGCCGTCTTCTGCAATGACTTTTGAGCTGTGCAGGGTTTGCATCTCTTTATATAGGTTTGCAGAAAGTCCTAATCCAATTCTAATTGGTCAATTTTTTGCAATCACATGGTTATACAGTACAGTACCCAATCATATTTCTGAAACACTATACTGTTTTTCTAAAATACTGGGTACTGTATAACCATGTGATCCAAGCATTGAAAAATTGACCAGTCAGAATTGGATTAGGACTTTCTGCAAACCTATATAAAGAGAGGGTTGGTGGCCTCAGCGGAGCTGGTGTCACCGGATGGAAGAAAGAAGACATGCCCAAGGGCTCTTTTAAGAGCCGACGGGGGTCCCATTTTGAGCTGCGGGACCCCCAACAAAGGCACTTCTCCGTGCCGCAAGGGCCCTTACAAGGGTCGGGGAGGGGGGTCCCAGTTCGAGCTAGGCCTTCCAAGGGCCGCAATGGCACTTATAAGTGCCAGGGAAGAGGGGTCCCTGTTCGAGCTGCGGTTCGAGCCCTTAAGCCCCAACGGGCTCTTGTCAGAGCCACAAGGACACTTCTGAGTGCCGCAATGGCCTTTACAAGGGCTGGAGAAGGGGGGTCCCAGTTCGAGCTGCGGGACCCCCTAAGCCCCAAAAGGCAGCGGACCCCTCCCAGCGGACCCCTCCCTTCCCACGAGAGTACGGGGCAGGGGGCTGGGAAGGGGTTGTGGGGCGGTGGTCTCCGCCGCGGGGGGCGAGGGCGGAGTGGGTGTACATCCTGCGCGCCCCTGTGACGGCGGATGTACACCCACTGTGCGATCTTTTCCCAGCAGCCCCTTCCAGCCCCCTGCTCCGTACGTCAGGATTTAAGCTCCCTTTGCGGCGATACTGTGCATTGCGCAAAGTACAGTATTGGCGCAAATGGAGTTCAAATTACCGCCGCACATCGCTGTGGTAATGCTTTTCTACGCGATGTGGATCGCCTTTATAAATATGGCAAAAATAACAATTTTACTGTGGCGATGTGCGGCGGTTATTTTTGGGCGGTAATAAATGCCCTTTAGAAATATGCCCCTTTGTTATTTAACACATGTGGTGTTTTTTTCAGCAGAAGATAAGATAATTGGTAAACTCACCCAGCAATTTTCTCTTTTTTATTAATAGGATAATATAGTAGATATGTATCCCCTGCGTAATTATAAGGGTATTAGATTTACCAGGGAGTTCCGTGACCTAAAGGGCTGTAATTACGTATTTATAGTGGCGGGTACATTATCTGATTATAATTTACCCCATCTCCACATTCATTTTAAGGCATAATTGCACCATTTGTCCCCCCTGCTGCTGCTGCTGCGCTTAACAACTCCCCTCAAGCAAAATTCTGTCACTCACCTCCTCCCTACAATAACGTTTATTTTGTTTGTGATCCCTCAACACTTTCACTCACTTTGTCCGTGCACCCATCCCCCCTTCCGACAATCAAATTCTGTGACTCGTGTCCTCCGCACATCGTGCATAATGACGTGCTGCATTAAACATGTTGCAACATTTCCTCCCCCCGAGACTAACCATTTCCGCCTGGGTAGAGGATGTAAGTGCGGCTGTTGGCCGATACGAATGACTTTCAGAAGTTTAATCGATCATGGGCGGTCGAGGGATATTTGCTGTGCTGCCTGATGTACTCTGTTTATAATCACACGCTACTACCTAGATTTTCATTCACCTGCAGATACTGATGGTTTCATTCATCTGCAGATACTGATGGTTTCATTCACCTGCAGATACTGATGGTTTCATTCACCTGCAGATAACTGATGGTTTCATTCACCTGCAGATACTGATGGTTTCATTCACCTGACGATACTGATTGTTTTATTCACCTGCAGATACTGATGGTTTCATTCACCTGCAGATACTGATGTTTCATTCACCTACAGATACTGATGGTTTCATTCACCTGCAGATACTGATGGTTTCATTCACCTGCAATACTGATGTTTTCATTCACCTGCAGATACTGATGTTTCATCTCACCTGCAGATACTGATGGTTTCATTCACCTACATACTGATGGTTCATTCACCTGCAGATACTGATGTTTCATTCACCTGCAGATACTGATGGTTTCATTCACCTACAGATACTGATGGTTCATCACCTGCAGATACTGATGGTTTCATTCACCTACAGATACTGTGGTTTCATTCCCTACAGATACTGATGGTTTCATTCACCTACAGATACTGATGGTTCCTTTACTATAATACTGATGGTCCATTCACCTACAGATACGGTGGGTTCATTCCCTACAGATACTGATGGTTTCCTTCACCTAGGATACTGATGGTTTCCTCACCTATAGATACTGATGGTTTCATTCACCTGCAGATACTGATGGTTTCATTCACCTACAGATACGATGGTTTCATTCACCTACAGAACTGATGGTTTCATTCACCTACAGATACTGATGGTTTCATTCACCTACAGATACTGATGGTTCCCTTCACCTAAGGATAACTGATGGTTTTCACTTAAACTAGAGATACTGATGTTTTTTCACTACAGATAATGATGGTTTATTCACCTACAGATACTGATGGTTTCATTCACCTACAGATACTGATGGTTTAATTCACCTACAGATACTGTGGTTTTCATTACCTAAGATACGTTTGGTTTATTTCACCTAGAGATACTGATGGTTTTCATCACCTACAATACTGATGGTTTCACTCACATAGATACTGATGGTTTCATTCACCTACAGATACTGATGGTTTCATTCACCTACAGATACTGATGGTTTCATTCACCTACAGATACTGATGGTTTAATTCATCTACAGATACTGATGTTCATTCACCTACAAATACTGAGGGTTTCATTCACCTACAGATACTGATGGTTTCATCACCTACAGATGCTGTTGGTTTCAATCACCTGCAGATACTGATGTTTCATTCACCTGCAGATACTGATGGTTTCATTCACCTGCAGATAGATGGTTTCATTCACCTACAGATACTGATGGTTTCATTCACCTACAATACTGATGGTTTCATTCACCTACAGATATGATGTTTCATCACCTACAATGCTGTTGGTTTCATTCCCTACAGATACGATGGTTTCATTCACCTACAGATACTGATGGTTTCATTCACCCTGCATATAATGATGGTTTCATTCACCTACAGATACTGATGGTTTCATTCACCTACAGATACTGATGTTATATTCACTTTCAGACAGGTACACTATAGAGAAATACATTGCACAGAGCTGTGCTAAGATCAGGTTCACTTCATTATCTTGCAGATCTGCATTATGTAACTTTTAAGTTGGTAATGTTGAAGAGTTGCATATAGATTAAATCTACTGTTTACCATCACACATAGTTCCTATACCTAGACAGGTTATACTGTAACTTGATTTTGTACTTTACCTTCTGCTATCTTATCTGGCTTTACATTTTTACTTTTGTTACTATTTTCAGGAACAAGACAAGAGGTGCTCAGAAAGCTGATATACAGATACAGGTTTGAGTATAATATAAATGTATTGTGTTGCTTAAATTTCATCCAGGCTTTCCTGACTTTTATGTTACCAGGGTATGTTCCAAGGAGCTACAGTCAAAGCACGTAGACACTGCATTCAAGATAGGCTTAAAGGACTACTCCACATTACTGTCCAAGGAACACTCCAGCACACCGGTGTTAGCTGTATGCCAGACAAGTAGACAGTTCCCCTAGCCCTACACTCCAGGGGCCAGAAAGTTCTCTAGCACAAGAAATATATGGGGAAGCACACTAATCAGGTGAATTCACAATTATTTATTGTAACAACACATACAAAGTTTCAGGACAGGGCTATGGTTTTTATTTACTGTGACTGTCCTGGGGTAGAAATTGTATTATGGGGAATGTCACATGGGACAGGCTATGTTCATGTACTTGACTGTCCTGGGGTGGATATTGTATTATGGGGGGAATGTCACCATGGGACAGGGCTATGGTTTTCATGTACTGTGACTGTCCTGGGGTGGATATTGTATTATGGGGGGAATGTCACCATGGGACAGGGCTTGGTTTCATGTACTGTGACTGTCCTGGGTGGATATTGTATTATGGGGAATGTCACCATGGGACAGGGCTATGGTTTTCATGTACTGTGACTGTCCTGGGGTGGATATTGTATTATGGGGGAATGTCACCATGGGACAGGGCTATGGTTTTCATGTACTGTGACTGTCCTGGGGTGGATATTGTTTATGGGGGAATGTCACCATGGGACAGGGCTATGGTTTTCATGTACTGTGACTGTCCTGGGGTGGATTTATATTGGGGGGATGTCACCATAGGCAGGGCTATGGTTTTCATGTACTGTGACTGTCCTGGGGTGGATATTGTATTATGGGGGGAATGTCACCATGGGACAGGGCTATGGTTTTCATGTACTGTGACTGTCCTGGGGTGGATATTGTATTATGGGGGGAATGTCACCATGGGACAGGGCTATGGTTTTCATGTACTGTGACTGTCCTAGGGTGGATATTGTATTATGGGGGAATGTCACCATGACAGGCTATGGTTTTCATGTACTGTGACTGTCCTGGGGTGGTATATTTATTATGGGGGGAATTGTCACCATGGGACACAGGGCTATGTTTTCAGTGACTGTGAGGTCCTGGGGTGGATTTGTATTATGGAGGGAATGTCACCATGGGACAGGGCTATGGTTTCATGTGTGACTGTTTCTGGGTGGATATTGTATTATGGGGGGCTATGATTTTCATTCCGCAACCTGTAGTGCCGAGCGGCCAATAGGAAGAGTGCGTGACGTCACTAGAATCAGAACATTGCATGCCGGGATTGTAGTTTTTTGGAGACACAGGAAGGGAAGAAATCCAAGATGGCGGCGCCCGAACATGAACTTTATAAGGGGATTTTAAAGTATGTAATTTTGTTTTTTGTTATATTTAGAGCTTCAGAAACCTTTGCAGGGGGTTAAAGAACAAATAGAGATGTTTGTGGAAGTTAGAAAAACGGGATAACTGTTCCCCTTTAACATAATATAATACACAAGTGTGCAAAATAAAATGGAAGCTGCAGTGGAATATTTTCTTATAAAAATCACTCAGCTACTTTTATGCCCATTTAGCAAAGACTTCAAAGAGCAGTAAGAAACCATCGGCCATTAAGTAAGTATACCGGAGCTCCAGACTTATATAAAAGCACTTGGCCTTAGGCTTCGTTCTTTTATATGGTCAGGGAACTTATATGGTCAGGGAATATTATATTACACACTAAAGTGCGCATTATCCCTTACATAATCAACAAGTGTATGTAAATTCTACACGGAAAGATATTTCCATCACAAATGCACATAACAGTTTCCTGTTTTTCCAGGAAAGCATGAACATGACGGTAGTGTCAGAATTTATCCTTTTGGGAATCACTAACCAGTCACAACTAGAATACATCTTCTTCACTGTGTTTCTGATATTTTACCTCTTCAGTTTTGTAGGGAATTTTAGTATTGTGATTGCCGTAATCGCCAACCATCAATTGCACAAACCCATGTACTTCTTTATAGGAAATCTCTCTTTCTTGGACTTCTTTTACTCATCCACTACAGTACCCAAAATGCTGTCTGGTTTGGTGATGCAGAACAAGAGAATTTCCTTTCAGGGCTGTCTAACCCAACTCCATATCTTCCATTTCTTAGGAAGCACAGAGGCTTTGCTTCTTACTACCATGTCTTATGATAGGTATGTTGCTATTTGTAACCCACTGCGATACCATGTTCTCATGGCCAAGACCACTTGTATTGAGTTGGCTTCAGTCTGCTGGCTTACTGGCTTTCTGTATTCACTGTCACACACCATACTGACTTCCAGGTTGCCATTTTGTAAGATGGATGTCATCAGTCATTTTTACTGTGATATCAAGCCACTTCTTAAATTGGCCTGTACTGACACTCACCTTAATGAAAGTTTGGTTTCAATAGTGACTGGATTTGTAGCAATCTTCTCATTCATTTTAATAATGATCTCTTACGTATTTATTGTCACCCATATTCTGAAAATCAATACTTCTCAGGGTAGACACAAAGCTGTATCCACCTGTACTTCCCACCTGACTGTTGTCCTGTTATACTATGGAACTGCTTTCTCCACCTACCTGAGACCAGCCACAAATGACTCTTTAGAGCAGGACAGAATGACTGCCATATTATTCACGGTCATTACGCCAGCATTAAACCCGTTTATTTACGCACTAAGAAACAAAGATGTTAAGAAAGCTCTTAAAAGATTATTTTTTGGAAATAAGGTCTCCAAAAGAATATCGCATTAAAGACTATTGAGTTCCTGAAAAACTATCTGGAAAAAATTGCTCAGGGCACTGGCTACCTCTGCAATGGAAGGCTATGCTTCTGCGCCCCCCCATGCCAATAGGGGGCGATGGCAAGCGGAAAGCAACAGAGGCTTCTTTTAGGTGCTATTTCACCCCTGAAGCACCTCTGGTCTTATTTAATAAGAGGTGGGATAGTTTGCTAGTGCTGTTAAAGGTGAGGAACTAATTAAATGCTCTCACTTTGTAGTAGACTAGTAAAAAGCTTCAATTATGTTACACATTTGCTGTTCTGAATACAAAATGACCACATTATATATATTTGATGTACATCATATAGATACCAGTTTTTAAAAGAGATAATTATAATTGTATTTGGCTGTGCCCTATAGCAATATTATTGTTATTGTTGTCATTATTATTATTACAACTACTACCCTTTGCAGGTCTCTGTTACAGATTTTACTATACATACATACATACATACATACATACATACATACATACATACATACATACTTGTACAATTGAGAAGGGGTTAGAAATTTACTGACATTTCCCTAAGTGCTTTTTGAATTATTGGGTGCTACAGTTCATTGGATTTGTGTCTCTCTATGGCCTAGTTTAAAGGCTAGCAGGAAGATTCAATATTCCTAAAATAAGGCTTAAACCCAAGTTAACCCAATGTCATATTAGGTTAACTTGGGTTTTAATAGAAAAATTAAATAAAAGAGGATATATGCTCCACCCAAGTACTGATCCAGAACGGGATCATAGTTCTGGAACACTCTACAAAATAGCTAACTGCTACTCAGTAAGAAATAAAAGAAAAAATAAAAGTATACAGTACTTGGAACCACACAGTTAAAAGTAAGAAATATTCCTTTAAAGGGTCACTATACCCATTCAAACAACTTTACATTATCTGAAACTACAATTTGAGAGAAGTAAAATGGTGGTACATATTTATCTGTGCTTGCTTTGTCATTAAATAATTAATGTTTAGTGAGTGCTCCTAATTCCCCCCACCCTCCGTTACTCACTGCCTCCTTGTAGTGTCTGCGACACTTGTAAGTTCTGCACAGCCTCACCATGGACCCTGATTTGCTTACATATCTCCCCCTCCCTCCCTCCCCCCTGCCTTCTTTTCTCTACTGGTTCTCATAATTGTTGCAGAAAGTGTGCTGGCAGGCAGATAAAAATCCTAGTAAGAGGTCATTAATGGGTCACATATTACAATATCTGCTCCTGGAGTGACAGGTCTTTCCCTTTAAATGCTGTGATTAAAATTATGATTTCTCAGGGAAAGTAGTAGGATCTTGCTGTATCTAAAGGTACAATAATAAAAATCCATAATATATACACAAACATACACCACAATTGTGGTGTTTGGAGTCCTTCCAGGGGTATCCGTGAGTCACTGGCTAAACTTACCGGCAGATTGGGGTGAGGTGGATGTGCGATCTAGTGGAACTGACCTGGATGTATATTTGTCTATATATTATGGACTTTTATAGAGAGACTTTGCTCTTACATATAATCTTTTTTTATAAATTGGCACTATAGCAATTTGGTACTTATATTAGTACATACATATTACTTTCTGTTCATGTAACACGTAATACTTTAGGGGAACTGAGATTAAAGGAATATTTCTTACTTTTATCTGTGTGGTTCCAAGTACTGTATACTTTTATTTTTTCTTTTAACTTGGGTTTTACCCTTATTTTAGGGAACTGCATGTTTTTAACCTGATACAATTCTCCTACCTTGTAGTGAGAATCTTAACATGGAGTTGTATGGTGCTTTAAACTTGCGCAACTCTCCGATTCCTACCTTTACACGATCCCATGATGCAATACCAGACGTAATCGCCTATGAAGCAGGTAGTTGTGATATTGCATCTTATATTTACAGTATAAGGGAGCATAAATCTTTTTTTTCCCCACTCCAGACATTGGATACAGAATTTTCATTGTATGTATAACTCTATTTATTATACATCTCAGCAATAAGTAGTGTACATTTCTGCATTATTTTTTGCTATTTAGTTTTTTCGAAGAACGGGAGGTAAAGCAGCTGTGTCTTACTGTACCTCCTGTTCTTCAAAAACAAACGCAGGATTCGGGAGTGAAGGAAAGGTACTTAACCGATTGCTCGCTCCTCCGCCATGTGTTTGGCAGGTCCCTACGGACTCTGTATTCTATGCACTTGCGCATAGAGTACTGAGTCCATTGTTACATGTCAGAGGACTCGGCGGAGGAGCAAGGTAGCTTTTCTCTCGGCTCCTGCAGAACGGGTGATAAGACACAGCTCCTTTACCTCCAGTTCTTCAATAAAACTAAATAGCAAAAAAAAATTTAAGCAGTGGAGATACCCTTTAATAAAAAAAACACATTACTGTAGTTATAATAATAAACACATTACTGTAGTTATGGTAATAAACACATTACTGTAGTTATGGTAATAAACACATTACTGTAGTTATGGTAATAAACACATTACTGTAGTTATGATAATAAACACATTACTGTAGTTATGATAATTAACACATTACTGTATTTTTTAATTAAAAAAAACACATAACTGTAGTTATGGTAATAAACACATTACTGTAGTTATGGTAATAAACACATTACTATAGTTATGGTAATAAACACATTACTGTAGTTATGGTGATAAACACATTACTGTAGTTATGGTAATAAAACACATTACTGTAGTAGGTAATAAACACATTACTGAGTTATGGTAATAACAACATTACTGTATTTTATTAAAACCCATTCTCTAGTTATGGTAATAAACACATTACTGTAGTTATGGTGATAAACACATTACTGTAGTTATGGTAATAAACACATTACTATAGTTATGGGAATAAACACGACAGTAGTTATGATAATAAACACATTACTGTAGTTATAATAATAAACACATTACAGTTGTAATAAACACATTACTGTAGTTATGGTAATAAACACATTACTGTAGTTATGGTGATAAACACATTACTGTAGTTATGATAATAACACCATTACTATGTTTATGGTAATAACACATGACAGTAGTTTTGATAAAAACACATTACTGTAGTTATAATAATAAACACATTACAGTTGTAATAAACAAATGACTGTATATGATAAACATTACTAGTTATATAATAAACATTACAGTATTATGGTAATAAACCAACGACTGTAGTTATGGTAATAAAACATTACAGTAGTTATGGTAATAAACACATTACGTATTATGTATAAACACATTACTGTAGTTATATATAACACTTAGTGTATAAACACATTACTTGTCATTTTAATGATAAACACATTACTGTAGTTATAATAATAAACACATTACAGTATTTATGATAATAAAACACATTACTGTAGTTATGTAATAAACACATTACTGTAGTTTAATAATAAACACATTACAGTTGTTAAACACTTACTTTAGTTATGATAAACACATTACAGAGTTATAGTAATAAACACATACTGTAATTATTGAATACACATTACTAGTAGTTATAAGAATAAACACATTACAGTTGTAATAAACACATTACTGTAGTTATGATACACATTACGTAGTTTAGTAATAAACACATTACTGTAATTATGGTAATAAAGCATACTGTATTTATGGTAATAACACATTAAGTATTTTTATGGTATAAACACATACTGTAGTTTGATAATAACACATTACTATATTTATGGTAATAAACACATTACTGTAGTTATAATAATAAACACATTACTGTAGTTATGGTAGTAAACACTTACTGAGTTATTATAATAAACACATTACTGTAGTTATGATAATAAACACATTACTGTAGTTATGATAAAACGCATACTGTTAATTTATGGTATAAACACATTACTGTAGTTATTATAATAACACATTACTGTAGTTATGAATAAACACATTACTGTAGTTATGATAATAAACGCATTACTGTAGTTATGGTAGTAAACACTTTACTGTAGTTATGATAATAAACACATTACGTAGTTATGTATTAAAAACAATTACTGTAGTTATGATAATAAACACATTACTGTAGTATGGTATAACACATTACGTAGTTATGATAATAAACACATTACTGTGTTATAATAAAACCATACTGTAGTTATGATAATAAACACATTACTGTAGTTTATGATTAAACACATTACTGTAGTTATGATAATAAACACATTACTGTAGTTATAATATAAACACATTACTGTAGTTATGATAAAAACCATTACTGTAGTTTGGTAATAAACACATTACTGTAGTTATGGTAATAAACACATTACTGTAGTTATGGTAATAAACACATTACTGTGAGTTATGGTAATAAACACATTACTGTAGTTATGATATAAACACATTACTGTAGTTATGGTAATAACACATTACTGTATTTATGGTATAAACACATTATCTGTAGTTATTATAATAAACACATAACCGTGGATATGTTAATTGTATTGGGATTTTAAGCTTTTGGAGGATGCTCTACTTGACCTTATTTTTTACAAGGACAGATTTAAAGAAAATAGGCATCTTTGTTAGCTAGTTTGAGCAACAAAAATTAAGAATTGAGCTGCTTTAGTTTGGAAGATAACAGCAATTTTATTTTATTTATTTTTTATTATTATTTTTTTACAGGTGATGACATTAGCCAGTCTCATACAATAACATATGGACATGAAACCAGGTTGGTTTGTTTAATTTGTGCCATTTTGTGCTGCAAAAATCATGTCCACCATCAAATGAATATTTTAAATATATGTAAAGTGTACTGTATGTTCACCCCCTCCAAAAAACTTTTTATTTTCGTTGGCAATGCCACAAAACCTCAACCTTGCGAGGTTTATAAATTCCAAACATGCTTTAAGGGCATCTCCACCCTCGATATTAATTTTTGATAATATATGCTATGTTAGATGTGTAAACTCTACTTACAGCCCCTCACTCCAGCATCGTTCTGATCCGGATCACTGACTCATGGAACTACAAGCAATATGTATAAAAGTTTTGCGCTACATAAAGGGCAGCCAGGGAGGGATCGGAGGGAGGGATCAGGAGGGAGGGATGAGGAGGGTGGGAATGAGGGATCAGGAGGGAGGGATCAGGAGGGTGGGAAGGAGGGATCAGGAGGTGGGGAGGGAGGGGGGAGAAAGGTCTCCCCTTCGCATGCAACGGACAAGGAGGAGGCAGAAACCTTTTGGACGGGAAGACAGCTACTTCTCCTCAGTTTCCTGGACTTTGGACAAGTACTACAGGGGGACCATAAGGAGCACATATGTAAGGTAAGTTTTTTTTTATACTACTCAGTGGGGCCAGTAGTGGGTTAAATTTTAGTTTAGGGGGTAGACATGACCTTTAAACAGTACTTACTAGTCTTCTTTCCCCAGTGCGCTTCTGCATGCTCCTTGCCTTCTCCGTTGATGCAAGGGGCTGGACCAGTAGAGTCTCCAGTGATTGGCTGAGACACGTTTTTTTTGGGGGGGGGGGGGTGGGGGAGTGGACATACCCATTTGTAACCCTATTTCCATTACAATTTCATATTCTTAACATGCACCTGGACATGAAACCAGGCTGGTTTGGTGTCACCTATGTCATGGTTAATTGCAGTCTACCTTTAACAGTTTTGGAAAAATAACATATTTTTTACACATATAAAATGAGGCTTGTTAGTTAGTGTTACATTTGTACTGCAAAATGTGCTGTTTACTGTATAAGATAGTTTGTGCTACAAAAATCACAAAATTTGCTTTAGAGGTCATGTCCATCCTCAAATCAATATTAAATACAATATTTTACATATATGGTAAGCACCACCCAAACCTCATTTCCATTAAAACGGCCCATTCCTAACATGCTCCTAAAGGTACTTACAGACCCCAATACCTCGTGGCAAGGTTCAGCCTCTCTGCTGCTGTTGTGAACTGGTTAAGAGGGCACACAACAGGATTGGCTGTCACTAGTCAGTCCCTGGAAATTAAAATAAAATTATTTCACACAGACAGTCTGTACCTGGCAATTAAAACAAAATAATGTCCCCCAAAAGGGCATGTACCTAGGATTTAAAATTAAACAATGTCACACAGACAGTCTGAACCTTGGTTTTAAAGCAAAATTATGTCACACGACAGTCTGTTCCAGAGGTTTTTAAAAAAAGGTCATACAGTACAAGTGTGGCTCTGGGTAAATCTCCCTGTATGTTCCTTGGATTTAAAATGAAATGATGTCTCACAGACAGTCTGCACCTGGGATTAAAAATGAATGATCTCACAACATTACCATAACTACTGTAATGTGTTATTACCATAAATACAGTCATGCATTTATTACCATAATTACAGTAATGTGTTTATTACTATAACTACTGTAATGTGTTTATCATAACTACAGTAATGTGTTTATTACAACTGTAATGTGTTTATTATTATAACTACAGTAATGTGTTTATTACCATAACTACAGTAATGTGTTTATTACCATAACTACTGTAATGTGTTTATTACCATAACTACAGTCGTGCGTTTATTACCATAATTACTGTAATGTGTTTATTATTATAACTACCTCCACTTGTATTTTGAAAGATTTGGTAATCCAGTTCTATTGAGAACGGAGGTAAAGGAGCTGTGCCTTACCTCCGTTCTTCAATAGAACAAACAGCCAGGAGAGAAGGTAGAAACTACTTACCCCCGAGCCGCTTGCTCCCCCGTTTAGTCTGACAGTCCCGACGGACCTTGTCTTCTATGCGCATCGCGATCTATGCGCATAGAAGACAAGGTCCGTCGGGACCTTTCAGACTACGCCCAGGGGAGCGAGCGAGCGGGTAAGTTTCTTACCTTCTCTCCTGGCTCCTGTTTTTTTCTATTGAAACGGAAGGTAAGAGCACAGCTCCTTTACCTCCCGTTTTCATAAGAACTGGATTACCAAATCTCAAAATCATCGAGTGAGATACCCTTTAAATACCAAAAGCCATATTTTCCCGAAACAATTTGTGGCTCTGGGTAAATGAATCCCAAGGTGTTTCCAAACTGGAGGTCCTATTGAGCATAGAGAGAAACATATGAGCTAGCTAAGGGATGGATGAAAGCATTTCCTTGCTGCAACAGTGTCCATAGTTTCCGGTGTTATCGGTAAATTTACAGACATTTTTTTGCACAAAGGCATAATTAATAATGATTGAACCTGTCTCTTAATTACATTTCTCTGTGAAACAGGAGTAATTGATATTAATATTGATTGATATTGCAATGTTGATATTATCAAGTTGTTTATTGTTACAATCGGACAGTTTTTATTTATATTTATTTCCTTGTCATAGAAAACACTATTGTGGGTGAAGAACTTTCCACTAAGGTCAGAGTGCTATGTTGGGTCATGAACTGGACCACTAAAACCAGAGACCAAAGCATTCATGTAAAGAATTCATGGGCACTGTCACTGCAATGTGGTTCCTTTATGAGCTCTACCACCAATGAGAGTTTCCCAACCATTGGTTTGGGTACCAAAGAAGGGAGGGATCAGCTTTACTGGAAAACTACTGCTTTCAGTATGTCACAAAGCATTCCTGAATAAGGCTGACTGTTCTACAAGGCAACGATGAAGATATGTTGGTAATGGACAATCTGCGATGATGCTTTCTAACTATACTCAGACCAGCCTTATATTTGGAATGCGATTTAAACCGTACGTCAACGGCTACATGAGTGGATGACCGGTTTCGTTTCTCTAGCAAGGAAGCCCAAATCGCTTTGTGATGGTTCCCAAACTGGTGTCTGCACTCACACATCCTCGTGAAATTGGCTCTTGGTCAATTGTATGAGATGGGTGTAATAGCTGGGAGTTCAAGGGACACAGAAAGAGAGAGACCTCTCATCCTTCAACCTAAGGCCATACATGTTAAATTTATTGACAGTAAAGGATTCTGGTACTGATATTGTTACTACCTATTGGGAGTAAGTGTGGTTGACTGTAAGTGTATGTCAGTAAATAATGTACAGTATATATATAAGGTTTTAATAGTGCCACTTTGGGACACACGCTGTACATATTATACAAACAATTATACAAGGGGGAAATACTAAATTATAAATAGATACATAAATAGTTATGCATATTTATAGCTACAAGTGCTTGAACATATGACATGAGGGAAGACTCGCGTGCCCAAGGAGCTCACATCATAGTTGGAGGCATACATCTACAGATACAGATAGGGATGGTACAGGACCATATATAGAATGTTAAGTGTCATTCAAGAAATCATATAATGTACTGTGCTGGTTTCTGACAGGTGGATGTGAATTAAGTAGAGGATCACACTACGCAAGTTGAAAATTTCTTTAATAGTGTTTTCGCGCACTATTAAAGAAATTTTCACTTATAATATAGTGTGATCCTCTATTGATACCTTGCTTGGTTGGAGCCCTGAAGTAGGGGCTGAAGAGGTTCAACCGACCTATTTGTCTGGCTAAACCACAACAGCGGTGTGCCTAAGTACATTGAAACTTTAGGACATGTGAGATATAGATTTAATGAAAATTGTTCCTCCCATAAGATGAACTATTCACTTTAATGTATTGACTTGAAGCCTGGGAGGTTAAGAGTTATGCCTTCCTCCGTTCTTCAATCAATAGCTCATCTTCCAGGAGCAAGATTCAGAAATTTACCTTTTAACCGCGACATACCAAGAAACGTACGTTTTGTGAGGTACTTTTAATGCATAAATCTATCAATTGACAGGGAGTTAGTTAATGGTTTTACTGACTATTCTAGAGGGGCCGATTGATGGGTTGGGGTCAAATTATGTTTTCTTCAATAATAGTCATTATTCAAGAGCAAGATTCGCATACGAATTCTACCTTTTGCGACCCGTAGCTTTAGTGATTTGAAACGGATGTAAGGCATAGCTCCTTCAATACATTTAAATAGTAAATATAGCGGGCATGCCGTCTTAAGTGCATCAACTTTATTCAGTACATTTCGACCGATGTGTTCTTCTTCGTCATACATACATTAAGAATAGTTCACTTTGGGAGCCCTTCTAAAAAAAATTACCTCACAGTTCATCAACCTCACAAACCCATTTTTGTTTTACTTTTTAATTATGCTCCCAGGCTCAATGTTCTACTTTACAAAACCCCAATCCTCACTGGCGGGCAACACCTCCTCTGCTGCAGTTACAAGCACAGCACTAAGGAGACTTGTTCTGTAACAACACTAGCCATTTGCTTGGAATGTCCACCATCTATCACGTTGTAAATGACGCCATTGCCAGGATAAGGAGAGGAGCCACAGTTTTGTAAGAAGAATATCTGAGCCCCGGGAGATCTTTGAAAGTTTGAATTCAAACGAAAACAGGTTTGTGTCTAAACAACATGAGCTAAAATGTTTCTTAGGAGGGTGGACATGTTGCAAGGGACATGTTAGGGCCACCTTTGGCTCCAGGGCCCAATTAAGCAACCGCTATATTGCTATTGTGATCCCCTACTCCCTGCTTTAAGACTTCATGGCGTTTCACTGTACAGGTGATACCCACAGAAGCAAGTAATGAGATACACCACAAGCAATGTTATATTATAATTGCAAATATTATTAAGAAAATGTTGACCTTGGGCCATATTTATAAACGTGCGGTATCGCAATTTAGTGAAGCCCCGGTTATTGATAATGTACAACAGAGCCCGTGGTCATACATTTACACTTGAAAGTTCGTTAATTACAACCGTTCGCGTCATCAGGAATACCATTGCGGTAGTAACTACCCTGTGGTATATATGGGGATCGTAAATCTACAGCACGTTATAGCACATTTACAATCGTTAATCGTTAATTTATGATAATGATAAAAGTGATACCATGCCTGTATAATATGGCCCACTGTCCCTTTAACCATTCTTATGCAGTATAATTACAATACTTACGGTTTTATAGTTGTGAGTCGTTATGTGTGATTTGTTTCCTTCTTTTTATTAAAGCGCACACTTTGCTGTACGTATAAAATATGGCCATTTCATACCAGTGACATAATTAAAAGGCAATGGACCAGTAAAGGAAACTGACGCACATTTTCATTTACAAAATTGCTGTAGATCGCAGATGCTTGTGAAGGTTCTCTTCATCAGGTCATGGTATATCTGATTATACAGTTAGATCATCCTGGACTTTAAGTTTTAGTTCTTGAAGACGTTTTGTTTATCATTGAAATTGGCTTGTTACAATCATAAAGTTTCCTTTGGCTGGTGGCCAGCCCCCTGTACTAAAGTGTAGGTAGTCCCCACGGGCATGGGAAATGTTTCAATCCCAAAAAGTACTCCTCATGCTTTACATGTTTTTAAAATGTTTTTAATGGATCTATCACTTTTGTCTACTTGACATGTTCCCATTAACTGTATACTAAATAAAGGGATTTTACTTTTTTTGACACATACTTGGAGTTGTCCAGGTACTTTTTTTTGTTGATATGATTTACATAGGGACAAATCGCTTGTGACTGTGGTGTAGCCTCAAAAGAGAAGTCAAGGAGACCATTATGTCAAAATGAAGAAATCAAAGTCCATAAGCCTGATAGAGGTGGGGTTCGACAACTAATTGTCTGCCATGTACAGTACTTTTTTGATGCCTTACCCTGGGCAGTTTTGATAACACCTCTTAGCCACAATAAAATCAACTTGCATTCATGAGGTCCCTAAAGCTAGGTACAGAAAGGAACGATTTTTGAAAGATGACGACAGGAATATGCCAGAATCCTGTCTGTCATTTTTTAAAGATCAGGAACTCACAGTCCCAAATGTTCTCCCTAAGTAGAGCAAAGGGAAATTTCGGGACGGTGGTTTTCCTCGTCTGCAGCTGACTCCCCTATAGGGAGATAACGTGGCCTCTGAAAATTTTTGGTCTGTTCCCCAACGACCGCTTGGGCCAACCAGAAAAGCTCGGCAGCTGCGCTCATTTCGGAAGCTGCTATACACACTGCTGATAAAGCTCCATACCCTGGAACCATTAGTATCGGGGCTTATGTCGTGGTGTGTGTACCTAGCGTTAATACCTTGCTGTTATATGGGACGATGCGATTGGACACGATGGGGGTCCAGGTATTAGCATTTCCAACAGATTCTTGACAGTCAGTTCTGAATTGGAAGAAAGGCGGGCGCAATTCGTGGGGGATTAATACAAGCGAATTGGGTAAGAAAGGGGAAGGTGGAGGGAGGAAACTGCGACGGTGGGCCGTTTGTGGTGAGGTCTAGACTGAATACCGGAAAAAGCAGATAATTAGACCACAGGGGGCCTTGGGCGAATACAAGTCAGACATCGGTAAAATACAGAAATCATAGGAAGGGGCGGGGGTCGTGTTGTGTTGTCAGTCTGAAGGGTATTTATTATTTTTATTGTGTATTTGGGGGGGGGGGGGGTGGAGGGGTGGGTTATTTAAATCTGTAGGCGCAAGTACACACACAGTGGTCTAAGTTTGGGACTGGGTGGCGAGGGGGTGGAAGTGGGAGGGGAGAGACCCAGCGATAAACAGGTAGGAAAAGCATATGGTAACAATAAAACTGTGATTTTTGATGGTAATACTGGTGTTGGGTTTTGGATTTTTATTAAGTAACGATTAGTAAACGTTTTTAACCTCTCGGGTCCTCCTTGTATGCTCCGACCTGTTCAAATATCTTTGCATTATGGTTGTAGATGGCCAGAACTCATGTGCATACATTTGGAATTTTTGTATATCTCTGGGCGTCACGGGGTTGAAGTTGATCCGCTATCGATAAACAACCACGCAGGGTTACCGGTCGTGGGAGGAGAATGCAGAACAAATTTCCGTTCTACATACCGTTACTGGGTGGAATTCTAGTATAGGAGGGGACCTTGGTAGGTGACTTGGGTCGATAACTAAAGACGTCGACTTTGTGAAGAGCTGCTGGAAGACTTTATCGGACTTGGATCGGTACAGGAAACCTAGTTCAGTCGTGTATGGGAGAGGGGGGGGGGTGGGGGTGGTGTGTGGGGGGGGGGGGAGGAGAGGTTGGGGGGGTGTTCATCATTCCTATGGTCTAAGGAAATTTAAGGACGAGCTTAAACGATAGAGGAACCAGTGGCTCTGTTCTACTCTATATCGTAAGGCACAATGCCAGGGTGGGGGTAGGGGTAATTATAGTCAGTCTGCTACAGTGTGGTCTTTCTGATAACTGTAAACAACAAAAGAGCATTCAAAGTTCAAAAGTTAAAAGCTTTAATGTTTTTAAATGTTAACAATTACTTCCATGTCTGCTGCAATGAGCTCTGCCCCACTTTTCAAATTCAATTGGGGGAGGTGGGGTGGCAGGTAGTGGGGTGTAGAGCGTTGCCTTCAGGGACATGCACATGTCCCAACACGAGGGTGTTCTAGGTAGGGGTGCGGCGGGGAGATGAATTCTTGGCGGGGAGGCGAGAGCGGCGGGGGGAGGGCAAATCTTGTCTGAAGGGAGCAAGTCGAGAGGGTAAGCAATGCCGGGGAGAGTGGGATGGTGGAGTGGGCTGGTTCTTGTTCAGGGTATAGGGGGACGTGCGTACAAGAACCTAACAAGGAGTGATTGCACACAAACATGGAGGAAGGGGTCGGGCTAGCCGAACTGTAACAACAACCTGGAAGCTTTCTGTTATAGTGCTGTGGAAATAAAGTAAATTTAAATCAGACAAAAGAGGAGGGTCAGGGGGGGGGGGAAGGGAGAAAGCGGGGTTGTTTTTTTACTTGGGGGGGGGTTTTCCCCCCCCCCTTCCCCCTTTCCCCATCGCCGTCCTGCTCGGCCTCCGCTTCCCCCCACTGGGGCCCGTGGTGCCCGGTGCGGCTCCCTCGGCGGGGTGCGTCTGGCCGGCGCCGCGCGAGCTGGTGGGGAGTGGTCTGGTCGTTTTGCGGGGCGGCGGGATGTCCTAGCACGATGCCTGCACAAAATCCGTAAATGCTGCACCCTGCAACTTTGCTGTGACGTGGGGGGGGGGGGCGGGGCCGGGGGGGGGCATTAAATTACAGCACAGGTTGGCGGTGGCTTATGACTCATCACACTGCGGCGGGGGGGGGGTGGCGGGGGTTGGGGGGGCAGGGGTATTGCTGGGGGGTCGTGGGGTGGGGGGGGCTGGGGGGAGGGGTTTAGTCGGTGCAGGGGGGAGTGCGGATGTGGGAACCGGTTTGGAGAATCTCGTGGGGGCAGGGGTCGCGGGTAAATTTGATTGGAGCTGGAGGAGTGTAAGCCATCAACAATCAAGCACTAAGGTATGGTTTGGTAGATTTAAAAGGAAGCCATAGGGCTATGGGGGCCGCGAGGAGATCTAAGTTTGTGGTGGTACAGTGGTGCCGCTTAGGGGAAGGGTAAGTTGGCAGATGCTTGGGGGGGGGGTAAGGCTGGCACTTCGCGTCCTGTTGCTGGGGTGTGGAAAACGGTGTATGTTGTAGGTGCCAAAGGTGCGTTGCGCGGGGTACTGGTGGGTCTGTTGTAGGTGGGGTTGCCCTCTGAGGCGTGGGGGGTAGTCTATGCAGGGTGTGAGGTGCCGTTTAAAAAGAGGAAAGAGGTGCTCATGGGCGGGGGGGGTTCGCACGGCGACTCATGACGTGTTAATACTAAGCGGCCTACCACTCTGGTCGTCCTACCGGGTTTTTGGAGTAGACTAGGGGTCGGGGGCGGGGTCGGCGCGGCGGGGGGGGGGGTCCAAAGTGTCATGGGGGGGGGGGGGTGAGGTGGGTGCAGACTCTGTTGAGTGGAGGACTGTGTTTCGATGAGCCGTCCGGTATAGGGAACCACTCTGCTTCGGGGCAAAATTAGGGGAGGTTTCAGTACATCCTTTACTACCACCAATCAAGCTTAACTTCTAGAAACTTCTTGGTGGGCCAATATAGTTTAGCGCGGGTTTAACGACCGGGGGGGGGGGGGGGGGGCCGTACCGGGGAGCGGTAGTAAGGGGGAAAAATGTAGGGGGGGGGGGCAGTGGGGGGGTCGTTCGGGTAGGCTGGGGCGGGGGGGGGGGGGGGGTGGGGTCCCTCTAAGTGACTGTTCTAGAGGTATGTGCTAAGAGACTCCCTTGCCGAGCGAGGCACACATAGCCTTGCGAGGTCTCTGGGGGTTGGTCGTAGCCTCCAGGATAGGCGGCAGTCGGGTGCAGTGGTCGTGAGAGGGCTAGGTACGGTGGGGACCAACAGGGCCCATTCAGTGGTGAAGGAACTAGGGGTGGGGGGGTTTCGGTAAAAGTGTTTTTTAAGCAAGCAGTTGGTAAAATAGAGGGCATTCCCGGGGGGGTGAGGCAGGAGGTAATTGTTGCTTTTGGTTTTGCGGCGGGTGTGAGGGGCGCGGGTCAATATCATTTTCTGCATGAGGAGCAGCAGGGACCGCAGCTGAAACACGCTTCTGTCTTCTTCTGGCGAAGGCTTCCTACATGTCTTTAAAATATTGAATGGCCCAGGGCCATCAGCCGGGGTGGAGAAGTGTATGAAACGTATGTGCTGTGGGTGGCGTCCTCAACAAAACAGGGGTGTATATTGGGAGGTGGGAATAATAAATCCTATCTCCTTGCCCTCAGGTGCTTTTTATTTTAAAAAAGTGGTTTGGCGATTTGGTGGTCTGCGAGTTAGTGTGTCCTTAAATCCTGCATTCTGTAGACTGGCAAGATGTGTTTCCGTGTGCCAGAGTGATTTGAATGGATTAAATGGGGGGCAACGTTTGGGGTGGTGTCCGTGGGGGGGTGGGGGGGGGGGGGGTGGAGGGGGGCGGGGGGGGGGCTAAGGGTTTAGTTGGTTGGGGGGGGGGTGGGGGGGATTAAATGAAAGCCTGTAGTATTTTCTTAAAAATGAGCTGGCCATCACTCTCTGGCTAGAGCCGTGAGAGAACGTATATTGGAGATGGTCTGTGAGTGGGGGTTGTCCGTGCGTCCCACTGTGGTGGGTTGAAGGGGGGACACATCACCTTACCTCTTCCACCGCCATTGGGGCCACCCCGGGTAGAAGAGGCATGCTCATGTTGTAGTAGCTTACTTGCTGGGGAAAAGGCGACGGCGGGAGCACCCACAACTTTACACAATGTCCAGCACTACTGCACGGTGGGTGGCCCTGACATGTAAATGATGTCCAGCATCATGACCTACTGACCTCTTAACTATGTCCAGCACAACACCCACTACCTTTGGGGATGAACTATGTCCAGCAACAGCACCCACTAACCGGGGGTTATCGTACGTGGGTCGCCGAGTCACAGCACCCACTGACCATTAACTATTGGTCGCGCGGCCAGCATCCACTGACACTCTGTTTTCTATGTCCCAATGTCCCGCCAGTATCCCACTAACTGTAACCATGTCAGCACAGCATCTTGGCGCGGCACTTTGGCCATTTATAGGCTATGTCCACACGCCACTAAGCTGACCTGTAAGGTCGGGGGTTCGTGGTTGCGGCTGGGAGTGACGCAGCCCCCACTGACCTTACATTGTCCAGACAGCACCCACTGACCTGAAACTATGTCCAACATGGCGCTGCCCCATAGTACCACATTTGTGTATGTTATCAGCAGGTGTGGTTTTTGGTTGGAAGAGGATGTTTGGTGACTTGTCAATTCCTTTGCAGGTGCATCCCACCGCTGGCCGCCGGGGTTCAGGCTTGCGCTCCCGGGCGGATGAGGAAAAGGGTCACGTCCCACCCCCGTGGTACCGTGGTGGGACGTGGGTTTTAGGGAAGGATTGGTCGGGGATTAAGCTGGGTGGGGTGGAGGCTTTGTGGGTAGGGGGTAGGGGTGTGGTTGGGGGTGATGTGTGTTCGGGATGGGGGGTCATGGTGGCGGCTGGGGTGTGGCCGTCATAAATAGGCATGACTTGGGAGGAGACCGAGAGGGGGGGTGCGCCCTCGAGGGAGTTTCTGTGGGGGGAGGGGTGGCGGAGTGGTGTGGGCGTCGGGGGGTGGGTGGCAGGGTGGATTGCGTTGATACCGACGCCCTTAATGTGGTGGTCTGATCCGGGCTCCGGGTGTGGGAGCGGTGTCCTGGGGGGGGGGTGTGTGGGTATACCGTGGGCGTTTAGGGTAGGGCGATGTGCACGGGGGGGATGTTGCTGGGTTGTGTTCCGCTGTGCTACAGGCCTTCCAGGGAAGCTCTGCTTAATTTCCTAGGCATTTCATAACGGCAAATTGGTCATACACCATAGCAACATCAGGGTTATTCATAAAAGTTCTTCAGGGATATTTCAATAAAAATCTTATTGTTCAAATGGTGCTAATTTTTGCCCCCAATGAATCAGATGAAGCTTTCAAATGTTAAATAACATCTGATGGTTGGGACAAGATTCGCACCATTTTTAACCAATAAGGTGAGGGCGGTGTGGGGTAGGGTGGTGGGGAAGGTCGGTTACGGGTGGGCGAGGTGTGGGGGTGTTGGGATTGGGGGGAAACCGGGTCGGGGGCGCAGTAGGCGGGGCGAGGGCATGTGGGGGGTGTAAATGGTCTTTATAGATCCAAGGTAACTGACCGTTAAAATATAAGAACGGCGGGGTTTGTACAAGTGGCAATGTGTAGTGGTCCACTGATAAGCTGCAGCTGTTAAAAAATACTATTGCCTATATTTTTGGGTTCCGATGCCCACTGGGCAGAGCGGCTGCTGTGAAGAGTGTTTGACTGGGAGTTTCTGACGGAGCTGTGCGCGTGCGAGATGACATCACGGGCACACAGCGCGTCCTGGGGGGGTGGGTCAGGTGTGCCGCGTGGGTGGAACGGTGGGGCGTGTGCACTGAGGTTGGGGGGCGACCAAGGTGAGCTGATCGGGAATCAGGGGAAGGGTAGTCTGCAAATCTCGAGGGGCGAGAAAACCATTCATCACAGATAAACATATTCAGCAACCCTTTCTTCAAAGGTAGCTCTGGAGGGGCATGGGAACAAAAAACTCTGGCAACAGTATTTTTATTTAAATCTACACTACCAAGTGACCATAACGTTGTTTTACATTGTACTTATCCGTTTAACTCTTTTGTAGATGTGTGATGCTGTGTCTGCATCTCTCTGGGTTGCTGTTTTTGTACTGAAGTGGCGACTTTGTCTTGTTGTTGAAGTTTACAGCACACAAGCTTCAGAGGCCCTTCATAGAGATGTTGAATTGGGGGCCAAAATCACAACTCAGGATATCATATTCCTTTTTTGCCATTCCTGGTGTGGGCTGTGGCTGTGAGGTAAGCCACAATCTTTATACATACTCACACAAAGATTTCTACTTTCAGTATCCCACCTCTCCCCGTCCTCCTGTTTCCTCCCGACGAAGTGGTGTGGGCCCCCCCGCTAGACTACCCCTCATCTACCACCCCTCGTCCTGAATCTCCTCCCTGTTATCCCCGTTTTTTTTGCTGCCATGACCCCCCCAGACCGCCCATACCACGCCCCCTTTAACATCCCCTAGCGCCCCACCTTCCCCCACTCCACCTTGCAATCATTGCCCCGCCCCACTGCGTGGCGCCAGTTAATTGTCACACAGCATCGCAGGCCCCTCTCCCAGTCCCACCTTGCCCCAAGCAATTAGTGCAGGTGGGGAATGTCGTAACGTTATAAAGTAGATAGTTACATAAATAGAAGTTCATCCTGCACCCTAATAGGACAGCCCCACGGTGCAAGGGATTTGGGGGCTGACTGAGACAGGAGGTTGGAGTGCCTCCTTTGGTATCGTGGGCTATTTCTAGGTGTTCGGCAAGCTCAGCGCAGAGGGCTTGGGGCGGCACGCAGTTGCCAGGATGACAAGAGTCTTGCGAGATGTGCAATGGCGATTATAGTAGCAGAAGGGTGAGGCACTGTTTAGTCAGTCCTGGTGCCAGGAGCAGAGATCCCTATCCCTCACTCCTGGTCTAGTCCCTAACAATATGTGATGAGAGTTAGGTGAGACAACGTAGTAGTGGAGTGGCAATGTGGAAAAAAGCGGCGTTGCAGGGGCACTTATATGCATTAAATGTTTTGGTAGGATAGTTAGTTTTATTATAACAGTGTGAATGCAGTTGCAATTGTTCTTTTTGAAAATTATATAACATAATATTGTAAGATGTAAGAGCTGTTTTTAATGTGGGCAGATGAGATTTGGAAGCATCCTTAAGTAAAGATTTTTTTCTTGACCCCACTCCTTTTGTGTGTTTCTCTTGTGTGGGGGTGAATAAAGGAGTGGTATGTGAAGGGGACTTGTGGTCCCAAACAAGTTGAGTTTACATGAAAAGGCCCAGTTTTTCCTACCTGTTAAATCGAAAAACCGAGCCATCCCCTCTACGTTCTCCACAACCCCAGATTACAGAATGACTGACCAAAAGTTAATAATGGGTGGGAGGCTGACAATGACATGAATTCCTAGTCTTTGCTCTGCGCAGTGCCGCCGGCGAGCCACAGCTCTCAGACTCCCTCAACAGGAATCCATCCTCTCTGCTGTGTGCACAGAAACTGCATCTGCAGAAGGTAAGGGAATCTAACACACAAGCCCTTCTTCTTTCTCTCCGCACTATGTGAAAACAGCACTTGTCTCAGGCAAGTTCTCACTCTGCTAAAGGCGTTTCAGACCGTTTGTCGGTGTGGGGGGGTTGGGATGGGGGAGAGGGTGTTCGTGGCTTGCCCACCCACCTGTGAGTGGGTGGGGCTATTAGGCACCCTAGTGGGTTGGTGGTCTTGTGTTGTGTCAGGTTGGCGATCCAGCTGGGTGTTGCGGGTTGGGAGTTTGGGGGGTGGGGGTTGGGGGGGGTGGCGTGGGGGGGCCCGACATGAAAGGGCGGTACGGGATAGTGCCAAGGGGGCCCTGCAACTGGAGTACCATGGGGTCCATGGGGGGAGGAACCAGGTGGGGGAGGTGGGGAGCTGTCAAAGTGTTGTGTGGGCAGATGACGTCGGGTGGTGCAGAGAGTACTTACAGGTTTCAGATCAGGAGCAGGGGGACCTGTGATGCGGCTATGGAGGAGGGGGGGGGGGGGGATTGGGGTGGTCCATGAGTGAGCACCACAGCGACAAGAGTTGTTTGTAGGTCTCAAAGCTATGTGCCAGAGAAAGCCATGTACAAGAAATGGGATGGGGGGTGAGGGTGTTTAGATGGCCCACAGCCCTGTGATGGGTGGGTTAGGCACCCATGAGTGGGGTGGGGCCAGGGCACCCAAGAGTGGGGCGGGCACATGGGGCCTAAGGGATGGGCCAAGGTGCCTGCAACTGGAGGGACCATGGGGGTGGGGGGTGTGTGCGGTGGGGGGGGGGGGGGGGGGGGGTGAGGTTGGGTGGGGGGGAGTGGTGGGGGGAGGCGCGGTGAGGTGGGTGGGCGGTGTCAAGGAGGGGAGGAGACAGGCGGTGGGCAGGGGGATTGATCTGAGCGTCATGTTTGCAAGGGGGGAGTCAGTGGTAGGGCGAGAAGGAGTGGGGGGTGCATTGTTGGACTGGGCTGGTTGTTGCTCTGGGGGGCCATATCACACACGAAAAGCGGGTAATGAGCTCAAACGTATGTAAAGGAGGTGGACACCAAGTGTAGGAATAAAGTGTGCGCGCTAATATGACTTGGTGCAGGGAAGAAGCAATTGGCGCGGTATCAAGGTGTTGAGCTTAGGAGGTGTCAGGGGGGGTGGGGTTTGGTACGCGGGGAGGGGGGGACATGGTCGGCGGTCGTTTGGGAAAGTGTTGGGTGTGGGTCGGTGGGGGGGGGGCGGGGGGGGAGCGGTGGTTGTAAGAGCAGGGGACCCTGGTGATTGACTGGGGTGTGGGGGGCCCGTGCAAGAGGCAGGCATGGTGGCCGCTAGTTTTAAAGAGTGCGTGGTGGTAGTCAGGGTGACTGTTATCGGGGGGGGGGGGTAAAATACCGATCCGTGGTGTGAGGTAGCGTAAATAACGACCGGGTTTTTACCCTCGATACGACCGTTATGTTGAGCCGTGATAACTTACCGTTATTTACCGATATCGGTAAATACCGTCGTTATCCGGCAATTACCGGTCGTTATTTCCCGAGTGAATTCACCAGGTATTTACACCGAATTGGTAAAATCCCATTCGTTATCTGGGGGTTATAGGCTTTCAGCCGGGGGGTGTAAGTCGGGGGGGGGGGGGAGGTAAATAACGGTCGTTCTCGTAAATTAACGTCCGTTTAGTATCGTGGGGGGGGGGGGGGGCGGGGGGGGGTGATGCGGGGGGGGGGAATTCCGGTCGTTATTTTTACGATCACGATCGTATTTCGATAACGATACCGATCTTTAATAAAGATGAGGGCTCATAGGTATTCCAGGGATATATCATGAGTCTCGTCTGTACTTAAAGGACAACTCGTCGACTGCCATCGTTAAGAACAAGGGCTTCTTTGTTTTGTGATAGACCGTCAGCCGTGCATATTAAAATATTTTGAATATCATACATTTGTCCTATGATGTCAGTACTGTATGCCTGCTATGCTCGTGGATGTTCCCTGGAAACCGGACCGAGCAATTTAGAAATGCTGTACGTGAGCCTGTACTGAGCCTGCGGGGGGCACTAGGGGGCCTCAAGAAGAGGCAACGACAGGGTTGGGTTGATACATTTCAGTCATTGGCTGTGATGTGAACTGTCAAAAATCCAACTGACAGTTCTAACTGGGAAGGAGAATGCAGGAGCAGAGGGGGAACATGGGAAACGACATTGTGTCAGATTTCGGTTAGACCTTGTCTATTTCATATCTCCCATGCTGGTATGGGTAGACCAGGGGGGTTTATGTGTGGGTTTTGGGGGTTAATATTAACCTGTATGAAGTTTTTCATTTTAGAGCAGGGGACTTGCCCCTTGAATTAACAATGCAGATGAAAATATGAAGGCAGCCATTGAAGGTGAGGGGGACCCTTGCTGAGCTCAATGGGCATGAAAGGCTAGGTTCAGATGATAGCAGTTGTAGTGGTCGCTGTTCTCCCAGCAAGGTTTTCAAAGGATCGTGCCTATGGGGCGGGAAATGGCTACATCACTGTCACTACAATCAGTAGAGTGTCGAACTTTTGAAAGTTCGGTTCTGTTTGTTTCCGAACTTTTTGAACTATCTGGAAAGTTCGAAAGTGTGGAAGTTCGAAAACGGACATTAAAGTCAATGGGAGTCCAAATGGGTTAAAAGTTCTAATACTACAATTAACTATCAATGGTAACTAATGGTAATGGCTGTGGTACCTGGGAAATGGGTCTGGGAACTTGTTCGAATCTTCCATGGACATTTCGAAAATCAATTTTTTACTCTCATCTCGTGCGATTTTTCGATCAGAAGCTCATCTTCTGCCAGGTACCCGGCGCACATGTTTAAATTTTACACGCGGGGATGGGCTGCGTGTATGCTCGTGTACTAGTCTTTAATGGAGGCCTTTAACAAAAAAAAAAAATTGCGGAGGGTGGGGGGGTCGCTGTGGCCCCCTAGATCGCCAGGGGGGGGGGGGTGGGACATTTGTACCTCCTCGGATTTCGTATGTCATCGCTTATATTTTAGATATGCCCTTTACTCGCGGTTATCGAGGGTGTTCTGGGTTCTCGTGGCGGGCTCATGATAGGGTGAAGGGGACCTTAGCCGTAAGGAGTTGAAGCTGGGTAGGATCGGGTGGGGGGCCACGGGGAGGCAGACTGGTGGGTTTGGTGCTTACGTTCCTATGTGGTCCTTCCCCCCTGGGGTGGGGCCAAGGAAGGTGAAGGAGTATCGATAAGGGTCGGGTGGAGTATGGAGTCGGGCGGACAACTAGGCCTTGATAATTCCAAAAAGAAGAAAAAAACAAAACAAAAAAAATATTTATTAAACCACGGGGGCGGAGTGGGCAAATGGAGGGAGGCTTTCGTGGTTCGACGTTCCGCCCTTCCCAGGTGCACTGAGGAAGGGGGGTGCACGGTTTCGCCGGGGGCGGCGAACTGTGTGTGATTTGATTGTGGGGGGTTGTGAATAAATGTTGAATTCATCAAGGTGTGCGACTCCATTGGCCATACGGGGGGCCTGGGTCTCGCCTAGATACCATGGGGCATTTTAACACCCTCGCGGATTCGATGTTCGCCACGTATAGGTTTTATAAGACCACTGGGTACTGTCAAGAGGAAAAAAGGGGCCAAGAATGGAGAAGGGGATCGATTTACTTGCGTATTTGAAAAGTCGAACATTGAGGGAGTCGATAATTTAGCGATCACTTCGTTTCGAATTCTCAATCGTGTCGTTCTCGCCCCTCCACGGGTTTTGAGTTCCATTCCTAGTCCATCCTCTATCAATCATCAGTAACAATTGGAGAACTGGTGTTGCCACTGGGGGGTCCCGTGAAACACGACAGTGAAACAAAACTCCAAAGAAACGGCTGGGGGGGTAGGGGGATGGTAAAGGTACTGAAAGGGAGGGGGGGGGGAAGAAAGAGGCGGAAAAGGGTTAGAGTGGCGGGCGGAAAGGCGAGAAGACTGGAAGGGATAGGGAGAACAAGGGGGAGGAAACAAAAAAAACAAAGAAGAAAGTATGCGGGGGCAGGAAAAAAAAGGGGGGGAATGTGGGGAAATTTAGGTACTCTTAAATAACCTTCATATACAAAGGAACTGGAGATGTAACAAGCGGGAAAGAATCCGAACACGGAGAGACATGAGGGGGGGAAAGGGGCGAGCGGAAAAGCGGGGGGGAAAAAAAAAAAGGAAAAAAAAGGGGGAAAAGAGAAATCGAAGGGGGAAAAGGCAAAGAACGGGAAGAGCAGAGGGACCAGAAAAACGGCACAGCTGAGTCCAAACCGCAAAAACAGGGTGAAAGGCTGCTAGAATGATCACAGCAATTACTAACAATAAAAGTTCGGGATAATGGGGGCATGCCCTTGTTAAAAAACTGGAAAGGGAGAGAAGGGGACCTAAAAATTATATCTGACGGGTAAGTATAAATAAAGCAAGGGTCATTTAGGGTGAGAGGGCTTGAGTAAATGAGAGGTTTAGGAGTTTTGAGAAGGACCCGACTAAATTAATACGGGGCGAGATGGGGGAGGGGGCTGTAAGTCTGCTACATATAGTAGAAAAAGAGCAATTGGCTACTTCGACTGGAGGAGATGGAGGAAGAGAATGCGGGGATTGATTTTATGAAGCCAAGGATGGGGGCAAGGGGTCCTACACCAGCACAACATACTATGTTCACCCAGGGGGGGGGGGGGGGAGACAAAGGATTCCTAATAAGGGGTACGGGTGTGTGGTGGTAGCGAGATGGCCATCTACTGCAGACGCAACATTGTAGAGGGTGTCGCCTGAGGCGGGAGCCAAGGGGAAGGAAATCGAATTGGGTGGAGCAAGACCTGAGCCAGGGAATAATAACCTTAAATAAAGATTCCTTACTAAAGGGGGGGGGAGGATCAGTCGCGGTATTTATTTTCGAGGTGTCCAAGATTGGATTTTAAGTTTTCTCTAAACCTTTAGGTAATCTTTTTGACATTGGGTATACACTCACAACAGATTTGGAGCAACTCGATTGGAAATATTGTTAAGGGTGGGGGAGGAGGAATAAAAAAAAAAATTCACTAGAGACAACATTATTAAACAGGGGACTTGGGTTTTGTCCTAGCTCAAAAATGGACACAATTCAATTGGACATTGGCCATTTGTGGCTTCAAAACCTGGACTGGGGAACGGGAATGGGGGGAACTTGGGCTAAAACTGATGATTGTTCAAAAAACCAAAATAAGGAAGTCTAAATTTGTGCCTCCTACCACATAATTCTTTTTTAGATTCACAACTGGCAGGGGCACTAGATGTCATTGATGTCCGAAAACCTTCTATTAAAATTAATTATAATTTAAGGATATAGCACAATCCTGCATCCCCCTAGACCCCATTTTATGGTAAAGGAGAATCAGGTGTTTGCACTGTATGTATAATACACTTAGATGCCTCTATAAGAAAAAAAGAAAGAAAGCACTAGAAGGTCACTTCATTTCATCCAAATATTGCTGCCAGGTTGGGGGGGGGTGTAGGATTTTACAAACTCTATATACACATGGGGCGCCTTTAAAGGTAGGACTAATAATGCGGGTTGGGGCTGGGTCAAATATAAGGAGAAATAGATAGCGAGAGGGGGCATGGGTCGCCTATTATGGAAACTTAGGTGTCGGGCAGCGGTGGGGGAACGGAGTTATGGAAAAGGGGGGGTGTATGGGGGCCAGGGGGAACGGAAGAGTGTGAAGGATGGGGCGGAGGTCTGCAGGCGTTTTTCCTTCTTCCTGCGTTTATATGCTGTGCCGTTTGTCTCAGATTATTGGAAAATGTTGAGTGTGCAATTGCGCGTGCGATTTGCGTTCCGCATTTTTAATAACTCAATCCAGACATGCGGTTTCCTATACCTAATGAAGAAACCGGCGTGCGCAAACGCACAAAATCCCACATGAAATTGCATGCGATTCGTGTGGATTGCATTTGCGGACCCGTGTGCCGTGCCCATAAAAGCTATTTTAAAAAACAGTTCTTGCAAAAAGACACCCCATCTACGTGTGGTGTAGTAGCAGGTAAACTAACATACTAGCACCTAGCATAAGTTTAAGATTTAATAAAAGGGAGTACTACATAACCACGAGGAGCTACTACCGTTCGGCTACCTTCCAAAATCCCGGCTCATGAGATCCCATGAGAAACGGGTCCGACTACGGAATATAATTGAGCATATACATAGATAGGGTTCGCGGCCACATGGACAAAGGAAGCCAACTCCATAAATAAACTGCTGTTATTTATTCAATCCAGTGGGATAACATCATCACATACATGGTCCCAGACTGGAACCATCAATGGGGGAGGGAGGGAAGTGGTCTGGCCGTTTTCGCAGTGACTTCGCTTCCTCAGAGACCAGAATGAGGAGAGGACATTATAAAGGGGAACAGTTTAAGGGAAATGTATAAGAATATCAAGGCGCATGAGTGGAAAAGATATGAACATGGCGCTAGAGTGCACACAGGAAGAGGGGAGGAGGCCATCTCTTTTCTTTAATATCCAAGAATTCTATTATGAATACTCACAAAAAACATATATAATACATAAAATGTATAAATAGATGCCTGGTACAGATGAAATGCGAAATTGAGGGGCTCTAATATATATAACTATAATATATACAATAAGATTTCACTTTGAACAAGCTATCTAGTCGGGTGTACATATAGGGGAGAATATCTGAATATATGGGCGGGGTGCATGATTAATCATGTCGTCGGAAGTAATGAGGAGAAGAGAGGGAATTCTCATTAAGCACTAAGTTAGTCGGACGGGAGTAAGCTATATAGAGCCACAGAAGGTGCAAACTAGAAACAGATAAGGTCTGAGATAACAATGTATCGAGTATAATTAAGAATAGTCTGATAAGGGCCACATCTACCATACCAGAGTGAGACATTTGTCTCAGGCGCACCTCCTGCACTGAAGAAGAAGGCGTCAGACAGGCAATGGTGAATTCATCCTACCCCCCCCCCTTAACCGCAAACCGCATGAAAAGAGTGAGCGCTGCTAAATGACTACACTATACGGTTGCGTGAAGTTACTTCAACTCCACTTTAGGGATGGCGGTTCGCGGATCCGAACCGGATCTGCGCGGATTTATCCCATTCGGACGGCGGATTTTCCGGATTTTCCCACCTTCCGATTCGCGGATTTTTGTATTTTCGAAAATTTCCGAAATGAAGAGTTCACAGTATTACGAGAAACACGTAATTTCGAAAATTTTAGAAAATACAAGGATTTCTCTTATTTCCATAGAATACGTATTTTCGAAAATTTTTGAAATTACGAGGATTACCGTATTTTGAAAATACATTTTCGAAAATACTAGTGTGTTCTCGTATTTCTAAAAATTTTCGAAAATACGCAAAAGCCGTATTTCGAAAATTTTCGAAAATACAATGAAAACTCGTAATTTCAAGGGTATTTCCGTTTTAATGGGTCCGCTCGGCGGATTTTCGAATTTTCAAATTTTTTCGAAAATTCGCGGATCCTCGAGCGGACCGGATTTTGCGAAGTTCGGAATCTTTACTCCACATTTTATATGGTTAGGTTAGCTTTAGTTTGTTAGGCTAGGTAAGTCTAGTTATGCTACTTAGCTAGTTAGGCTTGATGTGGTGGCAGGTTACAAATCTTTTTTTTTTATATACTACAGAGTATGGCATTTCTAATGATGTCACAGCAACGTTGAACCACATGTATAAGCACAATTAAAAGAAGTTTTTTCTCAAATATACTCTAAAACCTGAAAGGAGCAATATGGTAATGACAACACAACTGTTTTTGAGAAAGTCATTTACATTATTGGTAATTGACTGTCTGATGAACGTTTAAATACCTATTCTGATAAAACAACTAATCTGTTAAAATTTTATGCACGCATGGATAAAGACACACCCACTTAAACACTGCAGTGCGTGATGTGCGGCTTCAAAAGTTTGCTCAGGCAGCAAAAACTCTAGAATTGCCCCGTGGATTCTGATCAAAACAAAAAGTGTTTCAGACACGTAGTTTGTCAATTCTAGACCAAGAATAAGTGTTATCGATACGGAAAAAAATTAATGTTATAATGTATAGTACAGCAAGCAAAACACACTGTTGGGTGTACAGGAAAGCCAATTATGGCTGGCCACCGACGGAACCAGAATATAAAATAGAGTATGTCTAGAGATAAAAGAGAAAAAAAGACTGTGAAGGTAAATATATCTAATAAGTGTAAATAAACTAGATAAAATATGTAAAAACTAGATAAGGTATGTAAAGGTACAAACGAAATGTTAAATGCAAAAATACAGGTTGCTAATAATAAAAAATAAGTAAAATGACCCTATAATAGGATGAATGTAACGAATAAGTGAATGCATAAACTAAGGTGTTAATAAACATATAGTGTTAAGAGAGGAGATGATGATAATATTGGTCCATACCCCCTCTCAATAGTCTGTCCCACAATTCCATAGCATTGTTTTGAAAAAGTTGCCAAGATGAACAAATACGTCTCAGGCGCAAAAATTGACCATAGGAATGGCCTTGATGGTTGATTTAGGGTGATTGAGGTGGGCTTTAACAGTGTGTTTCTGGTGATTGGCTTACGAAACAGGTTGGTATGTATCATGTTCTTCTCTATGAAGAAATTGACATCTAAATACTCAATCAGTATCACTGTATAATGTTATGTAAAATGTAAACCCCAATCATTATATACAATGTTTCCCAAATTCTCGGCTGATATAGTGTCGCCTTTCCAGATGATAACAAATCATCAATAAATCTATAATATTTTATTATGTGTTGTCGATAAATGTTATTGGGAGAGAAAAATAAACATTTCTTCCCCAAAATCCCATGAGGAGGGTTGACATACGATGGAGCGTATTTTGCCCCCATCGCAGCCCCCCCTCTGGGTATAGAATGTCTCATCAAATAAAAGGTCTGGTTTAACAAACTAGTAAAGTTAAAACATTTCTCTTATCTGTATCGCTTGTATTTGCATCCAATCAATCCTCTGTCGGTTATTCCAAGCTCCACATAGACCGTAGGGGTGTTGCCAACGTTTCTCCACAGTATGGATATTCTTCAATGAAGGAAACTGGCATATATCAAGTGTCTTATTAAAAGTTAATTTCCGTATAAAATCTGTTAATGTCACAAGAACACAACAAATTTTTTTATTTTACGACGGGAATTAATTCGAACCCAATTCCAATAGATTCATTCAGTTCCTGTGAAGAGAAGCATGTTTAGACAGATTTATTACATTAGAAACTATTTGATTCTGTTGATGATTCCGATGTTCCTCTAGTTGTATCTGCGTCTGTTGGTCTTGAATCTGTACATCGGAGTTTTTTCTCTCCTCGTTCTACCTCTTCTGGTCGATCCCTTGATTCATTCAAATCCCTTGAATGTAGGATTCTGTCGGTCTCCCTCTTTGGTGTACGAATTCCCTGGTCGTTCGTATCTGCTGTGTCCCGGTCCTTGATAAAAAAAACCTGAGGGTATATCATTATTATATGTGTGTTCCTACGTCTCTATGGAATCTCACTCTCTTGGGGGTGTATTCCCCAGATATCGTAGGCGACCACACTGTATCTGTATTATATCCAGGTGACAGTAAAGATGAGTGTCGTGTGCTTACCTGTTAGGTGTTTTAGAAGATACTAGATCTCCCTCCTTAGGTGTGCGAGTTCTTTGATTAGAATGCCAATCCAAAAAGATATGAATGTATTTGGCATTTCATATGGGCTATATATATAAAGTATAAGGAACAATTCCAAAGGGACTTGATATCCAACTGGTGATCTAAATGTGTTATGCCAATGTCTTCCACCAAAACATGTAAAGTAGTTATACATATGAGCCCAATGTTATGAGCCCAAGGATTTTAATGACCACCACAATATACATTGAAAGCGGGTAACTTGAGGTTCACTTGTCACAAATATAGATAATATATGGCATTTCCTCTTGTGTTTCCAATTTCCAATCTTTGCTGAATAATAAATAAAACAAACTCCAGCTGGCCAATTATTAGTGCAGCCTATATAAAGGTCCAAGATCTAATCCTCGTGATGCCTGAGGGTAACAACAGTACGTAGATTATAATCTCCATGGATCTTTACAAAGTAAAAACTTTTTATATCACCCACTCCGATGTTAAACTTTACACACATCTATGATTTGAAACTTAGGTCCTTAGTGGAACCACGGTGAACCTTGTGAAAGTGATCGCCACAACTGTGATAACCTTCCCTTTGCCAGATCCCTTTCGCATTTCTAATATTTGCTAAATAATGTGAGGATAACCTCTCTTTTGCTTTTTGAGTGGTCATTCCACATAACTTATAGGGTAAGTACAAGTCAATAAATATATTACATTGGTTGAATTGCAATTGTAATATTGTCTGATGTAAAAACATTTAATCACTCTACGTTAGTAACTTGTACCCAATAGCACAAAGTCACAGAATTTAACATTACCCATTTAAATAACTACCCCTTCCATTTTGACCCACTATCACTCACTCCTTGTGTGGTGGACCTTTTCAAGTGACTGATGTCCAAGGTTCTGAAATGTTTTCCCCGTCTTGCCATCAGTTGGGGGCTTTTTGGGGAATATACTGGTGACAAATAGGATCCTTAGCTAGGATCTGCCATTTAAACATAAAACACTTTCTTTATTGTCATCCCACCGATGGTTATATGTAGTTCTAAACGCATCCCTTATTTATCACCCCATATAATAGGGATAAAAACCTTAGTCAACCGAATAATTAAAAAACATTGGATATTCTAAAAGTGGATCCCAAGCTCAACATGTCATAGGTGATACCCCGAATTTGTCTACGAGAAAAAGCACACAATTGGTACCAGGCTGTTCTTCTCCATCAATTTATAAACATACCAAGTGTCTCCAATATCCGTTGTAATAAACACATTACTGTAGTTATGGTAATAAACACATTACTGTAGTTATGGTGATAAACACATTACTGTAGTTATGATAATAAACACATTACTATAGTTATGGTAATAAACACATGACAGTAGTTATGATAATAAACACATTACTGTAGTTATAATAATAAACACATTACAGTTGTAATAAACAAATGACTGTAGTTATGATAAACACATTACTGTAGTTATAATAATAAACACATTACAGTAATTATGGTAATAAACGCATGACTGTAGTTATGGTAATAAACACATTACAGTAGTTATGGTAATAAACACATTACTGTAGTTATAATAATAAACACATTACAGTTGTAATAAACACATTACTGTAGTTATGATAAACACATTACGTCTGCACCTGGGATTTAAAATGAAATGATGTCTCACAGACAGTCTGTACCTGGGATTTCAAATGAAATGATGTCTCACAGACAGTCTGTACCTGGGATATAACAAATGATGTCACATTGACAATTCGTATTTAGGATTAAAATGAATTGATGTCACACTGACAGACTGTACCTGGGATTTAAATGTAAATATCACACTCTCAGTCTGTACCTAGAATTAAAAATGAAATGCTGTCATTTTGTGACAAACACTGCCTGAACCTGGTATTAAACCTGATCCTTGCACCTTAAATATACATAAAATGATGTCACAATGACTGTATATACCTTGGATTTAAAATCAAATTATGTTAAACAGACAGCCTATACCTGGGATGTTAAATAAAAAATCACACAGACTGTCTGTACCTGGGATTCTAAAATGAAATTATGGTATATCAGACAGACAGTCTGTACCTGGGATGTAAAATTAAATGATGTCACGCAGACAGTCTGTATGTGGGATGTAAAATTAAATGATGTCACACAGGCAGTCTGTACCTGGTATGTAAAATTAAAAATGACACAGACAGTCTGCAGTTGGGATTTAAAATTAAATATTACACAGACAGCCTGTACCTAGGATTAAAAATTAAATGATGTCACACTAACATTTTGTACCTAGGATTAAAATGAACTGATGTCACACTAAAAGTCTGTACCTGGGATTTAACAAATGATGTCACACTGAGAGTCTGTACCTAGGATTAAAATTGAAATGCTGTCTGAATCTGTACATGGGATTTAAATGAAACAAAGTCACCAGGGGCATCTCTGGGATCTGAGAAGACCAGGGGCACTCTTGGGGCAATTTTAAGCCATGCCCCTTCTTTGCCCCAATTAAGCTACACCTACTAGATATTTAATATAGACAGAGAGACAAACAGACAGGCAAACATAGACAAACCGAGAGATAGATACACAGCCAGAAAGTTAGAAATGGAAAGACAGAGAAATAGACAGACAGAGGTGTAGACAGAGATATAATATACAAATTAGTAACACAGAGGCACAGTATTTATATTCATATATTCATTCACATACTGGTAGCGATGGGCATTTCATTACATACTGGTAGCCATGGGCATTTTACTTCATTCTGGAAGCCATGGAGATGTTATACTGGTAGCCATGGGCATTTCATCACACACTGGTAGCCAGGGGCATTTCATTACATAATGTTAGCGATGGGCATTTCATTACATACAGATAGCCATGGGAATTTTATACTGGTAGCCATGTGCATTTCATCACACACTGATAGCCATGGGCATTTCATTACATAATGGTAGCCATGGGCGTTTAATTACATACTGGTAGCCATGGAAATTTTATACTGGTAGCCATGGGCATTTCTTAACATACTGGTAGCCATGGGAATTTATATTGGTAGCTATGAGCATATCTTAACATACTGGTAGCCATGAGCATTTATATTGGTAGCTATGAGCATATCTTAACATACTGGTAGCCATGGGAATTTATATTGGTAGCTATGAGCATATCTTAACATACTGGTAGCCATGGGAATTTTATACTGGTAGCCATGGGCATTTCTTAACATACTGGTAATCATGGGAATTTATATTGGTAGCCATGAGCATATCTTAACATACTGGTAGCCATGGGCATTTCATCGCACACTGATAGCCATGGGCATTTCATTACATATACATACTTCAGTCTATCAGGTAAGTTATGTTAAAACACTCAGGGCACTTTTCCAAAGATCCGGGGCACGTGCCCCGAATGTTTTAACATGGCGACGCCACTGAATGTCACATTGATCGACAGTACCTGAGATTTAAAATGAAATTATGTCACACAGACTGTATCTGGGACTTAAAATGATCCCTGTACCTTAAATATAAAATAAAATGATGGCACACAGGCAGTATGTATGTATGGATTTAAACACACCAGAAACTAAAATTTTCAGTAGTGTAGGGTTGGGGTCACCCCCAACACCCATGTTAGTTTTGTAAATCAAGCCCCAAAAACAGACAAACGTTTCCTTAGCTCTCTGCTCTTGACTCTCTGCTTGGTGGAAGTTGCAAACAGGGTCAGGACCGGCAGCTGCATCTGTGACTGAGAGTCAGCCAATCACAAACTCGGCTGTTGGCTATGCAGAGAGCCGAGGGAATGCAGTTATGTAAGTCAGTTTCTGGGACTTTTTTTTTACAAAACTAGCATGGTGGTTGGGGGTGGGCTGGGATACACTACACTACAGAAAAGGGGATAAGGCTGCATTAAGTGATCCGGAAGGTGGGAGCAAGGGAGGTGGGAGGGATGTGCATGCTAGAGACCTCAACAAGGACAAGGAAGAAGCATGCACCAGATGACACGCAGACAGCTCCTACTCTTCACTTTCTGGGACTTTGAACAGGCACTGCAGTAGAACCATAAGGAGCACAGATTTATGGTAAGGAATTTTTTAAAGGGCGTGTCCACCCCCAAAACTATAATTTACCCACTTCTGGCCCCACTCTGTAGTGTAATAAAATCCTTACCTCACATCGCAGCTCCAAATGGTTCTCCTGTAATGTCCCCACAAAGTCCTAAAAACTACCCACCAGGAGCATAGCAGAGTCCATATAGGACTCTGCCTCCTGTCTCCCCTCCGGGAGAATTTTGCCATGCACAGTTCAGCCTTCCCCCCCCCCTTCCTCCCTCTCCCACCCGTTTTGTTCTCCCTCCCCTTAGTGTAAATCCCCTTGGTTATATTGTAGGGCTTCCTCCCCAGCCCCAACCGCTATAATAGATTTATCAGAAAGTCTCCCAAACTCTACTTACCTTGCCTCTCTCCCCTGGCATTCTAAGAAGCCAGCAGCTGCGTCCGTGATTGGCTGCCTCTCAGCCAATCAGGGATGCGGCTGCCAGTCTGGCCCCCTGCTTGCAGTTTCATGCAAGCAGAGGGCTGGGACAGTGCGGCGGAGAATAGAGGAAAGGTAAGTAAAGATCAGGGGACTTTCTGATAATACTATTATGGTGGTTCAGGCTGTGGGAGGAAGCCCTACAATATATCAAAAAAAAAATGTAAAGGGTGGACATGCCCTTTAAACTTCCCAGTGGGGCCAGTAGTGGGTTAGATTTTAGTTTTGGGGGTGGACATGCCCTTTAACATATAATTGTTTCACACAGACAGCCTGAACCAGGGGTTTAAAGTAAAATTATTCCACACTGACAGTCTGTACTTGAAATTAAAAAAAAAAAAAGTTACACAACAACAACGAAGGGTATATCCATCGTATTCTATAACTTTCTTTTTTACTGTTTTACTGAAGAACAGGAGATTAATGCATCTCTTACCTCCCGTTCTTCAGTAACGGGAGCAGCTGACAGCCTCCGACGCATCCCCAGTCCTTTACACTGTGAGCACATGCGCACACAGTGCGAAGAAGGGTGGACGCGTCAGAGGCTGTCAGAAAAGCCGGTGCTGGAGCGATCCGCGGGAATGTTTCTCCTGCTCTCCTGCAAGATTTACTGAAGAACGGGAGGTAAGAGATGTGGTAAGAGTAAGTGCATTTACGTCATGTTCTTCCGTAAAATAGTAAAAAAAAAAAATTGTCAGATATGATGGACATAGCCTTTAAACTAAAATTGTCACACATACAATCTGGATCGGGAATTTTAAAATAAAATTATGTCACAAATGGCAATAGGAAAGAATCCCTGGACCAACAAGCACTATGGGTGTTATCCAATAAAAGTTCTTATAGTTTAAAATGGTGCTAATTTTGCCCCAACCAATCTGAGGTTAGCTTTCAAATGTTACATAAGTTCTGATTGGTTGGGGCAAAATTAGCACCATTTTAAACGATAAGAACTTTTATTGAATCTCCCTGTATATGTATTAATACCTGTAATTTTCAATATATTTTTATTTCAGAAAAATATCCATCCTGATTTTAAAGCTATTTTATGAATTTGCCATCACACATTACCACCGCCACATATTCCAAATGAGGTCTTACCTGTGCTTTGTAAAGAGGGAGAATAATATTTTTCTCCCTTGAATCCATACCTCTCTTTATACAAGACAATCAGGGAGATTCAATAAAAGTTCTTATCATTTAAAATGGTGTTAATTTTGCCCCAACCAATCAGATGTTAATTTTCAAATGTTAAATAACATCTGATTGGTTGGGGCAAAATTAGCACTATTTTAAACGATAAGAACTTTTATTGAATAACCCTGAATATCTTGCTAGCTCTAGCCGTTGCTGTCTGGCATTGTTTGCTACAGCTAAGTCTGTTATCTACCAGAACACCCAAATCTTTGTCCATTAGATTCACAGAGTTATCGGTAGTTGTTGTTGCACCCCCTTACATTTATCAACATGTACAAAACACTGAGGTACTCAACTTAGAACTTTAACAAACTTAGATGTAGCTCCATTGACAGGGATATTACAAGGCCCCAGTACAAAACCCTGGGGTACTCTACTTAGAACTTACTGTAGATGTAGCTCCATTGACAAGGATGACTACCATTGACTACTACTCTCTTGCTAGATCTATGTGATCTAACAACCAATTCTCTATGTACAAATGTTTATTTCTAGGTCAACAGACCTCAGTTTATACATAAGCTTTTGTGCCACAGTATCAAAAGCTTTTGCAAAATCTACAGTACGTATACTACAGCCACTGCTGTACCAGAATATAAATTCTTATTCAACTCTTCATAAAAACCAAGCAAGTTAGTTTGACAAGATCTATTTCTCATGAATCCATGCTGATTTGATCAGTTCTGGAGACAAAGGGGCATATTTATAGAGCAGTAGCCCAGTAATGCTGGACATCTCTGCAAAAATGTTTCAAAGTTAAGAAACTCCTTATTTGTTGCTGCATAGCAGGGGTTGCAAGCCTGTCCGCCAGGAGGGGGCGTAGTGGAGGTGCGCCAGTGGGGTGGGCATACAAATATAATTGGTTAATATTCCAATCTTAAACAATCATATTTTGATTTTTGATATTAAAATATAATTGCTACAGAATTTAACAAGAGCCACAAAGGCTCGTGTAAGAGCCAAGGGTCCTAGTTTCAAGCTGCAAGACCCGGCAACGGTGCATCTGAGGGTCGCAAGGGCTCTCTTAAAAGTCAATGGTCGTCCTGGTTTTGAGCCCCAGTAAAAATAGCGATACTTTAAAAAAAAAATGACTACATCAAGCGGTTTATCAGAAAAAACAAAGACCGGGGCAGGTGGAAAATTTTCTGCCAACCTCATCTCCATTTCCCCATCTCCCTCTGATTTTAATGGTAAATCTGCAAAATGATTGGTGGTATAAGGTGAGGAGGATCATAGTAATGGAAGTTCTTCCAATCAAATTGATTGTTACTGTTGATCAGAAAAACATCTGGGTTTCTATGGGTAGCTTAACTGCTATGGGCGGCTTAACACCACTTCCTTAACTTATAAAAGGGATACCAAGGAATAACTTTGAATGCCTCCTCCCCCGTTTAATGATTTGTTTGAGATGGACATGATATACATAGATACGATAACGTTCTGCCATCTTATGTGAAAGCCAATAGTGTCCAGTTTGTCTTTCCGTTGAGACTCAGAGGATTAATTAGTTATTCATTGTAATACTCTAGACAAATGAATTCCCAATGTAGCTGTCTCTCATTAGGTAAGTATAACATTTGCCATATAGCACCTGCATTGGAATAGCAGACGGAGTGTGTTTTATGATACCAGCAAGGTATAAATAGAACAACTGTAGAGGAAAGTCTCCTTCTGCCACTCATAGCAATAGAAAACACAGGTAAGCACATTGTCTGGGGGGTATTTGTAGCACTAAAAAATCTAATTAACATTCTCCAAAATGAGTCTTATCTCTACAATAACTATTTACTTAAAGGGTATGTCCACCCAAAAAAATAACTTTTAATATAATGCTCCTCAGGCTTGCCCACCCCCAACTGCCATGTTAATACTAATAAAACCTTCCTGATTCAGTCCCTTCACTCTCGTATCTATCTTCTCCCCTCTTTGCTAACCGGAAACAGCAAAGAGGGACTGGACCGGCAGCTGCGTCTGTGATTGGCTGCCGGTCAGCCAGTCATAGTGGTTGGGGGTATTAACATGGCGGTTTGGGGTGGGCAACCGTGAGGAACAATACATTAAAGGAGGAATGGCAGCCAGATGGGATCCGGAGGGAGGGGAGGAAAGGGCTCCACTGCGCATGTCAGCATCCCTCCTGGAGACAAGACAGGAGGCAGAGACCTTTGGACAGGGAGACAGTCACTACTCCTCAGTGTCCAAAAGGAGCAGAAATGTAGGGTAAGGATTTTTTAAAACGATACCCCAAATTTTAGATTTGGGGGTGGACATGCCCTTTAATATACTGAGTTGGTGAGACTGCACAATCTAATTTTACCCAGGTTACACTGGGCTACTGGATGGACTGCTATCTAACGTTACCCAGGTTCAACTGGGCTACTGGATGGACTGCTATCTAACGTTACCCAGGTTACACTGGGCTACTGGATGGACTGCTATCTAACGTTACCCAGGTTACACTGGGCTACTGGATGGACTGCTATCTAACGTTACCCAGGTTACACTGGGCTACGGATGGACTGCTATCTAACGTTACCCAGGTACACTGGGCTACTGGATGGACTGCTATCTAACGTTACCAGGTTACACTGGGCTACTGGATGGACTGCTATCTAACGTTACCCAGGTTACACTGGGCTACAGGATGGACTGCTATATCTAACGTTACCCAGGTTACACTGGGCTACTGGATGGACTGCTATCTAATGTTACCCAGGTTACACCAGGCTACTTGACAGACTGCTATCTCTGAAATAATGGGCAGATGGCAGATGAACTGTACGAAAGGTCAAGGTTAGTGGCAGTCTGGATTTTATATTTAGTAGACACAATGGATCTGGTGCAACTAGAACTAGGTGGAAAAGTTTCCCATACTATTAATTTGCAGCACCCAATCAGATGTTATCTAACTGCAGTAACTCAGTAAATTTAAGCTGGGTTCACAAAGAGATCCTTTGTCCTGGCCGACCATTTGGCACTTCTGACCAGGCAGGATGAAGGACTGTCAGTCATGGCAAAAGTAGCTGCGGCCGACAATTCACCGCAACTGAGCGTCCATAGAGGGCCACATGATCAGCCATCCTATTGGGCTAATGAACCGCCTGTTGCTGACGAAAACCTATGCAATCGACCAATACACTGGTGTGTACACAGCTTAACATTTGATTGGTTGCTGCAAATTAATATTATTATTACTATTGTGGATTTATATAGCACCAACATCTTCTGCAGCGCTTTACAATTACATGTATACATTCAAATCAGGCCCTGGACTGAAGAGCTTACAATCCAATCACATTTATTTGACAAATACAACAATCAGTATGTCTTTATGATTGGAGGAATCCCACACAAGCACAGGGAGAACATACAAACTCCTTGGAGATGTGTCCAAGGGTGGATTCAAATTCAGGACTTTAGAGCTGCAAGGTATCAGTGCTAACCACTGAGTCACCATACTGCAAATAATAATCATTCATTATTTGCATAACCCTCACAGTTTCTGCTACATTTATTATAGCAGATAGCTTGACCTCTGTTACATTTCCCAGAGATGCAAAATATGTAATCATATATACTAAAAGAAAGATGTAAATATGCAGACATGAAATTTGGACCTGTCCTGCCCACCCCACACATTAGACCCAGAATCAGCAGCACCAACATACCCTCCTCCAACCAGTGACCTAATTAGCAAAAAAGATATCACTCACAGCATTCATCTAATGGGCAGTTTCTGGTAGCAGGTAGCTAGATATGGGGCACTCCTTAGTACTATCAAGAGAGAGAGATATACATAGCTATCTATCTATCTATCTATCTATCTATCTAGATAGATAGATAGATAGATAGATAGATAGATAGATAGATAGATAGATAGATAGATAGATAGACCTACACCATAAATAACTCTGTGTTAAGTGCATCTGTAATGGAAAAATATTTGGGGGTTCTGGTTGATAACAGACTTAGCTATAGCAAACAATGCCAGGTAGCAACGGCTAGAACTAGCAAGATATTGTCTTGTATAAAGAGGGGAATAGATTCAAGAGAGAAAAATATTATTCTCCCTCTTTACAAGGCACTGGTAAGGCCTCATTTGGTTAAAAAAAAAAAGAGGGTCAATAGGTTGGACATGATGGACGTATGTCTTTATTCAACCTTAATTACTATGTAACTATGTTAGATAGATAGATAGATAGACAGACAGACAGACAGACAGACAGACAGACAGACAGACAGACAGACAGACAGACAGACAGACAGACAGACAGACAGACAGACAGATAGATAGATAGATAGATAGATAGATAGATAGATAGATAGATAGATAGATAGATAGATAGATAGATAGACATGTAGATAGACAGGTAGATAGACAGGTAGATATATAAAGATACAGAGAAATATAGACTACAATACATAAGTGCCCCAAACACAGGCAGGTAAATAAATATAATTGCCTTCACAGATTGCTAAATAAATATAGTTGCCCACACAGGCTGGTAAATAATTATAATTCCCCCCACAGACTGGTAAATAAATATAGTTGCCCACACAGGCTGGTAAATAATTATAATTTCCCCACAGACTGGTAAATAACTATAATTTCCCCCACAGACTGGTAAATAAATATAATTGTTCCAAACACAGACTGGTAACTTATCAGTGTTGACATTTTTCTGAAAAAAAAAACAAAGCAATGACCAAAGACACAAAGCCGCAACTTCATTTTTCTGATTGCAGCCAAAGACATGAAGTTGTGGGTTTGTGTCTTCACGTGCTCAGAAAAACAAAGTCATGGCTTCGCACTGTATTGTCTATTTGAGGATATGCAGACAAAACCTAGCTAGTGTCATAGCTAGAAATCACCAGCCCCCCAGCAAACTATAATGGAGCCCTTCCTGCTCAATTTACAGCAGTTTCTGTGGTGGGGGGGCTATATCTGTGGTAAGAAAAGTAAGAATGGGGGGGCTGTGGTTGTATTAGTTCTACTGCTGAACCAAGCTCTATAATAGATTTTGAAACTATATAACATAACCACTGCCTTTTTACCTCCTTACCGAGAACACAACATAAGTATTGTGTACCGTTCAGTTCTTCTCTATTTCTACTTTGAACTCAGGCAAGTTTGGTAAAGAACGCGTGAATTGTTTGACTGTGTACAGATTTTACATTCCGACTTCCATAATAAAAGAATTAGAATCATTGAACAGAATAAATAGAAATCATGGATGAGAACCACACGCAATTTGATGGGTTTTTATTACAAGGATTTTCCAACCTTGATGACTTCAGGATCCTACTGTTTTCCTTCTTCCTATGCACATTCCTCCTCACCCTTACTGGGAATATGTTAGTGATCTTGGCTGTGTATTCTCACTCTCGCCTACACACCCCTATGTATTTCTTTGTGACCAATCTATCATTACTGGAGATGTGGTACATAATGACTACTGCACCCAAGCTCTTGTCTCTTTTACTTACCAAGGATGACAGAATTTCCCATGATTGGTGCTTTGCCCAGCTCTACATGTTTCATGGTTTAGGCATGACAGAGTGTGGACTGTTGGCTGTTATGGCCTTTGACCGCTGCATGGCGATATGCATCCCTCTTAGATACACCATGATCATGAATGGAAGAATGTGTACATTCCTGGCCATTCTCTGCTGGGCTTTTGGCTTCATGGCTTCCCTTATTCCCACAATATTAACTGTAAACGTTTCACTGTGTGGACCTCATTATATAGATCATTATTTTTGTGACCTAGCACCTCTGCTTGCCTTGGCTTGTACTGACACATCATTCACCAAAACCATAAACAGTAGTGTCATTGGGTTTGCCACTATGTTCAACCTCATATTTATCATATTCATGTATTTAAATATCATTTACTCTATAATGACCTTACGGACCAACACTGGAAGACAGAAAGCCTTTTCTACGTGTTCCTCACATCTGACTGTGGTGGTGTTATTTTATAGTACTGCCTTCACTGTTTATGCCAGTCCAGAAGGGTCATGGGTCACAAGCCACAACAAATTATTTGCCCTGGTTTATACCATATTTACTCCTTTGCTAAATCCCATAATTTATAGTTTAAGGAACAATGAAGTAAAGATAGCTTTAAAAGGAATCATTCATAGAAAATGTAAACATGTCAGGTTAAGTTAATTAGAAAACTATGATTTGGGGTTTTAATTTAAATAATAATCATAATGTGTACCTGTGTTAGGTTAAAGGAGGTAGAAAAGAGAATTCCTACTTCCTGTTCTTCTGTAGATTCAGATTAATTCAACCTCCATTACTATGTTACTATGTAACTGTTAGACAGACATTATGGGTAGGGTGTAAAGGTTGGACTAGATGGACGTATGTCTTTATACAACCTCCATTACTATGTTACTATGTAACGGTTAGACAGACATTATGGGTAGGGTATAAAGGTTGGACTAGATGGAAGTGTGCCTTAATTCAACCTCCAATACTATGTTACTATATAACCCTTAGACAGACATTATGGGTAGGGTGTAAAGGTTGGACTAGATGGATGTGTGTCTTTATTCAACCTCCATTACTATGTTACTGTGTCACACTATTGGTAATAGATAAAACCAAACAACACATTAGGCACAGAGAGGGCTACGCTCTAAGCATTTTATGGAAAATATACACTTGGGAATTCTGGTTATGACTGATGAAAGTTTGTTTGTTCTGCAAACCTGCAGACAGACCTGAGCGCAGTGGGTTTGTGCATCTCTAGTGGTGATCAATGACTGAAGCAAATCAAGAAAATTAGGTAAATTGATCAATAATATTGCAAAATGTATGGGTTCCTTTAGTCAGGGATATCTAAAATGTGGGCCCCTGGGTGTTTAAAAACTACAACTCCTCTAATTCCCTTACTAGCACAATAACAGAGGGCAGTCAAGAAACGCCATACAATACAACTCGTCCATTATTGCCACTCCACAAATACCCTCTTAAAACCACAAACATCACTTCCATATTTATGTTATGAACTCCAACTATTCGGATCCTTATCGGAATTCAAAAGAAACTACTCAAAATCGGTGATTTTACCTATTCATATTCCCCCCAAAACTGCCAAACTATTACAACTTCACTTTGCCTTCAAATGAACCCATTCACACCTTACTTACCTGGGAATCCAGATTTGTGCTAACTAGAGATGTCCGAACATCGCAAAATCCGTTCCGCTCGAGGATTCGCAAATCGAAATTCGAAAATCCGCGAACGGACCCATTAAAACCTATTAAAATTAGAAAAAAATACGAGGAATCGTCGAAAATACGAAATCTGCGATTTCTCGTATTTTCCCGTATTTTCGAAAATACGAGAAATCCTCGTAATTTCTAAAATTTTCGAAAACGCGGTTCGGAAAAGTTTGGCAGGCGGAAAACCCACGATATCCGCCGTTCGCGAACGAGGTAAATCCGCCGCGGATCCGGGTTCGGATCCGTGAACTGGGCCATCACTAGTGCTAACCCAGAAGATTTATATTCCACCAACTACTCACCAGTGATCAAAAAATTAATCAACCAACTCAATCTATTGACACCTTTAAAAATGCCTTTATTCGGCAAAATCAACTGTATAAAGATGATGATATTACCCATAATACTATATTTATTCAGATCCCTCCCAATAATCTTTAAACCAATGGACATTCGCCTCTTACAGTCCAATGTCACCAAATTTCTATGGAACAATAATCGCCCACGTATAAGCATAAAAACATTACAATGCCCCAGATCAAAAGGGGAAGCTGCCCTGCATCTCTAAAACAGGTCTTCTAGTTTAGAACTGAGCCAAAACCAAATGGCAGTTCAAAGGCCATTCATATTTCTTAATAATTCAGGGTATAAAATTATTTCATATTTCGTAAATATTCTCAGTTTATACTAGAATCAAATCTGCATTCATAGATACCTTGTAGGCGATGATATTCCTTGGGAAACTCGAGATATTATCCTTCTTAGGCTTACAAGCTTCAATAAATGTCATGTTTAATATAATTTTATTGTGTGAAACTAGTTAAAGGGACACTATACTGAAAAAATTACTTTGCCTCATCTTAATCTATAATTGAATACATGTAAGTAGCACTTACTCTGATTTGTGTGTGTTGCTGCATGCCTTCAATCCTGCACACATTTTGTTTAGGAGCAGTATCCCCCCTCCCTCTTTAAACCACTCCCACTTCCATCTGACCTGACTTTTTTCCCACAAACCAACTATCAAGCCCACACACAGCATACAGCATTCCAACTGTCACCATTCCAGATACAGCAAAACTACTCACAGAAGAATAGTTTTTGAGAGCAAGGAACTTGATTGACGGCTGAAATGTAAGATTTTCTTAGATTGGATATCTAAAGAAATATGGGACAGATCAACAAAAAAATAATACAGTGGTGTTGGGAAGTATTTTATATTCCAGTTATGGTCAATTTAAAATAACCTAATTTTTGGTATAGATGCCCTTTAATGACAACCTGGTTGATATTTTGAATGTGGCATGTACAGTACTCACAGTATATCCTAGAGGGAAAACGGAAATTAAAATTTCCTTCCCAAAAATAGGAAACACCTTTCAGGGGCAGAACCCAGCCCACCCCTCTAGAGACCAGATTGCTCCCATTTTCAGGAGAAAGGATAAATTGGGAGTATGGACTCAGCCCAGGAGTTCGTCATAACATCTTAAGGAACATCTAGCCAATCGGAGGGACCATGTATTGACTTCCATCAGGCAATATCAATTTGGACTGTGTCATTTTCGATATTGGATTAACAAATTTCCTGGACTTCATGGACTTTTCAGATGCCATTTATTTCTAAGTATTCTTTCTTTTATCCCATTCTTCTCTCACCTGTGTGTTACCCTTTTATGTTCAGTAGGTTAACTTAGTTTTCTGTATATTTTTTATGCAGAAAAAAAATGATATAAAATCCTTTAAAGGCTTATTGTCCTATTCTGAGTATATCCCAAAACGAACCTGAGTCTTTGAAGTTACGCTACTATAGAAGAAGTATTGTTTAGAATGTATATTTAACTGGGTATAGAATAATAGGTGTGGATAACCTTTTTCTTGCAGGATTGTTATAATTTAGGGGGTGAGGATAACCCCATAGTTATATTTAGAAGGTCATTGCGCTATTTCGGAATGTGGTGGCAGCGATCATATAGATATTGAGAAATATTAAGTGTGTGTTATATTGTTTTGTTCACTACCCCCTCCTTGTCCGTTCTGTTTTATTGACTTGTTTTTTACTTTGAGTACATTTTCCGATAACCAATAGGTAGATAAGTGGACCGGACAGGAGGGTTCATGACATTGGGAGCAAATTTAGAGATAGACCAATGGTCAAATATATTCGAGTCATTAAACAAATGTTCTTCCAATATAATAACTCAAGAAAAAAATCATTAAAATTTTACACCATTGGTATATGTCTCCACAAAGAACACATAAAATACACCCCAAGGCCTCCCCCCTCTGTTATAGAGGATGTGTGGGATGGTGGGACTGCATAGAGGTACAGAAAGTATGGGGAGAATGTGAAACAATAACCCAAGAGATACTACACACTAAAATAACTCTTGACCCATGGATGGCACTTTTTGACAGAAAAATACCCCAACTATCTCTAACTGGGAACCAATTAATGTACAGTGTGTGCAAAGGAGCTGGATCCCTCATAGCAGCCACATGGAAACAACCTGGCCCCTCTAGACAACAATTAATAACAAAGGTCTGGTGGCTATGCGAGAATGAACTGGTGGTCAACAGAGTCAGGGGCACAATGAAATATTATGATAGGGTCTGGAACCCATGGATATACACCATGGGGGTTCCCGGGGGAAGCCAGCCCGAGCCATCGACTACAGAGAGCATGAACGAAAACACAGGGTGAGAAGAAAAGGGGAATAGTACGGCAGTAGAGGAGAGGGCATGAGGCACAGTAAATGACACTATCATGATTATTATTATTATATTCATTTTTAAAAAATTTACTTTAATTTACTCTTTTTCGTTTTATAGAATATAATAGACTGAAATTGTTTATTACAAAATTAGAACTTCAAAACAGTAAAATGAGGAAAATTAGACAATTGTACCTTGAGAAATGTTTACACTGTTTCTATTTACTCCAATGTATGATTGAAAATACATATTGTTACTCTCCTCAATAAAAATATTTTGGAAAAAAGACCATAAAAGTGCAGTGTGTGGGACACTTCCTCTACATTCAGTAGGGCCCACAGGTATATAATGGGGATTTATTCATTTTTATAAACTGGTCCTTAATTGAAGGCATTTAAGGACCAGTTTATATGCTTAAGCTTATAAAAAGCTCTCCGATCCCAGGGTGGAGGCAGATCCCTTTTCCATAATGGAAAAAAATGATTAAATATCTGGTTACAAATTCATTCAATAAACCGGTTGTAATAGCAGTTGGGGTTGTGGGCAAATAACTGACAAGTCACCAGTTTTTTGTTTAAAGGCTGGACATGCCATTTAATATGCCAACTAGGGCCAGTTATACACTTAATCACGTTTATAATACCATCAAATGATCTTATGTTAACATCTAGTCACTTGCTTTGGCATTGGTACATTATCTTTACAGTGCGGGCTGTAGCCTTTATTAATGAAGGCAGTGGTGTAATGACCGCCCACCCCCCCTCACCCCTGTGACGGCAGGGGGGTCCCCAAACGGTAGTAGGGCCTGTCACAAGCCCAAGATCTCTTCCACGATCAGCCATTTTTAAATGGCTGATTGCGCTAATGAATGAAACATACGTGTGATCAGCTGTTTAAAAGACCAGACCCAAACTTCCATAACTGAACCAGAAGTTTGGGTCCGGTCTTTTAAACAGCTCATCGCGCGTATGTCTCATTCGTATGCACAATCAGCTGTTTAAAACAGTTGATCGCGGAAGAGATCTTGGAGAGAGGAGGGGGTCAGGGCCCCTCCAATCTCCCGGGGGGGGCGGGCCTCTGCAGTTACGCCTCTGAATGGGGGAATGGCCTATGATGGGGACGTAACCTTTATGGTTGGTCGTATCCTCTTCTTACTTATCTGTAGTTTGGACTCCTCCCCCTAAAGATTGGAGATCATAAAGAAATACTCATAGGTTGTATGTGTCAAAAGTTTTTGTTTAAATCGCAGATGCAAGTGAGCATTACGGACTGTTTTCAGCAGACACCAACACTTTATACCGATCCAGGCTCTTACCTACAGGTATGTTCCAGCCAGTGGTAGTCAGTTGAAAGTGTCTGCCTATAGACATACCCATATGCACATTGAACGCATACAAAGCGATTTATGTGGGGAAACCGGAGTGCCCGGCGGAAACCCTTTGCAAGCACAGGGCAGAGCACAGAGACTCCTTGCAGATGTGTCCATGGGTGGAATCGAACCGGGGACTTCAGGACTCATTGCTACTAAGACATCTGTGTTGCCACTGTGCTGCCCAAGTATTCTTAGTATAAAAAAATAAATAAGACATAGTAAATGGTGACATCATCACTAGCTATTTGCATAGAGGGGTGGAGCTATGACTCATCACTGCCCAGATTGTATTGATAGAAGCAGAAAGCCTAAAGCTGGCCATACACAGGCAGATATTAGATAGATTTGAGATATCTGTTTAATGTCTAAAGACCACATTGTACAAACAGCGATTTTTATCTTGAGATGTTACTATCTGACCCATTCATTTTGTCATCTCAAATTGCATTAAAGAACAGGCTAGGCAGTTCTTAGATTGGACATTTGTCTTATGAGAGATTTGACATCTGTCTAATGTGTAAATAGTGTATGGGCACCTTAAGGTGCAATGACATAAATAATATAGTAGGGGACCAGTAAAGGTCCCTGTCTGCCTTGAAAAGCAAAGCAGAGAGATGAATGGGATAGCTGGGGGGAGGAGCCAATAACAAGGCCCAGTGTGTTTATATAGAATTTATTTAGTTTTAGTTACTGAAGAAGCCCCCCCCCCCCCAGTAAAAACATGTTCACTATACTTACAGTTAACAAACTGGTCAGAGGTGTACCTGCAGGGGCCTGCCCCCCCCCCCCGAAGAATGGAGGCTGGGCCCCTGACCGGCCCCTTTCTCCTTTCTAAGATCCCTGATGGCCTTTACTATTGGGATATCGAGACATGGTAAAGGAAATATAATAGACAAAACGTATACACATTTTGACACTCCCGGCCATACAATATTTATCGGACATCACCTTTTGACTATGCTCTAACAACGCAGGGTTAACTATAACATATGGTACATTAGTACCTATAATCAAAGTTTAATCCAACCCTGCATACTTTTAAAATAACAAGACAAAAGCTCTCTCCGTAATATCTAGCTAACTTGGTTCTAGTAAATGTTTGATGGGACTTTTGATGGGGATGTGGGGACTTATAGTAACTCGATGGGGTTATATAGTGGATAATGCACCCCCAACCGTAAATTATAAGGATATTAGAAGTCACAGAGGAGTTCTGTGACCATATAAAAGCACAAGGCCGCAGGCCGAGTACCTTTTATACAGGGCACGGAACTCTAAGGTGACTTCTAATATCCCTTTAATTTACAGTTCGGGGTGCATTATTTATTATAACCTACCCCTTTGTAGCTTCTCGCTTCCTTCTCCTGGAACTGTAAGATTATAAGGCTATAATCTTACAGTTCCTCCCATAGAAATCCACTACAGGGGTAGGTTATAATTTCAATAATCCCACGCTAATACTTCATCTCTATAAATATGATATGATGAGTAACATGATGTTGCCACTTCTATATGGTTTGATCATTGAAAAACCCTGTTTATATATTCAGTTATATCTACAATTGAAGCACAGAGCTTCCCAAGTATTGTTTATGTTTAGAGGCTTTCTAGGAATTTCCTTACAACTGTGTTTTAGTATTATCTTCCTCTCTCCTTACTAAAAAACACTAAACTCTGTGATACTAAACACTGTGATTGAGGATGAGGCGAAGTTAACACCATGTGGATTGAAAAACCGCTACCATCAGCGCCATACCCACAGGACCCCCATTATCACCTTCATACACAATGTATGTTCTATAGACAAACCAAATTTGTTTAACTTTAGAATGTATTGATACAAATCCTATGCTTTCTACTAATATTTAGAAGGAGGCTATTATGTTAATTAGACCCCTATCCTAAACAAAGATAGCATGGCATTATTTAAGGTTTAAGAACTCTCCTGGTTCCCAAAATGCGGACCACCGCCCTTCAGGCTTCCCACCCCAGTTAGGTGGCAATATCTTGCCACATAGATATATACAGTAATTGATAATTGTAGACATGTAGATGTCTTCTCCTCTTAATTTTGGTTATATATTATTTTCCTTTACTTATATTTTTGTTATAATTGTAATTCCAACTGTATCCATTTGAGTGCCAATTCCAATCTTCACAGACTGTCTAATAAGATTTGCTCTCTGTTCCCCAAGCTAAAGACTCTCAATAACCTGATATAGTATCCCCTGGTTGATACAGGGATACTATATATTGAGAATTACTGGTATTAATACATATACTGTAGTTCTGGTTGGTGCAGGGATACTATATAATATTGTGAATTACTGGTATTAATACATATACTGTGGTTCTGGTTGGTACAGGGATACTATATAATATTGATAATTACTGGTATTAATACATATACTGCAGTTCTGGTTGGTACAGGGATACTATATAATATTGAAAATTACTGGTATTAATACATATACTGCAGTTATGGTTGATGCAGGGATACTATATCATATTGAGAATTACTGGTATTAATACATATACTGTAGTTCTGGTTGGTACAGGGATACTATATCATATTGAGAATTACTGGTATTAATACATATACTGTAGTTCTGGTTGGTACAGGGATACTATATAATATTGAGAATTACTGGTACTAATACATATACTACAGTTCTGGTTGGTACAGGGATACTATATCATATTGAGAAGTACTGGTATTAATACATACACTGTAGATTAATACATATACTGTAGTTCTGGTTGGTACAGGGATACTATATAATATTGAGAATTACTGGTATTAATACATATACTGTAGTTCTGGTTGGTACTGGGATACTAAATAATATTGAGAATTACTAGTATTAATACATATTCTGTAGTTCTGGTTGGTACGGGAATACTATATAATATTGAGAATTTCTGGTATTAATAAATATACTGTAGTTCTGGTTGGTAAAGGGATACTATATATTATTGAGAATTACTGGTATTAATACATATACTGTAGTTCTGGTGGGTAAAGGGATACTATATAATATTGAGAATTACTGGTATTAATACATATACTGCAGTTCTGGTTGGTACAGGGATACTATATAATACTGAGAATTTCTGGTATTAATACATATACCGTAGTTCTGGTTGGTACGTGAATACTATATAATATTGAGAATTACTAGTATTAATACATATACTGTAGTTCTGGTTGGTATGGGGATACTATATAACATTGAGCATTTCTGGTATTAATAAATATACTGTAGTTCTGGTATGTATGGGGATACTATATCACATTGAGAATTACTGGTATTAATACATATACTGTAGTTCTGGTTGGTATGGGGATACTATATGAGAATTACTGGTATTAATACATATACCGTAGTTCTGGTTGGTACGTGAATACTATATAATATTGTGCATTACTAGTAATAATACATATACTGTAGTTCTGGTTGATCCAGGGATACTTTCTGAGGTATTTTTTCTTCTGGATCACCTCTTAGATATGGTTAAAGATAACTGTATTGCCTCATCCTTGGTCTGCTTGATTATGTAGGCTGTACATCCTAGAAACCGAACAGTTCAAGTTTGTTTGACTGGCAGAGAACGAGGAGAGAGGTTGTAACAGACATTCCCACCAGCCAATGACAAGTGATATGTTAACGATGGCCCCAGGCCGTCTAGGAGGCGGGCTTTTAGCACTCATCTTTGCTGTGTGATATCTAAGAGAGAGCAGCACGGTTGTAAATGAGAGTAAGTTATTTCAGCTGGCGGAAGTGTGGACATGTAATTGGGGTGATGTTGTTTTTTTTTATATTGTTGTCCTTTAATCAACTGTAAAGGTTCATTACAAGCACCCTACGATATTTTCTTTCCAGCTACTGGAAGTTGTTTGTGAAGGTTCTCATTCATCCAGGTTATGGTATATCTTTTGTATTAAGTTAGATCAACTGGACTTGAAGTTTATATAGTTCTTGAAGTTATCTGACTGGCTTTCCCAAATCAGAATGACTTGTACAAGAATCTGTTGGCAATTAACAGGGAGATTCAATAAAAATTCTTATTGTTAAAAATTGTGCTAATTTTGCAGTGAAGAGTGCTCTGATTTCTATGTGGGGGAGGCCAAACAGCAACTGCACCAATGTATGGCCCAGGACAGAAGAGCCAATTCCTCAAGTCAGGACTTGTACCTGCATCTTAAGGAAAATGAACATACATTTGAAGATTTTAATGTCAACATCTTGGCAAAGGAACATGACTGGTTCAAGAGAGGTGTCAAGGGGGCCATGTATGTGAAAATGAAGAAACCAAGCCTGAATAGAGGTGGGGGGGGGTCGACACCAATTGTCTGCCATGTATAAAGCAGTTTTGACACCTTACCCTGGGCAGTTTCGATAACCCCTCTTAGCCTTAATGCAATCACACCTTACATTCAGAAGGTCCCTACACCTGGCTGTCATATGCTAATTGGGACTTTCAAGTATACTTATTTACTAACAGATTCTTGTACAAGTCATTCTAAAATTGAGAGTGCCAGTCAGATGACTTGAACCAGTCAGATAACTTCAAGAACTAAACTTTAAGTCCAGTTGATCTAACTGAATACAACAGTTATAGCTACTGGAAGTGTTTATGGTTTTCTAGATAGTAACAGCAAGTCGTGCCCTTTTGCCTGTTTTTCCCCCTTGCGTTTGTTAATTAGACCTTTCCTGGAGCACATCAACAATTGGTTTCTTCCTCTGTAATATGGCTAAAATCTATAACTTCCTCTTATCTCCAACTGCCATAATGCATATGCTGTCGTCCTGTCAAATCTGGACAGCGGCAAACCTGTTTACTTTTTCCATATTAAATTCTACTGCTTGTGATATTTTGCTTTCTCCTAAGAACTTACATCTTCATTACCCAGACAATTACTTGGCTCCATATTGAGCAATATTACCAAATTAAGCATACAAAATCCTTCAAATCCCTGTACCCATCATGGAACCTTCTCTTGCCTTTAACGTTTCTTTCACATCTTTGGTCTTCTATATCTTACAACATACTATCAACTATCATTGCAGAACCTGAAATCGCAGCTCACCCCCAACCACATCAGGGCATAAAAAAGATTTTATATAATTTTATAAACAGGAAGAGAATATGTGAAATACAAATAATTAATTGCCCTTAATAATAAGGGCATGTCCACCCCCAAAATAAAACTGCTGCTAGAAAGAGATATGCTGCTCAATCTCCTCCTCAACCCCCTCCTGTGTTGAGAGCTGCTCAGAGATAGGGATGGACTAGAACTTGAACACGGGTTTGAGCCAAACTTTGTGAGTTTGGATGAACTCGAACTATTTAAACTAGTTCGGGTTCGAACTAGTTTGATTTTCTGGACTCGCGGGACTATTTTTGAAAATTCTCGAACATTCGAGTATTCTCGAATGTACATGGATTTTCGAACGAAAATGGCTGCTCGCAGATTGCCGAACAGCCGACAATCCCCCGGCCGGACGTTAGGGGGTCCCGCAGCTCGAAACTGAGACCCCCCTCCCCGGCGCTTGTAAGGGCCCTTGCGTCTCTTAAAAGAGCCCTTGGGTGGCGTCTTCTGTCTTCCATATGGTGACACCAGCTCCGCTGAGGTCACCGCCCCCCCCCCCCGTTACAATTTGCCTTCTGTTTTTATCATGGTTTCTGGGAACTAAAAATCTGACCTGTTTATTATCAACTGTTAATGTCGCCATTATAAAGAGCCACTTGCTGTTTTTCCTGTCAGTGTAACAAATACCCAGTGGTACCTTTGCGTATTTTATTCACCTTTTTAATGTGTGAGGAAAATTCAGCCAATTGTGTAAGCTGTTTTCTTTCTACTGAAAGGGACTATGGTACCTAAATCACAATGTGTAGTAGAATTGAACAAACAGAGAGAGGATGATAAATATTTCCCTATTCTACATCTACTGAACAGCAGTCATGGCTTGGCACTGCATCTGAAGAGGAAATCTGAGTAAAGTCAATTTGCAGAAGTTTAAAATTACCGCATATATTGCTTGTGAAGGTTCTCATTCATCCAGGTCATGGTATATCTGTTGTATTCAATTAGATCAACTGGACTTGAAATGTGGTTCTTGAAGACGTTTCGCTAGTCATCCGACTGGCTTTCTCAATTCAGAATGACTTGTACAAGAATCTGTGGCAATTATGTACCCTGGAAAATCCCAATTAGCATATAACAGCCAGGTGTTAAGGGTGTGATTGGATAGTGGCTAAGAGGTGTTATAGGAACGCCCAGAGTAAGGTGTTAAAACAGTATTGTACATGGCAGACAGTTGGTGTCGAACCCCCCCACATCTATTTAGGCTTGGTTTCTTTATTTTCACATAAATGGCCTCCTTAACACCTCTCTTGAACCAGTCACGTTCCTTCGCCAATATGTTAACATTACAATCTTCAAAGGTATGTCCTTTATCCTTAAGATGCAGGTACACGGCTGAGTCCTGACCCGAGGAATTGGCTCTTCTGTGCTGGGCCATACGTTGATGCAGTTGCTGTTTGGTCTCTCCCACATACAAATCAGAGCATTCTTCACTGCACTGCACTCACTATGATGTCGCTTTTCTTGTGTTTGGTATTGGGTCTTTCGGATGTACCAATTGCTGCCTCGTGTGTTGTTCGGTTTAAAGCATCACATCCAGAACTCTCAGGATTTTACCAACAAGATTGAAGATATAGTACTCTGGTTTAAGAAGAACATGGTGTCCTATGATGTGACATCTCTCTTCACTTGTATACCCACCAAGGGGCTGTTGACATGGTGGAAAATGGCTGGGCCAAGACAGCACTCTTACCAGCAACTGATCTCAACCCAAACGGTTGTGTTCCTTGTTGGACTTGTGCCTGAATACCCCATATTTCAAATACAGGGATAAGTTCTATAAGCAAAAACATGGATGTGCTAAAGCGACATCATATATGCAGTGCAGTGCAGTGAAGAATGCTCTGATTTGTATGTGGGAGAGACCAAACAGCAACTGCATCAACGTATGGCCAGCACAGAAGAGCCAATTCCCGGGTCAGGACTCAGCCGTGTACCTGCATCTTAAGGATAAGGACATACCTTTGAAGATTGTAATGTTAACTATTGGCGAAGGAACGTGACTGTCAAGAGAGGTGTTAGGAGGCCATTTATTGTGAAAAAAAGAAACCAAGCCTAAATAGATGTGGGGGGGTTCGACACCAACTGTCTGCCTGTACAATACTGTTTAAAACACCTACTCTGGCGTTCCATAACACCTCTTAGCCACTATCCAATCACACCCTTAACACCTGGCTGTTATTATGCTAATTGGGATTTTCCAGGGTACATAATTGCCACAGATTCTTGTACAAGTCATTCTGAATTGAGAAAGCCAGTCGGATGACTAGCGAAACGTCTTCAAGAACCACATTTCAAGTCCAGTTGATCTAATTGAATACAACAGATATACCGCATATACTCTAGTATAAACCGACCCGAGTATAAACCGAGGTACATATTTTTACCTTTAAAAAGAAGTAAAAGTGATTGGCTCGAATATAAACCGAGGGTAGAAATTATGACCACTACTCTGCCTTCTGATTCTTGTATTGTTTTGAGGCTTTAGTTGCCCTTAAATGGACAGCAGAATTCCCATACACTAGTCCCATACAGTAATAGCACAATCCAGTATGACTACTGTATGGGAATTCTGCTGTAAATTTAAAAGGCAACTAAAGCCTCATTCCTTGGCACTCCCAGCATGCTTATTGCTGGCAGTTGTAGTTTTCAAACATTTGCATGTGGAATGCCACTGCAGGGATTACTTCCTCTCCTTCCTTCCTCCAAGAGCCCCCCCGAGTGGGCCTTCTCCCTACCTTCTCAGGCCACTTGCACTGCTTCCTCTGCTCTGCCAGGTGATGTCACTACTCGGCACCAGGAAGTAAGACAGGAGCAGAGTAGTGACGTCAACCAGCAGAGGATGCGGAGTGAGCAGACGGCGAGGCAGTTAAATGACTGACTCGAGTATAAACCAAGGTTTGGTTTTCAGGCTTTTTTTTGCCTGAAAACTTCGTTTTATACTTGAGTATACGATAATTTTCCTGAGGTGGAAGTCACTATCCTGGGCAGACCTGCCAGAAGGTAGAAAGATACTGTGGGCAATCGGCAGGAACCGGAGAGACATCGAGTCACAGGAGTAGGAAGCTGAACCTAGGGAGTTTGTAGACCGTGTGGTAATGGGGGTAAAGGACTTAGGTCCTGCACTTTCACATGGAGTTTTCTCTCTCCTAGTCACTGATAATTTTTTATATTTGTGTGTATGTGTCATAGTATTTTTAAAGGAATATTCCTTATGTTATTTAATCTACTGTTTCCCCTACATATTTATTCATGGAAAGGCAACAGATGCTGAAAGATTCACCACTTTGTGCACTGCTTAGCCTGTTCTCTCTGTAATTTTTGCACCTACACGGCCCACTGTGCCACCCCATTCCCTCCCTCCCTCTATTGGCTGCTGCTGCTGGACTGTCACCTGTTGACACGAGAGGAGCTTCAGAGGCCCAATAGGCAGCAAGGAATGAATGGTGCTGTGCACTATGGGAGCATTTTGATTGGTTCCACAACTTTAACTGACTGATTTCCATCCTTGACTAGAATCTGGCCTAGGGGAAACTGAACGAGACTGAGTTGAAGCAAAGCAACTTCAAGTACCGACCGTGAATTGTGGAGTCGTGCAGGCGGTGATCACACTTCGTGGGGCCTCTCGCGCATGCATGCATCACCCAGGCGCGCATCTTGTGCTGGTCAAGGGGGGAAAGTTTTTTTTTTGTCTGCCGCCTTTCTCCTATAGTGCTGGGGTGCTTTCTGAAAGAAATGTCTCACTCTGCCTCATGGTAGATGGAGCCCTGTTCAGTATGGTAAGTCTGACACCTTGTGGCCAAAATAGAAATAATATCCAGTCCTGAAGCCTGAAAATTGCACGATACTATTGGTTATGAAACCTTGGTACTACAGATGTTTAGAAACTACACCTCCCAGCATGCCTTGGTAGCAGAATGCTACAGACATTGTGATAATACTGGTATATAGTGTTCCTCTTGTTCTAATGGTCTGTTGAGAATGTGTCAGCTAATTCAAACATATGGCACTTTGATTGTAAGCTCTTTGGGACAGGGGTCTCTTTCCTATTTATTTCAAGGCACCCCTCACTTAATTTATATATATATATATAATATATATATATATATATATATATAATATATAATAATGTGTGTATTCTTAACCTTAAAAATTTATTTATGTACATTTAATTTATCTGTATAATGACTAGCACTTATCCCCTTTTGTATACTCTGTATTTCGTAATGTACAGCACTGCGTACCCAAGTGGCCTATATAAATAAAATTATACATACATATGCAGCTCCCATAACACGGCATTTTTAAAAAGTTAAAAACCAGAGGTAATATATTTTTTTAGATAAATAAAAACCCACGCAATCCGCGCACACTACGATAATGGATCAGAGAGCAGCGCAAGTGTGGCCTCTCACATTGCAATGCACTGGCATACGGTTCTTACGCAACAACAGGTCGCACTACTCGATGGGAAGTGTGTTAGAAATCGAGCCAGTGTGGCCAAACCCTTACTACCGCCCATAGCACATTAACCAAGGGCAAACACTGAATATCAACCCCTAATCTGGGACTGTAGAGAATCTACGGGAACTCTGGACAAACCATTGTAAACATCTCCCCATATTAATGGGGCCATTAACAGTTATTATATTAAGATGTTATAGTAGATCACAGTCTGGTACTGCTATAGCATATCATTTTATGCCACTAAGAAGACTATCAATCTATAAGACTGTATAAAAACCCTAACCCATGGGGGCCCGGTACCAGCAGGGCCCTAACTTCTTCATTTTCCTATGGCAGGTACAGCCTCCCAGCAGGATGGGGCCCCCATATAGTTTTGCTGGGGGGGGCAGTGATCTCTAGTTTCACCACTGATCTTTACAAGTTCAATCAGATCGCCACCTGCATCCAGATATAAAGTTGGTTCCCCCTACAAAAACTCAAAAAACCCCTCAATTGTTGCAAATGATTTCAGGCCAATCGACTGCTGTGATCAGGCCGAAAAGATGTGGCACAGCCTAAACCTCATAAGTGAACGAGTAAAGGGCCGTGCGCTTATGGCTAAACTGTTGTGCTCAGTGTCTATTACTTCATGTTCTCAGAAATAAAAATACAGCTGGAATCCCCCATATTTAGAAAGGGATTACTACACGTTTGTTATAAAATGACAGGAATTGTGGTTTTCTGTAACAGGTGTTTTAATGTACAAATACAATCAATCCAGGTCTTTAGTAGAAGGTATACGTTTACCCTTTTATACTGGTATTAGCCCCAAGTTATCCATTTACCTATCAGTGGGCAAAGGGACATATTATAAAGGTTCCGAACCGCGCATTAACAAAGGTCACCACAAACGTTAATGTACAATCACGGCCCTGCGATTACGTTAGAGATATTTACCTCCGTGATCCTAAGTTGCAGAGACTCGGTTTATTGAATACGGCCCAAGACTTTTAACAATAATTTTGATATAGATATTTATCTTACTCCATGAGACCCTGACACATTAAAGTCCATAACCATGGTATGAAATTTCCCCTTTCCAATCCCCATATTACAAAGGAAAATATAAAGGAGAATGAGACAGAAAACTCCAGACACCAATGTTTGTTTTAAAACATTTATTTAAATGATACAATTATATTTTTATACAGTGGTTACAAAAGTTATTTTAGTCACATTACTGCCAGAAACATGAATCCATTTTTGGAATTCCACGTGAAAGAAGACCAATACAAAGTGTGTACACGTGAGAAGTGGAAGGAAAATCATACATAATTCCAAACATTTTTACAAATCAATAACTGCAAAGTGGGGGTGTGTAATTATTCACCCCTGAGTCAATACTTTGTAGAACCACCTTTTGCTGCAATTCCAGCTGCCTCTTTTAGGGAATTGTCTCTACCAGCTTTGCACATCTAGAGACTGAAATCCTTGCCCATTCTTCTGTGCAAAACTCTCCAGCTCAGTCAGATTAGATGGACAGCGTTTGTGAACACAGTTTTCGATCTTGCCACAGATTCTCGATTGGATTTAGATCTGGATTTGACTGGGCCATTCTAACACATGGATATGTTTTGTTTTAAACCATTCCATTGTTGCCCTGGCTTTATGTTTAGGGTCGTTGTCCTGCTGGAAGGTGAACCTCCGTCCCAGTCTCAAGTCTTTGCTGACTCCAAAGGTTTTCTTCCAAGTTGCCCTGTATTTGGCTCCATCCATCTTCCCATTAACTCTGACCAGCTTCCCTGTCCCTGCTGAAAAGAAGCACCCCCCAGAGCATGATGCTGCCACCACCTTATTGAGACAGTGGGGACGGTGTGTTCTGAGTGATGTGCAGTGTTAGTTTTTCGCCACACTTAGCGTTTTGCATTTTGGCCAAAAAGTTCCATTTTGGCCTCATCTAACCAGAGCACCTTCTTCCACATGTTTACTGTGCCCCCCACATGGCTTGTGGCAAACTGCAACAGGACTTCTTATGCTTTTCTGTTAACAATGCTTTCTTCTTGCCACTCTCCATAAGGGCAACTTTGTGCAGTGCACACTAATATTTGTCCTATGGACAATTCCTCCACCTGAGCTGTAGATTCTGCAGCTCATCCAGAGTCACCATGGGCCTCTTGACTGCTTTCTGATCAGTGATCTCCTTGTTAGGCCTGTGAGTTTAGGTGACGGCCTTGTCTTGGTGGTTTACAGTTGTGCCATACTCCTTCCATTTCTGAATGATCGCTAGAACAGTGCTCCGTGGGATGTTCAAGGCTTTGGAAATCTTTTGTAGCCTAAGCCTGCTTTAAATTTCTCAATAACTTTATTGCTCCCAAGATCCTCTTAGACAACCTCTGAGGCCGTCACAGAGTAGCTGTATTTGTACTAACATTAGATTACACACAGGTGCAGTCTATTTAGTCATGTCTATGGGCAACTGACTGCACTCAGACCAAAGGGGGCTGAATTTACGCACCCCACTTTACAGTTATTGATTTGTTAAAAATGTTGGAATACATTTTAACAAATACTTTTGCAAACCACTGTATATAACCCAACATCCCCCTGAATTCTACTCTAACCTATCACCCTAACAGCCCACCAAATTCTACTCTAACCTATCATCCTAACAACCCCCCAAATTCTGCTCTAACCTATCACCCTAACAGCCCCCCAAATTCTGCTCTAACCTATCACCCTAACAACCCCCGAATTCTGCTCTAACCTATCACCCTAACAGCCGCTCAAATTCTGCTCTAACCTATCATCCTAACAACCCCCCAAATTCTAACCCATTCCAGAGCTGATCCAGAGGAAGGCGAAAACCCCGATCTGGGCCAGAGCCAATTTGCACCAGAACAAGGGGAAATTCCTTCCTGACTCCCTGTGGCAGTCGGACTAATCCCTGGATCAGCTCGGAGCATTAAAACTAGTCTTTATTACACCTTGGCAGCTATGGACCTGGTCCAACATGTTCCATCTTTACCATATCTTCCCTCCGCAGTTTTATCCCGTCCAAGGTGAGAACATTAATCGCTAGGTTCTCATTCCTGGTTAAGGATAGGTAGTTTTGATACTTACCTCCTAGCTGCAGGTGCTGCTCTGTCCGATCTGACCCTTCACAAGGCGGGCAGGCTGACCAATGAGAGGAAATGCCTGCAAGCAGCATGTCCTCCCATAGGCGGTGCATCCCCTGAATTGCCGGCCGTGGAGGGGTCAGACCAGAGAGAGGGGACACCGACACTAGGAGGTAGTATCTAAACTACCTACCGTATTGTCCCTTTATTAACTGTATGTGACAATCTGACTAAACACTGGATAAATATAGAAGCTAAGATGTAAGTAGGGGAACAATGGAACATGGTTCTATAGGTAGGTACTGACGCACAACACGCAAAGTATCGGTTCGTGTATGGACGTTCGGTGGGCGGTCATTGACAAACCGCCCGGTCAGATCATCCATGTCCCCTGACTGAACGTCCATTCATGAACCGATTTTTGTTGCGGGTCGTGCCTGCAGTTGCAGGTCTTGCCTAGTTTTAACTGCCAAGGTTCATAAAGACCCCCCCACTAAATACCCCATAAAATACTTACCAGTATACTTACCAACATACTTACCTAAGTAGCAAAATCACCTGCCGTCCGCTTTAGCGTTGCTAAAACAGAAATAGAAAAAATATATTAATTTCAAGAGAAAACATTTTTTTTATTCAAAGATTATTTAAATGTTATTGTTTTTATTAAAAAAAAGTCCTTCACCAGATATAACTACTCTATCTACTTCAGGGATGTCCAACCTGTGGCCCTCTAGATGTTTGAAAACTACATCTCCCAGCATTCCTTGGTTTGTTCTGCAATGGAGGAATTTAGGGAGTTGTAGTTTTCGAACATCTGGAGGGCCGCAGGTTGGACATCGCTGATCTACATGATATCAAGAAATTCTGTCTGAATCTATAATATTCCTACTGTTTAACCCCTCCCACCTGATCCTATGCTCCTCCCTCCCACCGTGTGGAGCTTAAGACGCCCAATCAAACTACTTACATAATTTCTGTAGATGCGGAACGCGACAATGCTGTGACGGCATTCAGGGGAGCATAACCAAAAGCGATTTCCAAAATTTACCGGAGCTCTTTTTGCCTACAAAAAAAAAAAACTGGTAATGTACAAGTTATTATAAATGTGAGGGTCCTCACCCAGTGGGATTATGGGATTGGGTCTCCATGGTCTGTGCTAGGGGGAAGGAAATCATTATAAAGATTTGTCATTTAATAAGGGAACATATATAGGAATTTCATTATAACAATATTCAATTCATTTATAGAGATTAAATTCAATTTACCAGCTGGATCCTCATCCTCTAAGAATGGATTTGTCTATAATAAAGAAGGGAAAGAAAGGAGACAATAGGTTAGTGGAATATTGTTATTAATGTGGGAGATTTTATAAAACCAGTAATAAGTAACGGTAAAGTGGGAATTTAACTTACTGGGACCCTGTGTTCAGCCTCATATTTCCTTAGCCAGGTTAAATCTACAATAAAGAGAAAATTGTTAATGTACAAAGTTTATTATAATGTGAGGGTCCTTACCCAGTGGATTATGGGATTGGGGTCTCCAGATCTGTGTTCGGACCAATATTATCAGTGGGGGTGGAAATCATAATAGAGGATTCGTCATTAAATAAAGCAAATGTATTTAATTATACTAACTAATTGATTCATTTACAGACTTTGGATTGAAATGATTTAACTTACATCCTGGTCTGGACCATAAACACTCCCTGCTTCACGTGGTCCGTCTATTATAAGAAGGGAAAGAAAGGAGACATAGGGTTATGGAATATTGTTATTATGTGGGAGATTTAAATAAAACCAGTAATAAGTAACGGTAAAGTGGGAATTTAACTTACTGGGACCCTGTGTTCTGCCTCATATTTCCTTAGCCAGGTTAAATCTACAATAAAAGAGAAAATTGTAAATGCACAAAGTTATTATAAATGTGAGGGTCCTCACCCAGTGGGATTATGGGATTGGGGTCTCCAGGATCTGTGTTCGGACCAATATTATCAGTAGGGGGTGGAAATCATAATAGAGGATTCGTCATTAAAGGGAACATATAAAGTATTGTGTTATACTAATTCATTGATCCAGTTTAGTTGCAGACTTTGGATTGAAATGATTTAACTTACATCCTGTTCTGGGTCCCGAATGTTCGTTAAACAGATTATCCTATAATAAGGAAGGGAAAGAAAGGAGACAATAGGGTTAGTGGAATATTGTTATTAATGTGGGAGATTATATAAACCAGTAATAAGTAACGGTAAAGTGGGAATTAAAGTTACCTGTGTGAAGGTCTCCTCCATTTTGGGTCTATAAATCTGATTTTCCCTTCGCTGCATTTCTGCCTGGGAAGTAAATTCTCAACTGAAAATGATTTGTGAGTCATCAGCAGCTCCTTATATAGCCTTGTGTGTGTGATGTCATCACTCAGTCTAAACAACAGGAAAGGTCATGTGACAGGTTTGCAGTGATAATTATGACCATATATGGATAAAACTGGGGGGGGAGGGGCTTAAGATTTAATTTCTTTATATCAGATTAACCCTTTAGTGCAGGGATAGGCAATAAGTAGATCTCCAGATGTTTGAAAACTACAACTCCCAGAATTCCCTAATTATGGAGTGCTTGTAGTTGCTGGTTGCCTATCCTTGCTTTAGTGACTGCCAGATATAATTAGAATCATTCAGACCATAGACACCATAAGACAAGACCACAGGGATCTTTATGTTGGAATATTACTATAGAAAGCAGGAGCTGACTGTTATTACTACAGATTGGCTGCATGGATGCCATTTACCCTTCAGTCAGGTGCAAGGCACTGATTGATTGACAAGGAGAGGTAGGCGGAGACACAGAAACCAATTACTTGTAAGAGAAGAGCAGGGGGAGGGCTCTGTCTGATTGGCTGATAGTCATGAGAGGAATACAGGAAAAGGAAGTAACTAACTGTTAAAGGGGGGATATGGGTATTTATATGTGTGTGAGACAGTGAGCGTGTTAGTGTGTGTATGTGGGTGAGAGGTGGGCATGTCTGGTCTAGGATTACTGCTTGCTATAGCCCAGTCATATGGAGCCTTGTCACTCCAGATGTTTGGATACTACATTTCCCAGCATGCCTTGTGTTCATAACACCACCTATTAACTCCATGATCTGTTTTATTAATAACTAGTAGAGTGCACGGTTTCTTACAATCAAAATTTTGTTGGGCTTTTGTTTCAGAGGGGCAATCACTCATTTCACCAACAGATGGCAGCACAAAGGTCAGACTGGAGTCCTGCAGGCAACTGCAAAATAATTACCGGCATCTGAAATTATACAGACACCTAACCCGCGCCCGTAACCCGCACCTGCTAGACCCGCAACCCAACCTGCACCTGTAAGTAAACACTGTAAGCAGACTCACACCTGCTAAGTGATCTGACCCTTTCCTGCAGCAAATCACACCCAAAATTTAACAGACCTGCAACCTGCGCCAGCTACCTGTCATGACCAGCACCCGCAGCTATCTTACCAAAGCTCCCCACAACCTTTTATAAAACTTACTCGGTTTACCCAGCCAGACCTGCAATTGGCCATTGATGCCCACCGATGCAGGATTCTAGGTCAGATCTTCATCCTCAATTAAAGGGCAACTGTGGTGAACTTACAATGAATGGGCTTAAAATTACCTCAGCCATGAGCCCGTGACTCTGTAAAAGGTGCAAGGGCAAAAGTCTCAGAAAATCTCCTCTACAAGATGCGCACATCCTCTAAGAAAAGACGTGCCTCCTCACCCGCCTGGTTAATTGTGATCGGCCAATAGGAATAGTGCGTGATGTCATGAAACCGGAACTAGTGCATGCCAGGATTTGTAGTTTTAGTAGGAAATATGAACTGTGCTATCCAAGATGGCGGCGTCCAAACCAACGTTTGTTAGATGATTTGAAAGACTGAGTTCGCTTTTTTTTAAGGTAATTTTAAATGTCACACAACACTGCAGACCGCTCTGGTACACATGGTAAAGTTTGTGCGAGTTACAAAACGGGACCACGTTCCCCTTTTAGGCCAGGGTGCCACCCATTTGGTCTCAAGGGCTTCATGTGTGGCCCCTGACCTTCTTTGAGGGCCACCCAATAGATTTATAGATATGTATAGTTATAATAAAATGTGCAGCAGACTAAGTGACACATTTTCACTAATTGCAAATAACTGTATTTATTGTGACCCACAATGCAGTAATTTCAATTAGATTGCATCAGTGCAGCCCTAAACATTACACCTACTGGGGCTGGCTATAACACTGGGTGGTGTGCGAACTGGGGGCTTACTGTAACACTGAGCACTGAGTGATGGAGGGGGAAGGTGTCCCAGATATCAATTTGATAGGTGTGCAGGTAAATTAATTCCAATCCTATGAGCTTGCCTCTGTTCTGAGTTAGTTTGGTTCTTGCCTTTGTGTCTCTTCTGAGTTTATCACTCACTGACTTACAGCTCATACCACCTCAGAGCTCCTCTAAGGGCTAGGCCACACACGTGTTTCACGCTTGGATTGCGCCCACAATTTCCTCTAAAATGGAAATTGCGGGAATGTGAAAATTCCCGCGATTTCTGATGCGCATGCGATTGTGCGTCCGTTCGTGTTTTGGTAATGCTGCGTTCTCCATTTTTGGTGCGTTAACACATGCGCTTCCATAACGCAAAACAGCGAAATAGCAAAGAACCGCACACAATCGCGTGCAGTAATGCTGGTGATTTTGTGCGTGATTCCTGTCCATTGCAGTGTGGCCTCAGCCTAAAGAATAAATACCTGCCTCTGTGTAGGTTTTCCACTTATCCTATCCAATAAGCTAGCTGAATTGGGGCATCTATTGGCTATTCGTGCTACCCTTCAATGCAATCTGGTCTGTGATTTGCTGGCTGCATAGGTAGATTGCATATCTCATGTTAGGTTTGTGTCCATTACCAGCATATGGCAGAACACAGGTCAGATCACATCCCCATTTACTTTAAATGAATGAGAAGGGGTCAAAAAAAGGTGTAGGGAGTTTGTAAAGTTGTAAAGTAACTTGTGTGTTGTTTCTGGTCCTGAATCCTATGTATACCAAGTCTCATCAAAATGGCCCCAGCCGTTAGCAAGTTTTTTCTGTAATATACAAATATTGACTTTTATATATAGAGAGAGATTTATAGTATTTTGGTTGAATAAACATCGTCCATCCATTCCACACCATCTGCAATATCCTATTTCCTTGCCTAACTGTTGATCCAGAGGAAGGCAAAAAACCCACCAAATTTATAAGTTGAAAAAATTCCTTGTGCCAATCAGAATTTCCCTGGATCAACTCTACTTTATGTATCAAAACCAGTAACTTGTAACATTCTTGTTTGCAGAAACTCATCCATAGCTTTACCGTTTCTCACAGTGAAAAACCCTTTCGAACATGAACATTCTGACTAAATTTCTTTTTTTCAAGTCTTAAGGAATGCTCCTGTGTCCTCTGACATGTTCTATTGTGAACAATGCCCCAGACCCAGATTCCACGCAAAGCGCCTTTTTCCCCAGCGTACATAATTGTAACTTTCCAGTCTCTCTTCATATTCAAGCTCACAGATTCCAAAATTGCACTGCATATTACAAATGAGGCCTTACTAATGCTTTGTATAGAGGGAGAATTACATTTTCCTCCCTTGAATCCATACCTCTCTTTATACAAGACAATACCATGATGTCTTTGGCTGTTGCCGCCTGGCACTGCTTGCTACCTTTAAGTTTCTTATCCACCAAAACTCCAAGATCCCTTATCAACATTGATTTACTTACCACAGAGCCATTTATAGTAATAAGAGACACAAGGATTATTAAGTCCGAAATGCATCACCTTACATTTATCACATTGATTTCATCGGACACTAAGCAGGCCCAATGGTGACAATCTATCTAGATCCCCCTGCAACGATTTGCACATCCTCTGAAGTTTTTTAATGTCGACAAAGTTTTGTGTTGTCAGCAAACACTATGTCCTGATATGGTGCTGCAGTAAGTCTCTGATGAGGGACTGGCAAGGTCAGTCCTCTGATGATGGAGCTGGCAAGTAATCTCCTGTGATGGAGCTGGCAAAGTAGTCTCTGATGATGGAGCTGGCAAGGTAGCCTCCTAATGATGGAGCTGGCAAGGTAAGTCTCCGATGCAGGACCAGGTAAGGTAAGTCTAAAGCTGGAGAGTAACAGGAACTAGGGCAGGTAAGGTGAAGGAGCCGGGGACGTAGCTAACCGCTACAACGCAACCGGGTCCAGAGAACGCCGTTTATTGAATCCTCGAACCCCCAGCGTGTCTTGTCGTGACGTCATGACGTCTACGATGACGCCCACCCGGAAGTGCAGAGCGGTGCTGGACTGGAGCGGCAGGTAATTCCGTAGCACAGCCCAAAAAAAACAGTGACAGTGACAGAGGAAAGGTGGTGGATTTTACTGGAATCAGCAGAATATGTGTGAAGACTACCGAAGAAGGAATCACGCCTTAGGACAGCCTCTTATAAAGGGGATGTTCTAGCAAAAACACATTTCCCTAAGTTAAAGCCTAAACGCTGATTAAGCGAGGGCACCTATGCCGGATGTTAATGCGGGGGAAACGTATGTGCTGCGATTCGAAAAAATGTTTATAACAGGCGCTCTGAAAAACAAATCACAGGTGCATCACACCTAGGTGTCCGATGCAGAGGCGGCATTACTTATCTCTGAGGATCTCTCGATGCAGACAGTCGCCTTGCGAGATTTATTGGCGGCGCGGGAAAAAAAAATAAAAGGGAATAAAATTAAAGGCATGGCTTCACACAGGTAAACTCTGGTAAGAAGTTACTTATAAAGGGAGTGATACATCATTTTAATAAGCAAAGTCTTTACAAAAGGTTTTTTGGCTGAGCTTCTCCTATGACATTTGTTAGTATTAAACATTTTGGGCAAGATATAATAAGGATGAAGTCGCCATTGTGACGAAACGCGTAGCTAATTTTATTTACTAACCTGATGTATGCAACACGTCTTGCACTGTATTGATTTAGCAAAGTTTTTTTCGCACTTAATTTGTGTCACAGTGTCACTTTATTTATTATTGCAGAACTGGGATTCATCCTCACCTTCACCCGGTCCCACGGATGCACAGCTCTTCCTCCCGGTGGCGTACCAAGTGAAATTGGACCTGCCAGATCTACTTTCATCCAGCAGAGTGTGATTTACCCCGCGACCTCTGGGGGATCCGTAGTTGGAGAAAGGATGGAGGTGTGGAAGCTACCATCCCTGCAAAGGCAAGACGTGTCAGAAGTGGAAAGATACTGTGGGCCATCGGCAGAACTGAGAGACATCGAGTCATGTTAGGGAGACACTGAACCTCTGGAGTTTGTAACCGCGTGGTACAGGGGGTAGTAGAGACTTAGTCCTGCACTTTCACATGAGTTTTCTCTCCGTCGACTGCTTATATTCATTGATATACAAGTCCTGTGCAACTTTATATACGTTGTTTAGTCACTGTATAATTTTTTATATTTGTGTGTATGTGTCATAGTTTTTTTAAGAATATCCCTCATGTTATTTTAATCTACGGTTTCCCCTACATATTTATTCATGGAAAGGCAACATCTGAGAAGATTCACCACCTTGCAGCTGCTTAGCCTGTTCTCCTCTTAATTTGGTTACCTAACGGCCACTGTGCCACGCCAGTCCCTCCCTCTCTCTATTGGCTGCTGCTGCTGGAGTGTCACCTGCTGACACGAGAGAGCTTCAGAGGACTAATAGGCAGCAAGGAATAATTAGTGCTGTGCACTATGGGGCATTTTGATTGGTTCCACAACTTCCACTGACTGATTTTCCTTCCATGACTAGAATCCGGCCAAATAAAATGATATCCAGGACCTGAGCCTGAAAACTGCACAATACTGGTGGTATGGAACCTTGGTACTCCAGATGTTTAGAAACTACAGACTTTGATGATATAATGGTATATAGTGTTCCTCTTGTTCCAATGGTCTGGTTGAGAATGTATCAGAGCATTCTTCACTGCACTGCACTGCATATATGATGTCGCTTTTCTTGTGTTTTGGTATTGGGTCTTTCGGATGTACCAATTGCTGCCTCAGTGTGTTGTTCGGTTTAAAGCATCACATCCAGAACTCTCAGGATTTTACCAACAAGATTGAAGATATAGTACTCGGTGTAGAAGAAACTATGGTGTCCTATGATGTGACATCTCTCTTCACTTGTATACCCACCAAGGAGGCTGTTGACATGGTGAGAAAATGGCTGGGCCAAGACAGCACTCTTACCGGCAGAACTGATCTCAACCCAGAACAGGTGTGTTCCTTGTTGGACTTGTGCCTGAATACCACCTATTTCAAATACAGGGATAAGTTCTATAAGCAAAAACATGGATGTGCTAAAGCGACATCATATATGACCACATTTCAAGTCCAGTTGATCTAATTGAATACAACAGATATACCGCATATACTCTAGTATAAACCGACCCGAGTATAAACCGAGGTACATATTTTTACCTTTAAAAAGAAGTAAAAGTGATTGGCTCGAATATAAACCGAGGGTAGAAATTATGACCACTACTGCCTTCTGATTCTGTATTGTTTTGAGGCTTTAGTTGCCCTTAAATGGACAGCAGAATTCCCATACACTAGTCCCATACAGTAATAGCCAAATCCAGTATGACTACTGTATGGGAATTCTGCTGTAAATTTAAAAGGCAACTAAAGCCTCATTCCTTGGCACTCCCAGCATGCTTAATTGCTGGCAGTTGTAGTTTTCAAACATTTGCAGTGGAATTGCCACTGCAGGGATTACTTCCTCTCCTTCCTTCCTCCAAGAGCCCCCCCGAGTAGGGCCTTCTCCTACCTTCTCAGGCCACTTGCACTGCTTCCTCTGCTCTGCCAGGTGATGTCACTACTCGGCACCAGGAAGTAAGACAGGAGCAGAGTAGTGACGTCAACCAGCAGAGGATGCGGAGTGAGCAGACGGCAGAGCAGTTAAATGACTGACTCGAGTATAAACCAAGGTTTGGTTTTCAGGCTTTTTTTTGCCTGAAAACTTCGTTTTATACTTGAGTATATACGATAATTTTCCTGGAGGTGGAAGTCACTATCCTGGGCAGACCTGCCAGAAGGTAGAAAGATACTGTGGGCAATCGGCAGGAACCGGAGAGACATCGAGTCACAGGAGGTAGGAAGCTGAACCTAGGGAGTTTGTAGACCGTGTGGTAATGGGGGTAAAAGGACTTAGGTCCTGCACTTTCACATGGGAGTTTTCTCTCCTAGTCACTGTATAATTTTTATATTTGTGTGTATGTGTCATAGTATTTTTAAAGGAATATTCCTTATGTTATTTTAATCTACTGTTTCCCCTACATATTTATTCATGGAAAGGCAACAGATGCTGAGAAGATTCACCACTTTGTGCAGCTGCTTAGCCTGTTCTCTCTGTAATTTTTGCACCTAACGGCCACTGTGCCACACCAGTCCCTCCCTCCCTCTATTGGCTGCTGCTGCTGGACTGTCACCTGTTGACACGAGAGGAGCTTCAGAGGCCCAATAGGCAGCAAGGAATGAATGGTGCTGTGCACTATGGGAGCATTTTGATTGGTTCCACAACTTTAACTGACTGATTTCCATCCTTGACTAGAATCTGGCCTAGGGGAGACTGAACGGAGACTGAGTTGAAGCAAAGCAACTTCAAGGTACCGACCGTGAATTGTGGAGTCGTGCAGGCGGTGATCACACTTCGTGGGGCCTCTCGCGCATGCATGCATCACACAGGCGCGCATCTTGTGCTGGTCAAGGGGGGAAAGTTTTTTTTTTGTCTGCCGCCTTTCTCCTATAGTGCTGGGGTGCTTTCTGAAAGAAATGTCTCACTCTGCCTCATGGTAGATGGGGCCCTGTTCAGTATGGTAAGTCTGACACCTTGTGGCCAAAATAGAAATAATATCCATGTCCTGAAGCCTGAAAATTGCACGATACTAGTGGTATGGAACCTTGGTACTACAGATGTTTAGAAACTACACCTCCCAGCATGCCTTGGTAGCAGAATACTACAGACATTTGATGATATACTGGTATATAGTGTTCCTCTTGTTCTAATGGTCTGTTGAGAATGTGTCAGCTAATTCAAACATATGGCACTTTGATTGTAAGCTCTTTGGGACAGGGGTCTCTTTCCTATTTATTTCAAGGCACCCCTCACTTAATATAATTAAATAAAAAATATATATAATGTGTGTATTCTTAACCTTAAAAATTTATTTATGTACATTTAATTTATCTGTATAATGACTAGCACTTATCCCCGTTTGTATACTCTGTATTTCGTAATGTACAGCACTGCGTACCCAAGTGGCGCTATATAAATAAAATTATACATACATATGGCAGCTCCCATAAAACGGCATTTTTAAAAAGTTAAAAACCAGAGGTAAATATATTTTTTTAGAATAAATAAAAACCCACGCAATCCGCACACACTACGATAATGGATCAGAGAGCAGCGCAAGTGTGGCCTCTCACATTGCAATGCACTGGCATACGGTTCTCACGCAACAACAGGTCGCACTACTCGATGGGAAGTGTGTGAGAATCGAGCCAGTGTGGCCAAACCCTTACTACCGCCCATAGCACATTAACCAAGGGCAAACACTGAAATATCAACCCCTAATCTGGGACTGTAGAGAATCTACGGGAACTCTGGACAAACCATTGTAAACATCTCCCCATATTAATGGGGCCATTAACAGTTATTATATTAAGATGTGTATAGTAGATCACAGTCTGGTACTGCTATAGCATATCATTTTATGCCACTAAGAAGACTATCAATCTATAAGACTGTATAAAACACTAAGCCCATGGGGGCCCAGTACAGCAGGGCCCTAACTTCTTCATTTTCCTATGGCGGTAGCCTCCCAGCAGGATGGGGGCCCCATTATAGTTTTGCTGGGGGGGGGCAGTGATCTCTAGTTTCACCACTGATTCTTTACAAGTTCAATCAGATCGCCACCTGCATCCAAGGATATTAAAGTTGGTTCCCCTACAAAAACTCAAAAAACCCCTCAATTGTTGCAAATGATTTCAGGCCAATCGACTGCTGTGATCAGGCCGAAAAGATGTGTGCACAGCCTAAAACCTCATAAGTGAACGAGTAAAGGGCCGTGCGCTTTATGGCTAAACTGTTGTGCTCAGTGTCTATTACTTCATGTTCTCAGAAATAAAAATACAGCTGGAATCCCCATATTGTAGAAAGGGATTACTACACGTTTGTTATAAAATGACAGGAATTGTGGTTTCTGTAACAGGTGTTTTAATGTACAAATACAATCAATCCAGGTCTTTAGTAGAAGGTATACGTTTACCCATTTTATACTGGTATTAGCCCCAAGTTATCCATTTACCTATCTAGTGGGCAAAGGGACATATTTATAAAGGTTCAGAACCGCGCATTTAACAAAGGTCACCACAAACGTTAATGTACAATCACGGCCCTGCGATTACGTAGAGATATTTACCTCCGTGATCCTAAGTTGCAGAGACTCGGTTTATTGAATACGGCCCAAAGACTTTTAACAATAATGTTTGATATAGATATTTATCTTACTCCATGAGACCCTGACACATTAAAGTCCATAACCATGGTATGAAATTTCCCCTTTCCAATCCCCATATTACAAAGGAAAATATAAAGGAGAATGAGACAGAAAACTCCAGACACCAATGTTTGTTTTAAAACATTTTATTTAAATGATACTAATTATATTATTTATACAGTGGTTTACAAAAGTTATTTTAGTCACATTACTGCCAGAAACATGAATCCATTTTATTGGAATTCCACGTGAAAAAAGACCAATACAAAGTGGAAGGAAAATCATACATGATTCCAAACATTTTTAACAAATCAATAACTGCAAAGTGGGGTGTGCGTAATTATTCACCCCCTGAGTCAATACTTTGTAGAACCACCTTTTGCTGCAATTCCAGCTGCCAGTCTTTTAGGGAATGTCTCTACCAGCTTTGCACATCTAGAGACTGAAATCCTTGCCCATTCTTCTGTGCAAAACAGCTCCAGCTCAGTCAGATTAGATGGACAGCGTTTGTGAACAGCAGTTTTCAGATCTTGCCACAGATTCTCGATTGGATTTAGATCTGGACTTTGACTGGGCCATTCTAACACATGGATATGTTTTGTTTTAAACCAATCCATTGTTGCCCTGGCTTTATGTTTAGGGTCGTTGTCCTGCTGGAAGGTGAACCTCCGTCCCAGTCTCAAGTCTTTTGCTGACTCCAAGAGGTTTTCTTCCAAGATTGCCCTGTATTTGGCTCCATCCATCTTCCCATTAACTCTGACCAGCTTCCCTGTCCCTGCTGAAAAGAAGCACCCCCAGAGCATGATGCTGCCACCACCTTATTTGACAGTGGGGACGGTGTGTTCTGAGTGATGTGCAGTGTTAGTTTTTCGCCACACATAGCGTTTTGCATTTTGGCCAAAAAGTTCCATTTTGGTCTCATCTGACCAGAGCACCTTCTTCCACATGTTTACTGTGCCCCCCACATGGCTTGTGGCAAACTGCAAACAGGACTTCTTATGCTTTTCTGTTAACAATGGCTTTCTTCTTGCCACTCTTCCATAAAGGGCAACTTTGTGCAGTGCACGACTAATAGTTGTCCTATGGACAGATTCCTTCCTCCACCTGAGCTGTAGATTTCTGCAGCTCATCCAGAGTCACCATGGGCCTCTTGACTGCATTTCTGATCAGTGATCTCCTTGTTCGGCCTGTGAGTTTAGTGGACGGCCTTGTCTTGGTAGGTTTACAGTTGTGCCATACTCCTTCCATTTCTGAATGATCGCTAGAACAGTGCTCCGTGGGATGTTCAAGGCTTTGGAAATCTTTTTGTAGCCTAAGCCTGCTTTAAATTTCTCAATAACTTTATTGCTCCCAAGATCCTCTTAGACAACCTCTGAGGCCGTCACAGAGTAGCTGTATTTGTACTAACATTAGATTACACACAGGTGCAGTCTATTTAGTCATGTCTATGGGCAACTGACTGCACTCAGACCAAAGGGGCTGATATTATACGCACCCCACTTTACAGTTATTGATTTGTTAAAAATGTTTGGAATACATTTTTAACAAATACTTTTGCAAACCCCTGTATATAACCCAACATCCCCCTAAATTCTACTCTAACTATCACCTAACAGCCCACCAAATTCTACTCTAACCTATCACCTAACAACCCCCAAATTCTGCTCTAACCTATCTAACAGCCCCCCAAATTCTGCTCTAACAACCTATCACCCTAACAACCCCCGAATTCTGCTCTAACCTATCACCCTAACAGCCGCTCAAATCTGCTCACCTACATCCTAACAACCCCCCAAATTCTAACCCATTCCAGAGCTGATCCAGAGAAGGCGAAAACCCCGTCTGGGCCAGAGCCAATTTGCACCAGAACAAGGGGAAAAATTCCTTCCTGACTCCCTGTGGCAGTCGGACTAATCCCTGGATCAGCTCGGAGCATTAAAACTAGTCTTTATTACACCTTGGCAGCTATGGACCTGGTCCAACAGTTCCATCTTACCATATCTTCCCTCCGCAGTTTATCATCCCCAAGGTGAGAACATTAATCGCTAGTTTCTCATTCTGGTTAAGGATAGTAGTTTGGATACTTACCTCCTAGCTGCAGGTGCTGCTCTGTTCCGATCTGACCCTTCACAAGGCGGGCAGGCTGACCAATGAAGGAAATCTCTGCAAGCAGCATGTCCTCCCATAGGCGGTGCATCCCCTGAATTGCCGGCCATGGGGAGGGGTCAGGACCAGAGAGAGGGGACACCGACAGCTAGGAGGTAAGTATCTAAACTACCTACCGTATTGTCCCTTTATTAACTGTATGTGACAATCTGACTAAACACTGGATAAATATAGAAGCTAAGATGTAAGTAGGGGGAACAATGGAACATGGTTCTATAGGTAGGTACTGACGCACAACACGCAAAGTATCGGTTCGTGTATGGACGTTCGGTGGGCGGTCATTGACAAACCGCCCGGTCAGATCATCCATGTCCCCTGACTGAACGTCCATTCATGAACCGATTACGTTTTTCTTGCTCCACCATTTCTTGGACCTAAATCCAAATCCACCTTCAGCAATTAGTTCATGGAAGAAAAAAGAATTTCTATCAGAGGTTGAAAACTCTCATTTCCATCAATCAGGTAATGTGACAATAACATTCCAACATTCTGTTTTCTACAGAAATGTGATAGGAAATTGCTACATGATGATTATTTTTACAGTTATATAAATTAACCTACAGCTAAAAGTAAAGCTAAAGTAACTTCATTTAAAGGGTCACTATACTCACTGAAACAACTTTACATTATCCGAAACTACAATTTGAGAGAAGTAAATTGGTGGTCCTCACATATTTATCTGTGCTTGCTTTGTCATTAAATAATTAATGTTTAGTGAGTGCTCCTAATTCCCCCCACCCTCCCTTACTCATTGCCTTCTTGTAGCGTCTGTGACACTTATATGTTCTGCAGTGTGACCGGTCTTTCCCTGTTATTGCTCTGTTTTCAAATGGTTATTCTCAGAATCTACAGCTCAGATTTAAAATCTGAAAAAAGTTTTGGAGCAGCGGGATACTGCTGTAAATAAAGGTGTGTTTTTTGAAAATTCGATTTTGTAGAGTATAGACTGATCCTCTGTGTGATCAGGAATGGAACTGCTTGCTACTCTAGATAACAGATTTTCTTTTATTGCTTTTATTAGCAGTTTTATGGCTATGAATTACGGGAAAAAAAACTATTTTCAAATATTTGGAGGTACATCAATGTGACTCAATACAAATATTTGGTAATTTAATCATTAATATTTTGGTTTCCCTCTTTCTTCTTATTTTTCTTCTTCTTTTAGAACTGGCAGGCACATGCAAAGCTTTATTACTAGAAGATCTACAAGCCAAACAGATTCCCCTAACTTAACTTTCAAGTGGCCTGATTTACCGACATGTGCTGTTCTAAAAATAGGGGTTAAAATTGTGCTATATTGAATAGGTTAGCGCAAGATTAACTCCATAATTGCACTGGCTGTACCAGTTTCACAAAAGACACCCGTGCAACCAGCACAATGTATTTAATAAAGGATTTGCACCACTTTTAACAGCACAATTTAATACCAACTAATGTCTGGTCTTAAAGTGGCGCTGGGGTAAAATCCCTTTTGGGATTTACCACAAGATGCAAATCCAGTATTAAAGGGTATCTCCACTGAGTGCAGTGCAGTGAAGAATGCTCTGATTTGTAGTGGGAGAGACCAAACCAGCAACTGCATCAACGTATGGCCCAGCACAGAAGAGCCAATTCCTCGGGTCAGGACTCAGCCGGTACCGCATCTTAAGGATAAAGGACATACCTTTGAAGATTGTAATGTTAACATATTGGCGAAGGAACGTGACTGGTTCAGAGAGGTGTTAAGGAGGCCATTTATTGTGAAATAAAGAAACCAAGCCTAAATAGATGTGGGGGGGTTCGACACCAACTGTCTGCCATGTACAATACTTTTTAACACCTTATCTGGGCGTTCCTATACACCCTCTTAGCCACTATCCAATCACACCCTTAACACCTGGCTGTTATATGCTAATTGGGATTTTCCAGGGTACATAATTGCCACAGATTCTTGTACAAGTCATTCTGAATTGAGAAAGCCAGTCGATGACTAGCGAAACGTCTTCAAGAACCACTTCAAGTCCAGTTGATCAATTGAATACAACAGATATACCGCATATACTCTAGTATAAACCGACCCGAGTATAAACCGAGGTACATATTTTTACCTTAAAAAGAAGTAAAGTGATTGGCTCGAATATAAACCGAGGGTAGAATTATGACCACTACTGCCTTCTGATTCTGTTTGTTTTGAGGCTTAGTTGCCCTTAAATGGACAGCAGAATTCCCATACACTAGTCCCATACAGTAATAGCCAAATCCAGTATGACTACTGTATGGGAATCTGCTGTAAATTTAAAAGGCAAACTAAGCCTCATTCCTTGGCTCCCAGCATGCTTAATTGCTGGCAGTTGTAGTTTTCAAACATTTGCAGTGGAATTGCCACTGCAGGGATTACTTCCTCTCCTTCCTTCCTCCAAGAGCCCCCCCGAGTAGGGCCTCTTCCTACCTCTCCAGGCCACTTGCACTGCTTCCTCTGCTCTGCCAGGTGATGTCACTACTCGGCACCAGGAAGTAAGACAGGAGCAGAGTAGTGACGTCAACAGCAAGGATGCGGAGTGAGCAGACGGCGAGCAGTTAAATGACTGACTCGAGTATAAACCAAGGTTTGGTTTTCAGGCTTTTTTTTGCCTGAAAACTTCGTTTTATACTTGAGTATATACGATAATTTTCCTGGAGGTGGAAGTCACTATCCTGGGCAGACCTGCCAGAAGGTAGAAAGATACGTGGGGCAATCGGCAGGAACCGGAGAGACATCGAGTCACAGGAGGTAGAAGCTGAACCTAGGGAGTTTGTAGACCGTGTGGTAATGGGGGTAAAAGGACTTAGGTCCTGCACTTTCACATGGGAGTTTTCTCTCCTAGTCCTGTATAATTTTTATTTTGTGTGTATGTGTCATAGTATTTTTAAAGGAATATTCCTTATGTTATTTTAATCTACTGTTTCCCCTACATATTTATTCATGGAAAGGCAACAGATGCTGAGAAGATTCACCACTTTGTGCAGCTGCTTAGCCTGTTCTCTCTGTAATTTTTGCACCTAACGGCCACTGTGCCACACCAGTCCCTCCCTCCCTCTATTGGCTGCTGCTGCTGGACTGTCACCTGTTGACACGAGAGGAGCTTCAGGGGCCCAATAGGCAGCAAGGAATGAATGGTGCTGTGCACTATGGGAGCATTTTGATTGGTTCCACACTTTAACTGACTGATTTCCATCCTTGACTAGAATCTGGCCTAGGGGAGACTGAACGGAGACTGAGTTGAAGCAAAGCAACTTCAAGGTACCGACCGTGAATTGTGGAGTCGTGCAGGCGTGATCACACTTCGTGGGGCCTCTCGCTCGTGCATGCATCACACAGGCGCGCATCTTGTGCTGGTCAAGGGGGGAAAGTTTTTTTTTTGTCTGCCGCCTTTCTCCTATAGTGCTGGGGTGCTTTCTGAAAGAAATGTCTCACTCTGCCTCATGGTAATGGGGCCCTGTTCAGTATGGTAAGTCTGACACCTTGTGGCCAAAATAGAAATAATATCCAAGTCCTGAAGCCTGAAAATTGCACGATACTAGTGGTATGGAACCTTGGTACTACGATGTTTAGAAACTACACCTCCCAGCATGCCTTGGTAGCAGAATCACTACAGACATTTGATGATATACTGGTATATAGTGTTCCTCTTGTTCTAATGGTCTGTGAGAATGTGTCAGCTAATTCAAACATATGGCACTTTGATTGTAAGCTCTTTGGGACAGGGGTCTCTTTCCTATTTATTTCAAGGCACCCCTCACTTAATTTATATATATATATATAAATATATATATATATATTATATATATATAATGTGTGTATTCTTAACCTTAAAAATTATTTATGTACATTTAATTTATCTGTATAATGACTAGCACTTATCCCCGTTTGTATACTCTGTATTTCGTAATGTACAGCACTGCGTACCCAAGTGGCGCTATATAAATAAAATTATACATCATATGGCAGCTCCCATACACGGCATTTTTAAAAGTTAAAAACCAGAGGTAAATATATTTTTTAGAATAATAAAAACCCACGCAATCCGCGCACACTACGATAATGGATCAGAGAGCACGCAAGTGTGGCCTCTCACATTGCAATGCACTGGCATACGGTTCTCACGCAACAACAGGTCGCACTACTCGATGGGAAGTGTGTTGAATCGAGCCAGTGTGGCCAAACCCTACTATCCTACCGCCCATAGCACATTAACCAGGGCAAACACTGAAATATCAACCCCTAATCTGGGACTGTAGAGAATCTACGGGAACTCTGGACAAACCATTGTAAACATCTCCCCATATTAATGGGGCCATTAACAGTTATTATATTAAGATGTGTATAGTAGATCACAGTCTGGTACTGCTATAGCATATCATTTTATGCCACTAAAGGACTATCAATCTATAAGACTGTATAAAACACAAAGCCCATGGGGCCCAGGTCCCAGCAGGCCCTAACTTCTTCATTTTCCTGGCAGGTACAGCCTCCCAGCAGGAGGGGGCCCCAATAGTTTTGCTGGGGGGGGGCAGTGATCTCTAGTTTCACCACTTGATTCTTTACAAGTTCAATCAGATCGCCACCTGCATCCAAGGATATTAAAGTTGGTTCCCCTACAAAAACTCAAAAAAACCCCTCAATTGTTGCAAATGATTTCAGGCCAATCGACTGCTGTCGGATCAGGCCGAAAAGATGTGTGCACAGCCTAAAACCTCATAAGTGAACGAGTAAAGGGCCGTGCGCTTATGGCTAAACTGTTGTGCTCAGTGTCTATACTTCATGTTCTCAGAAATAAAAATACAGCTGGAATCCCCATATTTTAGAAAGGGATTACTACACGTTTGTTATAAATGACAGGAATTGTGGTTTCTGTAACAGGTGTTTAATGTACAAATACAATCAATCCAGGTCTTTAGTAGAAGGTATACGTTTACCCATTTTATACTGGTATTAGCCCCAAGTTATCCATTTACCTATCTAGTGGGCAAGGGACATATTTATAAAGGTTCGAACCGCGCATTTAACAAAGGTCACCACAAACGTTAATGTACAATCACGGCCCTGCGATTACGTAAGATATTTACCTCCGTGATCCTAAGTTGCAGAGACTCGGTTTATTGAATACGGCCCAAAGACTTTTAACAATAATGTTTGATATAGATATTACTTACTCCATGAGACCCTGACACATTAAAGTCCATAACCATGGTATGAAATTTCCCCTTTCAATCCCCATATTACAAGGAAAATATAAAGGAGAATGAGACAGAAAACTCCAGACACCATGTTTGTTTTAAAACATTTTATTTAAATGATACTAATTATATATTTATACAGTGTTTACAAAAGTTATTTTAGTCACTACTGCCAGAAACATGAATCCATTTTATTGGAATTCCACGTGAAAGAAGACCAATACAAAGTGGTGTACACGTGAGAAGTGGAAGGAAAATCATACTATATTCCAAACATTTTTAACAAATCAATAACTGCAAAGTGGGTGTGTGTAATTATTCCCCCCTGAGTCAATACTTTGTAGAACCACCTTTTGCTGCAATTCCAGCTGCCAGTCTTTAGGGAATGTCTCTACCAGCTTTGCACATCTAGAGACTGAAATCCTTCCCATTCTTCTGTGCCAAACACGCTCCAGCTCAGTCAGATTAGATGGAACGCGTTTGAACAGCAGTTTTCAGATCTTGCCACAGATTTCTCGATTGGATTTAGATCTGGACTTTGACTGGGCCATTCTAACACATGGATTGTTTTGTTTTAAACCATTCCATTGTTGCCCTGGCTTTATGTTTAGGGTCGTTGTCCTGCTGGAAGGTGTCCTGCTGACTCCAAGAGGTTTTCTTCCAAGATTGCCCTGTATTTGGCTCCATCCATCTTCCCATTAACTCTGACCAGCTTCCCTGTCCCTGCTGAAAAGAAGCACCCCAGAGCATGATGCTCCACCACCTTATTTGACAGTGGGGACGGTGTGTTCTGATTGATGTGCAGTGTTAGTTTTTCGCCACACATAGCGTTTTGCATTTTGGCCAAAAAGTTCCATTTTGGTCTCATCTGACCAAGCACCTTCTTCCACATGTTTACTGTGCCCCCCACATGGTTTGTGGCAAACTGCACTTCTTATGCTTTTCTTGTAACAATGCTTTCTTCTTGCCACTCTTCCATAAAGGGCAACTTTGTGCAGTGCACACTAATATGTTGTCCTATGGACAGATTCCTCCACCTGAGCTGTAGATTTCTGCAGCTCATCCAGAGTCACCATGGGCCTCTTGACTGCATTTCTGATCAGTGATCTCCTTGTTCGGCCTGTGAGTTTAGGTGGACGGCCTTGTCTTGGTAGGTTTACAGTTGTGCCATACTCCTTCCATTTCTGAATGATCGCTAGAACAGTGCTCCGTGGGATGTTCAAGGCTTTGGAAATCTTTTGTGGCCTAAGCGCTTTAAATTTCTCATAACTTTATTGCTCCCCAAGATCCTCTTAACAACCTCTGAGGCTGTCACAGAGTAGCTGTATTTGTACTAACGTTAGATTACACACAGGTGCAGTCTATTTAGTCATGTCTATGGGCAACTGACTGCACCAGACCAAAGGGGGCTGAATAATTACGCACCCCACTTTACAGTTATTGATTTGTTAAAAATGTTTGGAATACATTTTTAACAAATACTTTTGCAAACCACTGTATATAACCCAACATCCCCCTGAATTCTACTCTAACCTATCACCCTAACAGCCCACCAAATTCTACTCTAACCTATCACCCTAACAACCCCCAAATTCTGCTCTAACCTATCACCCTAACAGCCCCCCAAATTCTGCTCTAACCTATCATCCTAACAACCCCCCAAATTCTAACCCTTCCAACTGATCCAGAGGAAGGCGAAAACCCCGATCTGGGCCAGAGCCAATTTGCACCAGAACAAGGGGAAAAATTCCTTCCTGACTCCCTGTGGCAGTCGGACTAATCCTCGATCGCTCGGAACATTAAACTAGTCTTATTACACCTTGGCAGCTATGGACCTGGTCCAACTGTTCCACTTTACCATATCTTCCCTCCGCAGTTTATCCAGTCCAAGGTGAGACATTAATCGCTAGGTTCTCATTCCTGGTTAAGGAATAGTGTTTGGATACTTACCTCCTAGCTGCAGGTGCTGCTCTGTTCCGGTCTGACCCTTCACAAGGCGGGCAGGCTGACCAATGAGAGGAAATGCTCTGCAAGCAGCATGTCCTCCCATAGGCGGTGCATCCCCTGAATTGCCGGCCGTGAGGAGGGGTCAGGACCAGAGAGAGGGGACACCGAACCGCTAGGAGGTAGTATCTAAACTACCTACCGTATTGTCCCTTTATTAACTGTATGTGACAATCTGACTAAACACTGGATAAACATAGAAGCTAAGATGTAAGTAGGGGGAACAATGGAACATGGTTCTATAGGTAGGTACTGACGCACGACACGCAAAGTATCGGTTCGTGTATGGACGTTCGGTGGGCGGTCATTGACAAACCGCCCGGTCAGATCATCCATGTCCCCTGACTGAACGTCCATTCATGAACCGATTTTTGTTGCGGGTCGTGCCTGCAGTTGCAGGTCTGTCCTAGTTTAACTGCCAAGGTTCAATAAAGACCCCCCCACTAATACCCCATAAAATACTTACCAGTATACTTACCAACATACTTACCTAAGTAGCAAAATCACCTGCCGTCCGCTTAAGCGTTGCTAAAACAAGAATAGAATAAATATATTAATTTAAGAGAAAACATTTTTTTTATTCAAAGATTATTAAATGTTATTGTTTTTATTAAAAAAAAGTCCTTCACCAGATATAACTACTCTATCTACTTCAGGGATGTCCAACCTTGGCCCTCTAGATGTTTGAAAACTACATCTCCCAGCATTCCTTGGTTTGTTCTGCAATGGAGGAATTTGGGAGTTGTAGTTTTCAACATCTGGAGGGCCGCAGGTTGGACATCGCTGATCTACAATATCCAGAGAAATTCTGTCTGAATCTATAATATTCCTCTACTGTGTTAACCCCTCCCACCTGATCCTATGCTCCTCCCTCCCACCGTTGGAGCTTAAGACGCCCAATCAAACTACTTACATAATTTCTGTAGATGCGGAACGCGACAAATGCTGTGACGGCAGTCAGGGGGAGCATAACCAAAAGCGATTTCCAAAATTTACCGGAGCTCTTTTGCCTACAATAAAAAAAAAAACTGGTAATGTAACAAAGTTATTATAAATGTGAGGGTCCTCACCCAGTGGGATTATGGGATTGGGGTCTCCATGGTCTGTGCTAGGGGGAAGGAAATCATTATAAAGGATTTGTCTTAATAAAGGGAACATATATAGGAATTCATTATAACAATAGATTCAATTCATTTATGAGATTAAATTCATTTACCAGCTGGATCCTCATCCTCTAAGAATGGATTTGTCTATAAAAAGAAGGGAAAAAAGGAGAAAATAGGGTTAGGAATTTGTTATTAATGTGGAGATTTATATAAAACCAGTAATAAGTAACGGTAAAGTGGGAATTTAACTTACTGGGACCCTTGTTTCAGCCTCATATTTCCTTAGCCAGGTTAAAATCTACAAAAAGAGAAAATTGTTAATGTACAAAGTTTATTATAATGTGAGGGTCCTTACCCAGTGGATTATGGGATTGGGGTCTCCGATCTGTGTTCGGACCAATATTATCAGTGGGGGGTGGAAATCATAATAGAGGATTCGTCATTAAATAAAGCAAATGTATTTAATTATACTAACTAATTGATTCATTTACAGACTTTGGATTGAAATGATTTAACTTACATCCTGGTCTGGAGCCATAAACACTCCCTGCTTCACGTGGTCCGTCTATTATAAGGAAGGGAAAGAAAGGAGACAATAGGGTTAGTGGAATATTGTTATTATGTGGGAGATTTAAATAAAACCAGTAATAAGTAACGGTAAAGTGGGAATTTAACTTACTGGACCCTGTGTTCGCCTCATATTTCCTTAGCCAGGTTAATCTACAATAAAAGAGAAAATTGTAATGACAAAGTTATTATAAATGTGAGGGTCCTCACCCATTGGGATTATGGGATTGGGGTCTCCAGGATCTGTGTTCGGACCAATATTATCAGTGGGGGTGGAAATCATAATAGAGGATTCGTCATTAAAGGGACATATAAAGTATTGTGTTTTTACAATTCATTGATCCAGTTTAGTTGCAGACTTTGATTGAAATGATTAACTTACATCCTGTTCTGGTCCCGAATGTTCGTTAAACGATTATCCTATAATAAGGAAGGGAAAAAAGAGACAATAGGGTTAGTAATATTGTTATTAATGTGGGAGATTAATATAAACCAGTAATAAGTAACGGTAAATGGGAATTAAAGTTACCTGTGTGAAGGTCTCCTCCATTTTGGGTCTATAAATCTGATTTTCCCTTCGCTGCATTTCTGCCTGGGAAGTAATTCTCAACTGAAAATGATTTGTGAGTCACACAGCTCCTTATATAGCCTTGTGTGTGATGTCATCACTCAGTCTACAAACAACGGAAAGGTCATGTTGACAGGTATTCAGTGATGAATATGACCATATATGGATAAAACTGGGGGTGGGGAGGGGCTTAAGATTTAATTTCTTTATATCAGATTAACCCTTTGTGCAGGATAGCCATAAGTAGATCTCCAGATTTTGAAAACTACAACCCCAGAATTCCCTAATTATGGAGTGCTTGTAGTTGCTGGTTGCCTATCCTTGCTTTAGTGACTGCCAGATAATTAGATCATTCAGACATAGAACACCATAAGACAAGACACAGGATATTTTATGTTGGAGTATTACTATAGAAAGCAGGAGCTGACTGTTATTACTACAGATTGGCTGCATGGATGCCATTTACCCTTCAGTCAGGTGCAAGGCACTGATTGATTGAAGGAGAGGTAGGCGGAGACACAGAAACCAATTACTTGTAGAGAAGAGCAGGGAGGGCTCTGTCTGATTGCTGATAGTCATGAGAGGAATACGGAAAAGGAAGTAACTAACTGTTAAAGGGGGGATATTGGTATTTATATGTTGTGAGACGTGAGCGTGTTAGTGTGTGTATGTGGGTGAGAGGTTGGGCATGTCTGGTCTAGGATTACTGCTTGCTATAGCCCAGTCATATGGAGCCTTGTCACTCCAGATGTTTGGATACTACAATTCCATCCCAGCATCCTTGTGTTCATAACACCACCTTATTAACTCCATGATCTGTTTTATATTAATAACTAGTAGAGTGCACGTTTCTTACAATCAAAATTTTGTTGGGCTTTGTTTCAGAGGGGCAATCACTCATTTCATTCACCAACAGATGGCAGCCACAAAGGTCAGACTGGAGTCCTGCAGGCAACTGCAAAAAATTACCGGCATCTGAAATTATCAGACACCTAACCCGCGCCCTTAACCCGCACCTTAGGCTAACTGCACCGCCTGACTAAGCTAGACCCGCAACCCAACCTGCACCTGTAAGTAAACACTGTAGCAGACTCACACCTGCTAAGTGATCTGACCCTTTCCTGCAGCAAACCACACCACCCCAATTTAACAGACCTGCAACCTGCGCCAGCTACCTGTCTGACCAGCACCCGCAGCTATCTTACCAAAGCTGACCCAAACCTTTTATAAAACTTACTCTGTTTACCCAAGCCAGACCTGCAATTGCCATTGATGCCCACTCGATGCAGGATTCTAGGTCAGATCTTCATCCTCAATTAAAGGGCAACTGTGGTGAACTTACATTGAATGGGCTTAAAATTACCCTCACCCATGAGCCGTGCCTCTGTAAAGGTGCAAAAGGGCAAAAGTCTCAGAAAATCTCCTCTACAAGATCGCACAATCTCTAAGAAAAGACTGCTCCTCACACCCGCCTGGTTAATTGTGATCGGCCAATAGGAATAGTGGCGTGATGTCATGAAACCGGAACTAGTGCATGCCAGGATTTGTAGTTTTTAGTAGGAATATGAACTGTGCTATCCAAGATGGCGGCGTCCAAACCAACATTTTGTTAGATGATTTGAAAGACTGAGTTCGCTTTTTTTTAAGGTAATTTTAAATGTCACACAACACTGCAGACCGCTCTGGTACACATGGTAAAGTTTGTCGAGTTACAAAAACGGGACCACAGTTCCCCTTTAGGCCAGGGTGCCTAACCCATTTGGTCTCAAGGGCTTCATGTGTGGCCCCTGACCTTCTTTGAGGGCCACCCAATAGATTTATAGATATGTATAGTTATAATAAAATGTGCAGCAGACTGAGTGACACATTGTCACTAATTGCAAATAACTGTATTTATTGTGACCCACAATGCAGTATTTCAATTAGATTGCAATCAGTGCAGCCCTAAACATTACACTACACTGAGGGCTGGCTATAAACTGGGTGGTGTGCGAACTGGAGGGCTTACTGTAACACTGAGCACTGAGTGATGGAGGGGGAAGGTGTCCCAGATATCAATATTGATAGGGTGGCAGGTAAATTAATTACAAATCCTATGAGCTTGCCTCTGTTCTGAGTTAGTTGTGGTTCTTGCCCTGTGTGTCTCTTCTGAAGTTTATCACTCACTGACTGTGCAGCTCATACCACCTCAGAGCTCCTCTAAGGGCTAGGCCACACACGCGTTTCACGCTTGGGATTGCGCCCACAATTTCCTTTAAAATGGAAATTGCGGGAATGTGAAAATTCCCGCGATTTCTGATGCGCATGCGATTGTGCGTCCGTTCGTGTTTTGGTAATGCCGCGTTCTCCATTTTTGGTGCGTTAACACATGCGCTTCCATAACGCAAAACAGCGAAATAGCACAAGAATCGCGCACACAATCGCGTGCAGTAATGCTGGTGATTTTGTGCGTGATTCCTGTCCATTGCAGTGTGGCCTCAGCCTAAAGATATAAATACCTGCCTCTGTGTAGGTTTTCCACTTATCCTATCCAATTAGCTAGCTGAATTGGGGCATCTGATTGGCTATTCGTGCTACCCTTCAATGCAATCTGGTCTGTGATTTGCTGGCTGCATAGGTGTAGATGCATATCTCATGTTAGGTTTGTGTCCATTTACCACATATGGCAGAACACGGTCAGATCACATCCCCATTTACTTTAAATGAATGAGAAGGGGTCAGAAAAAAGTTTAGGGGGTTGTAAAGTTGTAAAGTAACTTGTGTTTGTTTCTGGTCCTGAATCCTATGTATACCAAGTCTCATCAAAATGGCCCCAGCCGTTAGCAAGTTTTTCTGTAAATACAAATATTGACTTTATTATAGAAGAGATTTATAGTATTTTGTGTGAATAAAGACATACGTCCATCCATTCCAACCCATCTAGCAATATCCTATTTCCTGCCTAACTGTTGATCCAGAGGAAGGCAAAAAACCCACCAAATTTATGAAGTTGAAAAAATTCCTTGTGCCAATCAGAAATTTCCCTGGATCAACTCTACTTTATGTATCAAAACCAGTAACTTGTAACATTCCTTGTTTGCAGAAACTCATCCATAGCTTTACCGTTCTCACAGTGAAAAACCCTTCTGAACATGAACATTCTGACTAAATTTCTTTTTTTCAAGTCTTAAGGAATGTCCTTGTGTCCTCTGACATGTTCTATTAGTAACAATGCCCCAGACCCAGATTCCACGCAAAGCGCCTTTTTCTCCGCGTACATAATGGTAACTTTCCAGTCTCTCTTTCATATTTCAGCTCACAGGATTCCAAAATTGCACTGCATATTACAAATGAGGCCTTACTAATGCTTTGTATAGAGGGAGAATTACATTTTCCTCCCTTGAATCCATACCTCTCTTTATACAAGACAATACCATGATGTCTTTGGCTGTTGCCGCCTGGCACTGCTTGCTACTTTATTTTCTTATCCACCAAAACTCCAAGATCCCTTATCAACATTGATTTACTTACCACAGAGCCATTTATAGTATAAGAGCACAAGGATTATTAAGTCCGAAATGCATCACCTTACATTTATCAACATTGAATTTCATCGGCACTAAGCAGGCCCAATGTGACAATCTATCTAGATCCCCCTGCAACGATTTGCACATCCTCTGAAGTTTTTTAATGGTCGACAAAGTTTTGTGTTGTCAGCAAACACTGATGTCTCTGATGATGGAGCTGGCAATGGACTCGATGATGGAGTGGCAGGTAAGTCTCTGATGATGGAGCTGGCAGTAATTCTCTGATGATGGAGCTGGCAAGTAAGTCTCTGATGATGGAGCGGCAAGGTAAGTCTCTAATGATGGAGCTGGCAAGGTAAGTCCCGATGCAGGACCAGTAGGTAGTCTAAAGCTGGAGAGTAACAGGAACTAGGGCAGGTAGTGAAGGAGCCGGGGACGTAGCTAACCTACAATCAGCACCGGGTCAGAGAACGCCGTTTATTGAATCCTCGCACCGCCCAGCGTGTCATTGTCGTGACGTCATGACGTCTACGATGACGCCCACCCGGAAGTGCAGAGCGGTGCTGGACTGGAGCGGCAGGTAAGTCCGTGACACAGCCCAAAAAAAACAGTGACCGTGACAGAGGAAAGGTGGTGGATTTTACTGGAATCAGCAGAATATGTGTGAACTACCGAGAATGAATCAACTTAGGACAGCCTCTTAGTAAAGGGATGTTCTAGCAAAAACACATTTCCCTAAGTTAAAGCCTAGAAACTGCTGATTAAGGCGAGGGCACACTATGCCGGATGTTAATGCGGGGGAAACTATGTGCTGCGATTCGAAAAAATGTTTATAACTGCGCTCTGAAAAACAATCACAGTGCATCACACCTAGGGTCCGATGCAGAGGGCGGCATTACTTTACTCTGAGGATCTCTCATGCAGCCAGTCGCCTTGCGAGATTTATTTGGCGCGCGGGATAAAAAAAATAAAGGGAAAAAAATTAAAGGGCATGGCTTCACACAGGTAAATCTCTGGTAAGAAGTTACTTATAAAGGGAGTGATACATCATTTTATAAGCAAAGTCTTTACAAAAGGTTTTTGGCTGAGCTTCTCCTGTGACATTTGTTAGTATTAAAACATTTTGGGCAAGATTAAATAGATGAAGTCGCCATTGTGACGACACGCGTAGGCTAATTTTATTTACTACCTGATGTTGCAACACGGTCTTGCACTGTTTGATTTAGCAAAAGTTTTTTTTCGCACTTAATTTGTGTCACAGTGTCACTTTATTTATTATTGCAGAACTGGATTCCATCCTCACTTCACCGCGGTCCCACGGATGCACAGCTCTTCCTCCCGGTGGCGTACCAAGTGAAGTTGGACCTGCCAGATCTACTTTCATCCAGCAGATGTGATTTACCCCGCGACCTCTAGGGGATCCGTAGTTGGAGAAAGAGGGAGGTGTGGAGCTACCATCCCTGCAAAGCAGACGTGTCAGAAGGTGGAAAGATACTGTGGGCCATCGGCAGGAACTGGAAGACATCGAGTCATGTTAGGGAGGACACTGAACCTCTGAGTTTGTAGACCGCGTGGTACAGGGGGTATAGAGACTTAGGTCCTGCACTTTCACATAGGAGTTTTCCTCTCCGTCGACTGCTTATATTCATTGATTTATACAACGTCCTGTGCACTTTATATACGGTGTTTTAGTCACTGTATAATTTTTATATTTGTGTGTATGTGTCATAGTTTTTTTAAGGAATATCCCTCATGTTATTTTAATCTACGGTTTCCCCTACATATTTATTCATGGAAAGGGCAACATCTGAGAAGATTCACCACCTTTTGCAGCTGCTTAGCCTGTTTCCTCTTTGTAATTTTGGCACCTAACGGCCACTGTGCCACGCCAGTCCCTCCCTCCTCTATTGGCTGCTGCTGCTGGAGTGTCACCTGCTGACACGAGAGGAGCTTCAGAGGACTAATAGGCAGCAAGGAATAATTAGTGCTGTGCACTATGGGGCATTTTGATTGGTTCCCACAACTTCCACTGACTGATTTTCCTTCCATGACTAGAATCCGGCCAAGAAAAATGATATCCAGGACCTGACGCCTAAAACTGCAAATACTGGTGGTATGGAACCTTGGTACTCCAGATGTTTAGAAACTACAGACTTTGATGATATAATGGTATAATAGTGTTCCTCTTGTTCCAAATGGTCTGGTTGAGAATGTGTAGCTTTGATTGTAAGCTCTTTGGGACAGGGATCCTTTCCTGAATATTCAAGGCAACCCCTCACTTAATTATATATATATATATGTATGGGTGTATTCTTAACCTTAAAATGTATTTATGTACATTTAATTTATCTGTATAATGACCTAGCACTTACCCTGTTTGTAATACTCTGTATTTCCCGGCAATGTACAGCACTGCGTACCCAAGTGCGCTCATATAAATAAAATTATAACATCATATGCAGGCGTCCATAAAAACGGCAATTTTAAAAAGTTAAAAACCAGAGGTAATATAAGATTTTTTAGAAAATAAAAACCCACGCAAATCCGCCAACACTACGATAATGGATCAGAGAGCAGCGCAAGTGTGGCCTCTCACATTGCAATGCACTGGCTAACGGTTCTCACGCAACAACAGGTCGCACTAAACATCGATGGGAAGTGTGTGAGAATCGAGCCAGTGTGTGCCAACCATTTACCCTTACTACCACCCCCTACTAAGAGCAATTAACCAAGGGCAAACACTGAAATTCAACCCTAATCTGGGACTGTAGAGAACTACGGTAACTCTGGACAAACCATTGTAAACATCTCCCATATTATGGGGCCATTACATTATTAATATTAACGATGTGTATAGTAGAATCACAGTCTGGTACTGCTATAAACATATCATTTTAATGCCATCTAAGAAGACTATCAATCTATAATGACTGTAGAAAACACTAAGCCCATGGGGCCCAGGGTACCAGGAGGGCCCTAACCTCTTCATTTTCCTGTGCAGGTACAGCCTCCCGCAGGATTCGGCGGCCCATTATAGTTTTTGCTGGGGGGGGGGTCAGTGATCTCCTCAGTTTCACCACTGATTCTTTAACATTCAATCGATCGCCACCTGTATCCAAAGATTTAAAGTTGGTTCCCCTACAAAACTCAAAAAACCCTCATTGTTTGCCAAGAATTTCCTAGGCTCAATCGACTGCTGTGATCAAGCCGAAAAGATGGTGCACAGCCTAACAACCTCATAAGTGAACGAGTAAAAGGGCCGTGCGTTTCTTTATGGGGCTAAACTGTTTGGTCTCAGTGTCTATTACTTCATGTCTGCAGAAAGAAAACTAACAGCTGGAATCCCCATATTGTAGAAAGGGTTCTCTACACGTTTGTTATAAATGACAGAATTGTGGTTCTTAAACGGTATTTTAATGTACAAATACAATCAATCCAGGTCTTTAGTAAAGGTATACGTTTACCCATTTTATATCTGGTATTAGCACAAGTTATCCATTTAACCGATTTATAAAGGTGGCAGAACTGCGCATTTAACACAATCTCACCACAAACGTTCATTTAACCTCACGGCCCTGTCTGATACGTATAGATAGTTAACCTCCGTGATCCTAAGTGCAGATGACTTCGTTTTGTGAATACGGCCCCAAGCCTTTAACACATATGTTTTATAGATAAGATATTTTATCTTTACTCCATGGAGACCCTGACACATTAAAGTCCATAACCATGGTATGAACTTTCCTCCTTTTCCAATCCGCCCATAATTACAAAGGAAAATATAAAGGAGATAGACAGAAAACTCCAACACCAATGTTTTGTTTTAAACTTTTATTAAATGATACCTAATTATATTATTTATACAGGGTGTTACAAAAGTTATTTTTAGTTCAACTTACTGCCAGAAAATGAATCCATTTACTTGGAATCCACTGAAGCCAATACAAAAGTGGTGTACACTGAGAATTTGAAAGAAAATCTACATGATTTCCAAACATTTTTAACAAATCAATAACTGAAAAGTTGGGTTGTGCGTAATTATTCACCCCCTGTAGTCAATACTCTTTTGTAGAACCACCTTTTCTTGCCATTCCAGCTGCCAGTCTCTTTAAGGAATGTCTCTACGCAGCTTTGCACATCTAGAGACGAAATCCTTGCCCATTTTCTTCCTGTGCAAAACGCTCCGCTCAGTCAGATTAGATGGACCACGTTTGTGAACAGCAGTTTTCAGATCTGCCACCAGATTCCTCGATTGATTTAGATCTGGACTTTGACTGGGGCCATTTCTAACACATGGATATGTTTTTGTGTTTTAACATTCCATGTGTTGCCCTGGCTTTAATGTTTAGGGTCCTTTGTCCTGCTGGGAATGTGTCCTCTGACTCCCAAGGGAGGGTTTTTTCTCCAGAATTGCCCTGGTATTTGGCTGTCCTCCATCTTCCCATTAACTCCTGAAAACCACTCCCTGTCCCTCTGAAAGAAGCTAACCGCCCAGAGCATGATGCTGCCACCACCTTATTTGACAGTGGGGACGGTGTGTTCTGATGATGTGCATGGTTAGTTTTCTTGGCCACAACATAGCTTTGCATTTTGGCCAAAAGTTCCACTTTTGGTCTCATCTGACCAGAGCACCTTCTTCCACATGTTTACTGTGCCCCCGCACATGGTTTGTGGCAAAACCTGACTTCTATCTTTTCTGTTACACTGGCTTTCTTCTTGCCACTCTTCCTAAGGTCAACTTTGTGCAGTGCACGACTAATAGTTGTCCTATGGACGATTCCTCCACCTGGAGCTGTAGATTTCCTGCGCTCATCAGAGTCACCATGGGCCTCTTGACTGCATTTCTATCAGTGATCTCCTTGTTTCGGCCTGTGAGTTTAGGGTGGAACGGCCTTGTCCTTGGTAGTTTACAGTTGTGCCAACTCCTTCCATTTCTGAATGATCTCTAGAACGTGCCCTGGGATGTCAAGGCTTTGGAAATCTTTTGTAGCCTAACCTACGCTTTAAAAATTTCTCAATAACTTTATTGCCTCCCAAGTAATCCTCTTTTAGACAACCCTTGAGGCTTCACAGGTGCTGTATTTGTACTACATTAGAATTTACAACACAGGTGTCAGCTATTTAGTCATGTCCTATGGCAACTGACTGCACTCAAGACCAAAGGGGGCTTGAATACATTACGCACGCCCACTTTACAGTATTGATTTGTTAAAAATGTTTTGGATACATTTTTAAGCAAATACTTTTGGCAAACCACTGTATTAACCCAACATCCCCCCTGATTCCTACTCTAACCTATGACCCTAACGCCCACCAAATTCTACTCTAACCTACACCGCTAACAATCCCCCAAATTCTGCTCTAACCTATCACCGCTAACAGCCCCCCGACAATCTGCTCTAACCTATCATCCTAACACCCCCCCAAATTCTAACCCTTCCAGAGCTGATCCAAGGAAGGACGACAACCCCGATCTGGGCCAAGCCACTTTGCACCAAACAAGGGGAAAAATTCCTTCCCTGACCCCTTGCAGTCGGACTAATCCCTGATCAGCTCGAACATTAAACGATCCTTTATTACACCTTGGCAGCTATGGACCTGGTTCAACTTCCAGCCTTTACCCATATCTTCCTCCGCAGTTTTATCCAGTCCAAGGTGAAGAACATCATATCGCTAGGTTCTCATTCCTGGTTAAGGATAGGTAGTTTTGGATACTTACCCCTGCTGCAGGTGCTGCTCTGTTCCGGTCTGACCTCACAAGGCGGGCCATGCTGACCAATGAGAGGAAAAGCTCTGCAGCAGCATTCCCCCATAGGCGGTGCAATCCCCTGACAATTGCCGGCCATGAGGCGGGGTCATGCCCAGAGAGAGGGACACCGACGCTAGTGAGGTAAGTATCTAACTTACCTACCGTATGTCCCTTTATTAACTGTATGTGACAATCTGACTAAACACTGAGATAACATAGAAGCTAAGATGTAAGTAGGGGGAACAATGGACATGGTTCTTTAGGTAGGTACTGACGCACGACACCAAGTATCGGTGTCGTGTATGGACGTTCGGTGGGCGGTCATTTGACAAACCGCCCGGTCAGATCATCCATGTCCCCTGACTGAACCCAATTTCATGAACCGATTTTTGTTGCGGGTCGTGGCCTGCAGTTTCAGGTCTTACCTGTTTCTGCCAAGGTTCAAATAGACCCCCCCACTAAACTACAGCATAAAATATATTACCAGTATACTCTCCCCACATACTTCCCGCTATTAGCAAAATCACCTGCCGTCCGCTTTAGCGTTCAAAAAGAATAGAAAAATATATTAATTTCAGAGAAAACTTTTTTTTTTATTCAAAGATATTTAATATGTTATTTGTTTTTTATTCAAAAAAGTCTCACAGATATAACTACTCTATCTACTTCAGGGATGGTCCAACCTGGGCCCTCTAATGTTTGAAAACTACATCTCCCCATTCCTTGGTTTGTCTGCATGGAGGAATTTATGGGATTGTAGTTTTCAACTCTGAGGGCCGCAGGTTTGGACATCGCTGATCGAACATGATATCAGAGAAATTCTGTCTTAATCTATAATATTCCTAACTGTGGTAACCCCTCCCACCTATCCTATCTCCTCCCTCCCACCGTATGGAGCTTAGAACCCCATCAACTACTTACATCTTCTGTAGATGCGGAACGCGACAACTGCTGTGACGGCAGTCAGGGGGAGCAGAACCAAAAGGCGATTTCCAAATTTACCGGAGCTCTTTTTTGCCTAAATAAAAAAAAAAACTGGTAATGTACAAAGTTTATTATAAATTGAGGGTCCTCACCCATGGGAAATTATGGGATTGTGTTCTCCATGGTCTGTGCTATGGGGGAGGAAATCATTATAAAGTATTTGTCCGTCATAAAGGGAACATATATAAGGAATTTCATATACCACTAAACAGTCATTCATTATGAGAATTAAATTCATTTACCACTGGATCCTCATCCTCTAAGAATGGATTTTTTCTCATAATAGCAGGAAAGAAAGGAGACAATAGGTTAGGAATATTGTTATTATGTGGGGCGATTATATAAAAAACCAGTAAAAGTAACGGTAAAGTGGGAATTTAACTTCTGGGACCCTGTGTTCTGGCCTCATATTTCCTTATCAGGTAAATCGACAATAAAAGGAGAAATTGTAATGTACAAAGTTTATTATAAATGTTGAGGGTCCTTACCCATTGGGATTATGGGATTGGGGTCTCCACGTCTGTGTTCGTACAATATTATCAGTGGGGGGTGAAATCATAATAGAGTATTCGTCATTAAATAAAGCAATGTATTTATATACTCACTATTGATTCACTTTACAGACTTTGGATTGAAATGATAACTTACATCCTGTCTGGAGCCATAAACCTCGCCCCCCCTCCCTGCTTCAGTGGATCCGTCCATTATAATGAAGGGAAAGAAAGGAGACAATTGGGGGGGTTAGTGGAATATTTTATTATGTGGGAGATTTAAATAAACCAGTATAAGGTAACGTAAGTGGGCAAGTAACTTACTGGACCCTGTTTTTCAGCCCTCATATTTCCTTAGCCAGGTTATATCTTACATAAAAGAGAAAATTGTAATGTACAAAGTTATTTAATTGAGGGTCCTCACCACCCAGTGGGATTATGGATTGGGGTCCCAGGATCTGTGTTCGTACCAATATTAACAGTGGGGGGTGAAATCAGAAATATAGGATTCGTCAATTAAAGGGAAACATACTTATAAAGTATTGTTTTTATACTAATTCATTGATCCAGTGTAGTTGCAGACTTTGGATTGAAATGATTTAACTTACATCCTGTTTCTGGGTCCGAATGTTCGTACCGATTCTCCTATAATAAGGAGGTAAGAAAGGAGACACTAGGGTTAGTGGATATTGTTTATTAATGTGGTAGATTAATATAAAAGCAGTAATAAGTACGGTAAAGTGGGCATTAAAAGTACCTGTGTTAGTCTCCTCCATTTTGGTCCTATAAATCTGATTTTCCTTCGCGCATTGCTGCCTGGGAAGTAATTCTCACTGAAATGATTTGGTGCGTCATCAGCAGCTCCTTATATAAGCCTGTGGGTGTGATGTCATCAACTCAGTCCTCAACAACAGTGAAAGGTCCATGGTGACAGGTTTGCAGTGATGAATAGGACCATATATGGAGAAAACTGGGTGGGGGAGGGGCTTAAGATTTAATTTCTTTTAATCAGATTAACCCTTTATGCATGGATATGCACAATAGTAGATCTCCCATATGTTTGAAAACTACAACTCCCAGATTCCTAATTATGGAGTGCTTGTAGTTGCTGTTGCCTATCCTTGCTTTAGTTACTGCCAGATATAATTAGAATCATTCAACCATAGACACCATAAGACAAGACCAGGGATCTTTATGTTGGAATATTAACTATAGAAAAGCAGGAGCTACTGTTTATTAGTACAGATTGGCTCAATGGATGCCATTTTACCCTTCAGTCAGGTGCAAGGCACTGATTGGATTGACAAGAAGGTAGGCGTAAAACAGAACCCATTACTTTGATAGTTGAGCATGGCGGGCCTGTTCTGATTGGCTTGATAGTCCATGATAGGAATACAGGAAAGGAAGTAACTAACTTGTCAAGGGGGATATGGGTATTTATATGTGTTGTGGAGACAGTGAGCGTGTTAGTGTTGTATGTGGGTGAGAGGTGGTAGGTCCTGGTCTAGGCTCCTGCTTGCTATAGCCCAGTCATATGGAGCCTTGCACGCCAGATGTTTTGGATACTACAATTCCCAGCATGCCTTGTGTTCATAACACCCCCTTATTACCTCCATGATCTGTTTTTTAATTAATAAACTAGTAGAGTTCACGGTTTTTTCTTACAATCAAATTTTGTTGTGCTTTTTTTTTCAGAGGGCAATCACTCAATCACCAACAGATGGCAGCAGCAAAGGTCAGACTGGAGTCCTGCAGGCACTGCAAAACAATTACCCTCAGCTGAAATTATCAGACACTACCCGCGCCCGTAACCCGCAACCTGCTTTACTGGTGGGTTTCCATAACTGCACCCGACCTGACCTACAATGCTAGTACACGCAACCCAACCTGCACCTGTAGTACACTGTAAAGCAGACTCGCACTGCTAAGTGAATCTGACCCGTTGTCCTGCAGAAACCACAACCCAAAATTTAACAGAGACCTGCAACCTGTGCCACTACCTGTCATGACGCAGCACCCCAGCTATCTTACCAAAGCTGACCCCAACCTTTTATAAAACTTACTCTGGTTTTACCCAAGCAGACTGCAAATTGGGCCATTGATGCCCAACTCGATGCGATTCTAGCAGATCTCACCCTCAATAAGGCCAACTGTGGTAACTTACATGAATGGCTTAAAATTACCTCAGCCATGAGCCCAGGGACTCTGTAAAAGGTGCTTGCCTTGAATAGTTATGAACTGATTCCAGAGGCAGTGGCATAACTACTGCCCTGCCACCCCCGCGACCATGGTGGGCCAGGCACAAGCCCAAGCTCTCTTCCTCCATTATCTGTTTAAAATGGCTGACGCAGAAGGGCAGATCGGGTCAGTGGCCTGGCCTCCATCCTACTGGGGGGCCCGGGCCCCTGCAGATACACACCTAACAGAGTGCATAAAAAATTGTGTGTTTTTTTTTTTTTTTTTTTTTTGGAGATGCTGGTTAAGATCTCAGTCATTTCCTCATCAGCAACAGTTGTCCCCTGGGGCGTCACAATGCGCAGATCCTCCTCCCCAGGATCACAACCAGGAAAGCCCTCATGCTTAAGAGAGTTGTTAGATTCTGCCCCCTTCTTGTAAACAGCCAATCATTTACTGTGCAAAAGGCAAAACCAAACCCCTTCCTTCCGCACTCCGACTGTGTGGGTGTGGCGCGTGCCACAAGAGACATTCACAGAAGAGGTCTCCTGCCGTGCTTGCGTGTGGGCTTCACATTCCAGGATTGAAGACGCTTTGAAGTGCATAAAACACACAGCCTTGTCTGGATAATTCTTGGGGGAAAGTGGGTATTACAGTACAGATACCACAGAGAGCCAGTAATGACAGGCGTGCCCGCATGCCAGAGCAGGGCAAAAGTCCAGAAAATCCTCCTCTACAAGATGGCCACATCCTCTACTAAAAGACGTTCTCCTTTCACCCGCCTGGTTATTGTGATCGGCCCATAGTGCGTTGATTCATGAAACCGGAAACTAGTGCATGCAAGGATTTTGGTAGTTTTTAGTAGGAATATAACTGTGGCGTTCCAAATGGCGGCGGTCCAAACCAACACGTTTTTGTTAGACTTTTGAAATCTGAGGTTTCCGCTTTTTTTAAGGTATATTTAATGTCACACAACCACTGCAACCGCTCTGGTACACATGGTAAAGTTTTGTGCGAGTTACAAAAACGGGACCCACAGTTCCCTTTCCGGCCAGGGTGCCTAACCATTTGGTCTCAAGGGCTTCATGTGGGGCCCCTGACCTTCTTTGAGGGCCACCCGAATAGATTATATTATAGACCTGTATAGGTTATATAAAATGTGGGCAGCAGACGGAGTGACACATTGTCACTAATGCAAATACTGTATTTATTTGTGACCCACAATGCAGTTAATTTCAAGTAGATGCAATCAGTGCAGCCCCTAAACATTACACTACTACTGGAGGCTGCTATACACTTGGTTGGTGTATGAACTGAGGCTACTGTCACACCGAGCACGAGTTGATGATGGGGAAGATTCCCCAGATCAATATTGATAGGGTGGCAGTAAATTAATATTACAATCCTATTAGCTTGCTCTGTTCGATTAGTTGTGGTTCGTGCCCTGTGGTCTCTTCTGAAGTTTATCCACTCACTGTACTGTGCAGCTCATACCACCTCAAGAGCTCCTTCTAAGGGCTAGGCCACACACGCTTTGCACGCTTGGTAGGCGCACCATTTCGTGCTCTAAAAATGGAATTGGCGGGAAACGTGAAAATGTCGGCCCCCCCCCCCCCCCCCCCCCCCTTCCTGCGATTTCCGATGGCATGCGATTGTGCGTCCTTCGTTGTTTTGTTAACGCGTGCGTTCTTTCTCTCATTTTTGGTGCATAACACAATGCGCTTTCATAACGCAAAACAGCTAAATAGTCACAAGAATCGCGCACGTACAATCGCGTGCAGTAATGCTGGTGATTTTGTCGTATTCCTGTCCTGTGGCAGTGGGCCTCAGCCTAACAGATATAGACTACCTGCCCTCTGTGTAGGTTTCCACTTATCCATATCCAATAGCTAAAGCTGAATTGGGCATCTGATGGTATTCGTGCTAACCCCTTCATGCAATCTGGTCTGTGATTTGCTGGGCTGCATAGGTAATGCATATCTCATGTTAGGTTTTGTTCCATTTAACCCGCATATGGCAGAACACAGGTCCGATCAATCCCCATTTACTTTAAAAATGAATGAGAGGGGCCAGAAAAGGTGGCGGAGGTTTGTAGTTGTAAAGTAACTTGTGTTTGTTTCTATCTGGGTCCCCCTAATCCTGTTTTACAAGTCCCTCATCAAAATTGCCCAGCCGTAGCAAGTTTTTCTGTAATATACAAATATTTACTTTTATTATAGAGAGAGATTTATAGTATTTGAGGTTGAATAAAGACAATACGTCCATCCAATTCCACCATAGCATCTAGTCATATCCTCATTTCCTTTCCTGCCCTAACTGTTGATCCAGAGGAAGGCAAAAAACCCACAAATTTATGAAGGGGAAATTCCTTGTGGCAATCAAATTTCCCCTGGATCAACTTACTTTATTTATCATACCAGTAACTTGTAACATTCCTTGTTTGCATAAACTCATCCCATAGCTTACCTTCTCACAGTGAAAAACCCTTTCTGAACATAACATTCTGACTAATTTCTTTTTTTTTTCAAGTCTTTAAGGGAATTCCTTGTGTCCTCTGACATTTTCTTTATGCAATTCCCCAGACCAGAATCCACGCAAGCGCCTTTTTCTCCAGCGTACCATAATTGGTACTTTTCAGTCTCTCTTCATAGTCCAAGCTCACAGGATTCCAAAATTGCACCGCATATTAACAAATGAGGACTTACTAAGGCTTTGTATAGAGGGAGAATTACATTTTCCTTTCCTCCCTTGAATCCATACCTCTCTTTATACAAGACAATACCATGATGTCTTTGGCTGTTGCCGCTGGCACTGCTTGCTACCTTTACGTTTCTTATCCACCAAAACCCAAGATCCTTATCAACATTGATTTACGTACCACAGAGCCATTTATAGTATATAATTAGCAACAAGGATTATTAATGTCCGAAATGCTCACCTTACATTAGCAACATTGCATTTCATCGACACTAACCCTGGCAAGGTAAGTTCTCTGATGATGGAGCTGCAAGGTAAGTCCTGATGATGGAGCTGTGCAGGTAAGGTCTCTGATGATGGAGCTGGCAATGTAAGTCTCGAAATGATGGAGCTGGCAAATAAGTCTCTGATGATGGAGCTGGCAAGGTACGTCTCTATGATGGAGCTGGCAATGTAAGTCCTCCGATGCCGGACCAGGTAAGGTAAGTCCTAAAGCTGGATAGTCACAGGAACTAGGCAGGTAGTAGAAGGACCGGGGACGTACTAACGCTACAATCAGGCACCGGTCCAGGAGAACGCTGTTTTTGAATCCTCACACCCGCCGGCGTGTCAGCTGTTGTGACGTCTACGACGACGCCCCCCGGAAGTGTCAGAGCGTTGCTGGACTGGGAAGCGGTCCGGTAAGTCCGTGACACGGCCCAAAAAAAACAGTGACAGTGACGAGGAAAGGTGGTGGATTTTACTGGATCAGCAGAAGATGTGTGAAGACTACCGAAGAATGAATCACAGCCTTATGACAGCCTCCTTATCAAAGGGGATGTTCTAGCAAAACACATTTCCTAAGTAAAGCCTAGAACTGGGCTGATTAAGGCGAGGGCACACTAATGCCGGGATGTTAATTCGGGTGAAACGAATGTTTATAACAGGCGCTCTGAAAAACAAATCACAGTGGCAATCACACCTAGGGTCCGATGCAGAGGCGGCATTACGTTATCTCTGATGATCTCTCGATGCAGACCGTCGCCTTGCGAGATTTTTGCGGCGCGGGAATAAAAATAAAAGGGAATAAAATTAAAGGGCATGGCTTCACACAGGTAAAAACTCTGGTAAGAATTACTTATAAGGGAGTAATACTCTTTTTAATAGCAAAGTCCGTTACAAAAGGTTTTGGCTGAAGCTTCTCCTGTACATTTGTTTAGTATAAAACATTTTGGGCGACAGATAATAAGGATGAAGTCACCATGTGACGAAACGCCGTAGCCTCATTGTTTTATTGAACTAACCTGATGTATGACCCCCGGTCTTGCACTGTATTGATTTAGCAAAAGTTTTTTTTTTTTTCGCACTTAATTTGTGTCACGTGTCAACTTTATTTATTATTGCAGAACTGGGATCAGCCTCACCTTCACCCGGTCCCACGGAGTGCCAGCTCTTCCCACGGGGGCGTACCAAAGTGAAGTTTGGACCTGCCAATCTACTTTCCATCCAGCAGATGTGATTTAACCCGCGACCTCTGAGGGACGTATCAGAAGGTGGAAGATACTGTGGGCCATCGGCAGGAACCGGAGAGACAAAATCGCAGTCCCATGTTTAGGGAGGACACTGAACCTCTGAGTTTGTAGCCCAGGGGGGTAAGAGGACTTAGTTCCTGCAACTTTCACATGGAGTTTCTCTCCAGTCGACTGCTTATATTCATTGATTATACAACGTCCCGTGCACGTTATTACGGTTTGTAGTCACTGTAATAATTTTTATATTGTGTGTATGTGTCATAGTTTTTTAAAGATAATCCCTCATTTTTTATATATTTTAATCTAAACGTTTCCCCTACATATTTATTCATGGAAAGGCAACCTGCTGAAAGATTTCACCACCTTGTGCAGCTGCTTATCCTGTTCTCTCTGTAATTTTTGCACCTTACGGCCACTGTGGCCCGCCAAGTCCCTCCCTCCCTCTATGGGCGGCTGCTGCTGGAGTGTCCACCTGCTGACACTAAGGAGGAGCTCAGGATGACTAATAAGCATGTCAAGTATAAGTTATGCTGTGCACTATGGGGGCATTTTGATTGGTTCCACACTTCCAACGGACGGGGGATTTCCTTCCATGACTAGAATCCGGCAAGTAAAATGATTCCAGGACCTGAAGGCCTGAAAACTGCACAACTGGTGGTATGGAACCTTGGTACTCCATATGTTTAAAACTATAGACATTGATGATATATACTGGCTATATTAGCATGTTCCTCTTGTTCCATATGGTCTGTTGAGTAATGTGTCAGCTAGTTCATAGGACTTGTTTAAGCTCTTTGGGGACAGGGATCGCTTTACTATTTATATTTCAGGCACCCCCAGCACTATTCTACATCTTTAAATTTTATACTATAATTATTTATATGATATACTTATTGGTATTTCTTAACCTAAACATTTTTATGTACATTCTAATATTTATCTGTAAATGGACTAGCACTTATCCCCGTTGTATACTTGTATTTACGAATGTACTAGGGCACTGCGTACCCAAGTGGCGCTATATAAAATAAGAATTATACCATCCAGATGGCCAGCTCCCATAAACGGCATTTTGTTAAAAGTTAAAAACCAGAGGTAACATAATTTTTTAGATAAATAAAGAACCCTCACTGCAGATCGCGTGCACACTACGATAATGGATCAGAGAGCAGCGCAGTGTAAGGCCACCTCACATTGCCAAGCACTGCGGCATACGCGTTTTCTCACGCAAAGGCAGATCGCAACTACTCGGATGGGAAGTGTGTGTTTAGAATCGAGCCAGGTGTGGGCCAAACACTTACTACCGTCCCCATTACACCATTAACCCAGCGCAAGCAAACACGATAATATCAGACCCCTAATCTGGACTTCAGAGATGTACGTGTGGAACACTCTGGACATAACCATTGTAAAATCCTCCCCATATAATGGGGCCTAACAGTATTAGTCTAAGATATAAGATGGTGTATAGTAGATCATCTGTGTGGTACTGCCTAAGCTGTATCATTTTATGCCAACTAAGAAGATATCAAGAGACTATTATACTTGTATAAACCACTAAGCCCATGGGGGCCCAGGTACCCAGATGAGGCCCATACTCTTCATTTTACTAAGTGCGGCAGGTACAGCTCCAGCAGATGGGGGCCACATTATAGTGTTGCTGGGGGGGGCGGAGCAGTGGATCTTATGTTTCACCACTGATTATTTATACAAGTTCAATCAGATCGCCACGCTGCTTTTACTCTCCAAGATATATTAAAGTTGGTCCCTATACAAAACTCAAAAAACCCTCATTGTTGCAAATGATTTCACGGCCAAATCGACTCTGTGATAGTCCACAACAGATGTGTGCACGCCTAAACCTCGATACAGTGAACAGTATGTAACGGGACCGGTATGGCTTTAGGGCTAAACGTGTGCTCTCGTGTCTATTCTCATGTTCTGCAGAAAAGAAATACGCGGAATCCCCATATTGTAGAAAGGGATTGACTACACGTTGTGTATAAAAGTGACGGAATTGTGGTTTTCTGTAACAGGGTGTGTTTTAATGTAACATCAAATACCAAATCACTAGTGTCTGTATAGTAGATCAGATAGGATACGTTTACCCCATTTTAATACTGGTATGTACGCACCAAGTTATCTCATTTACCTATACTGTGGGCAAAGGGACATATTTATAAAGGTTGCTGAACATGCACGATTTACAAATGAGATCACCACAAAGTTAATGTACAACTCACGGCCCTGCGATGACGTATATATAGTTTACCTCCGTGATCCTAAGTTGCCAGAGACTCGGTTTATGTATAGAGCCCAAAGACTTTTTTAAACATAATGTTTGATTAGATATTTATCTTACTCCATTGAGACCCTGACACATTAAACATAAAAACCAGGATGCACAATTGTCCCTTTCCAATCCCCCCCCCCCCGATATTCAACGAACATGAAAATATAAAGGAGAGATGTAGACAGAAAACTCCATGACACAATGTTGTTGTTTAAAACATTTTATGTATGTTAATCTAATTTATATATTTTATCAGGTGGTGTTACAAAAGTTCTTTTAAGTCACCATAAACATAGCCAGAAAACATGACAATCATTTTATGGCAATTTCCACGTGTTGAAAGACAGACATCAATAAAAGTAGGTGTGACACGTGGAGAAAGTGGAAGAAAGAACATACAATATTCCACTAACATTTTTTAAGCAAACTCAACTAACTGCAAAGTGGGTGGTGCGTAATATTCCCCCCTGAGCAATAGTTTGGAGAACCACCTTGTGCCTGCAATTCCAGCTGCAGATCTTTTAGGGAGTGTCTTACCAGCTTGCGACATCTAGAGACGACTGAATCCTAGCCCATCTTTCTGCAAAAAATCCAGCTCTGTCAATTAGAGGGTGACAGCGTTTCGTAGAACAGGCAGTTTTCAGATCTATGCCACAATTCTCGATTGGATTTATAGATCGGACTTGACTGGCGGCCTGTCTAACCACATGAATCATGTTTTGTTTTAAACCATTCATTTCTTGCCTGGTTAGTTTAGGGTCGTGTCCGGCTGGAAGGTGTAACCCCGTCCCAAGTCTCAGTCTTTTGCTGACTCCCAGAGGATTTTTCTTCCAAGTATTGCCCTGTACTTGGCTCCAATCCTACTTCCCATTAACTTGCTACCAGCCTCCCTGTCCCCCTTAGCTGAAAGAAAGGCCACCCCCCAGAGCATGATGCTCGGGCCACCACCTTATTTGACAGGTGGGGAGGGTGTGCTCGGAAGTGATGTGCTAGTGAGTTTTCGCCACTACATATGCGACTTTGCATTTTGTGCCAATAAAGTTCCATTTGGTGCTCATAGCTGACCAGAGACACCTTTTCCACATGTTTTCACTGTGCTCCCCCACATGGGCTGTGGGACAAACTGCAAACAGCGACTTCTTAAGCGTTTTCTAGTGTACAATGGCTTTATTTCTTGCCACTCTTGCCATAAAGGGGGCAACTTTTGTGCGTGCACGACTAAGTATTGGTCCTATGGACAGATACTCCATCCCACCTGCGCTGTCAGATTTCTGCAGCTCATCCAGAGTCCACAATAGGCCCTCTTGACTGCCTTTCTGATCAGTTGATCCTCTTGTTCGCCTGTGGTTTAGGTGGACGGCTATTGTCTTGTAGGTTACAGTTTGTGCCATACCCTTCCATTTCTGAATGATCGCTATGCTAATGTTCAGTTAGAACTGGCGTGGCGGATGTTTCAGGCTTTGGAAAAGTCTTCATTTGAGTATCCTAAGACCTGCTTTGAAATTTTCTCAATAACTTTAGTTGCCTCAGCCAAGCATTCCTCTTAGACAGACCTGGTGAGGCCGTCACAAGAGTACTGTATTTGTCCAATTAGTACACACAGGTTGGTCAGTCATTTAGTCATGTCTATGGCAACTGCACTGTCACTAAGTCAGCACCAAAGGGTGCGAATAACTTACGCACCCCACACTTTACAGTATATTATTTGTTAGAAAAGGTTGGAATACATTGTCTTTAAACAATGATTAGCAAACTCAACCCCTATAATGATACAGAACTTCACCCTAAGCCCCAATACTCAAATAACGAATCAACACAATCCTACTACCACCAGCAATAGCCCAATGATGCTTCTAACCTAGTCACCCTACAACCCCAAATTACTCCTATGCCTAAATCCCCCAAATCCCGAACAACCCTAACATGTGCGCCCACGCTAGAATTCGCTCGAACGCTTACATCCTAACAACCGCCCAAAGTTCTAAACGGCCTTCCAGGCGATCCAGAGGGCACAGAGAAGCGTAAACCCGATCTGGGCAGATGCCAATTTGCACTCAGAGAACAAAGAGGGGAAAAAGATAAATGCCTCCTGACCCCGGTGGTGGCAGTTCCGGCACTAACCCTGGATCAGCTCGGACATCTTATAAAACTAAGTCTTTATACACACCTTGGCCAGCTTGGACCTGGTCCAAACATGTTCCTCGCTTTACCATATCTCTTCCCTCCGCAGTTTATCCGTCCGAGGTGAGAACATAATCCGCTAGTTTCCATCCTGGTTGTAAGGACTACGGTAGTTTGGCATAACTTATCCTCCTAGACTGCTGTCAGGTGCTGCTCTGGTTCCGGTCTGACCCTGCACAGGGCGGGCAGGCTGACCAATGAGAGGCAAAGCTCTGCAAGCAAGCATGTCCTCCCATAGGCGGTGCAAATCCCTGAATTGCCGGCCCATGGGGGGGGTCAGGACCAGAGCGAGGGACACCGACAGCTAGGAGGTAATTAATCGAAAACTACCTACCGTATTGGTCCCTTTATTAACTGTCATGTGACAATCCTTACTAAACACTGGATAAAACAAGATAGCAAGATGTAAGTAGGGGGAACATGGAACATGGTTCTATGGTAGGTACTGACGCACAACACGCAAGTAGCCGGTTTCGTGTAGGACGTTCGTGGGCGGTCATTGACCAACCGCCCTGTCAGAGCATCCTGACGAACTTCCATCATAACGATTTTTGTTGGCGGGTCGTTGCCTGCAGATGGCAGGTCTGTACCTAGTTTAACTGCCAGTTTCCATAAAGACCCCCCCCCACTAAATACCCCATAAAAATACTTACCATATACTTACCAACATACTACCTAGTAGCAAAATCACCTGCCGTCCCGCTTTTAGCGTTGTAAAACAGAATAGAAAAAATATATTAATTTCAAGAGAAAACCATTTTTTTATTCAAAGATTATTTAAATGTTATTGTTTTGATTAAAAAAAAAGTCCTTCACCAGATTAACCTACTCTATCTACTCTCTTCAGGATGTCCAACCTGTGGCCCTCTAGATGTTTAAAAACTCCATCTCCCAGCAGTCCTTTGGTTTGTTCTGCAATGGAGGAATTTAGGGAGTTTAGTTTTCAAACATCTGGAGGGCCGCAGGTTGGACATCGCTGATCTACATGATATCAGAGAATTCTGTCTGAATCTAATAATATTCCTACGTGGGTAACCCCTCCCACCTGATCCATGCTCCTCCCTCCTTCGCCTCCCATCCACCGTGTGGAGCTTAATATGCCCAATCAAACTCTTACATACTTCTGTAGATGCGGAAACGCGACAAATGCTACGGCCGTCAGGGGAGCATAACCAAAAGCGATTTCCCAAATTAACCGGAGCTCTTTTTTTGCCTACAATAAAAAAAAAAACTGTGGTAATGTACAAAGTTATTTACATGTAGGGTCCTCATCCAGTGGGTTAGGGGTAATTGGGGATCGTCCGTGGTCTGTGCTAGGGGAAGGGAATCATTATAAAGGATTTGTCATTTAATAAAGGGGAAGGGGAAAAAAACATATATAGGAATCAATTATCAAATAAACAATAAACAGATTCAACTTCATTTATAGAGATTAAATTCAATTTACACCACCACTTACATACCACTTGGATTCCTCATCCCTAGAGACGATAAAAAGAATTGATTTGTCTATAATAAAGAAGGGAAGAGGTAGACAATGGGTTAGTGGAATATGTTCTTAATGTGGGAGATTTTATATAAAAAAAAACAGTATAAGAAACACGGTAAGGTGGGGAAATTAACTTACTGGGACGTGGGACCCTGTGTTCTGCCCTCATATTTTTCCTTAGCCAGCCCCAATTAGCCCAGGTAAATCCATAAAAAAAGTCAAATCAAGAGAAAATTGTTTAATGATGTACAAATTTATTATAAAATGTGCGGAGCCTTACCTATACCCCTATTATACCCAGTGGATATGGATGGGATTTTGGGGTCTCCATTATCTGTTCTACTTCATATTTCCGGGTTAAGTTCTATAAGCAAAAACATGGATGTGCTAAAGCGACATCATATATGCAGTGCAGTGCAGTGAAGAATGCTCTGATGGACAACTGGACTTGAAATGTGGTTCTTGAAGACGTTTCGCTAGTCATCGACTGGCTTTCTCAATTCAGAATGACTTGTACAAGAATCTGTGGCAATTATGTACCCTGGAAAATCCCAATTAGCATATAACAGCCAGGTGTTAAGGGTGTGATTGGATAGTGGCTAAGAGGGTTATAGGAACGCCCAGAGTAAGGTGTTAAAAAGTATTGTACATGGCAGACAGTTGGTGTCGAACCCCCCCACATCTATTGGCTTGGTTTCTTTATTTCACAATAAATGGCCTCCTTAACACCTCTCTGAACCAGTCACGTTCCTTCGCCAATATGTTAACATTACAATCTTCAAAGGTATGTCCTTTATCCTTAAGATGCAGGTACCCGGCTGAGTCCTGACCCGAGGAATTGGCTCTTCTGTGCTGGGCCATACGTTGATGCAGTTGCTGTTTGGTCTCTCCCCACTACAAATCAGAGCATTCTTCACTGCACTGCACTCATATATGTGTCGCTTAGCACATCCATGTTTTTGCTTATAGAACTTATCCCGTATTTGAAAATAGGGGTATTCAGGCACAAGTCCAACAAGGAACACACCTGTTCTGGGTTGAGATCAGTTCTGCGGTAAGAGTGCTGTCTTGGCCCAGCCATTTTTCTCACCATGTCAACAGCCTCCTTGGTGGGTATACAAGTGAAGAGAGATGTCACATATAGGACACCATAGTTTCTTCTACACCGAGTACTTATATCAATCTTGTTGGTAAAATCCTGAGAGTTCTGGATGTGATGCTTAAACCGAACAACACACTGAGGCAGCAATTGGTACATCCGAAAGACCCAATACCAAAACACAAGAAAAGCGACATCATATATGCAGTGCAGATGCAGTGAAGAATGCTCTGATTGTATGTGGGAGAGACCAAACAGCAACTGCATCAACGTATGGCCCAACACAGAAGAGCCAATTCTGGGTCAGGACTCAGCGTGTACCTGCATCTTAAAGATAAAGGACATACCTTTGAAGATTGTAATGTTAACATATTGGGAAGGAACGTGACTGGTTCAAGAGAGTGTTAAGGAGGCATTTATGTGAAAATAAAGAAACCAAGCCTAAATAGAGGTGGGGGGGGGTTCAACACCAACTGTCTGCCATGTACAATGCTGTTTTAACACCTTACTCTGGACGTTCCTATAACACCTCTTAGCCACTATCTAATCACGCCCTTAACACCTGGCTGTGATATGCTAATTGGGATTTTCCAGGGTACATAATTGCCACAGATTCTTGTACAAGTCATTCTGAATTGAGAAAGCCAGTCGGATGACTAGCGAAACGTCTTCAAGAACCACATTTCAAGTCCAGTTGATCTAATTGAATACAACAGATATACCATGACCTGGATGAATGAGAACCTTCACAAGCAATATATGCGGTAATTTTAAACTTCTGCAAATTGACTTTACTCAGATTTCCTCTTCAGATGCAGTGCCAAGCCATGACTGCTGTTCAGTAGATGTAGAATAGGGAAATATTTATCCTCTCTCTCTGTTTGTTCAATTCTACTACACATTGTGATTTAGGTACCATAGTCCCTTTCAGTAGAAAGAAAACAGCTTACACAATTGGCTGAATTTTCTCACACATTAAAAAGGTGAATAAAATACGCAAAGGTACCACTGGGTATTTGTTACACTGACAGGAAAAAAACGCAAGTGGCTCTTTATAATGGCGACATTAACAGTTGATAATAAACAGGTCAGATTTTTAGTTCCCAGAAAACATGATAAAAACAGAAGGCAAATTGTAACGGGGGGGGGGGGGCGGGGACCTCAGCGGAGCTGGTTTCACCATATGGAAGACAGAAGACGCCACCCAAGGGCTCTTTTAAAGACAGCAAGGGCCCTTACAAGCGCCGGGGAGGGGGGTCTCAGTTTCGAGCTGCGGGACCCCCTAACGTCCGGCGGGGATTGTCGGTGTTCGGCAATCTGCGAGCAGCATTTTCGTTCGAAAATCCATGTACATTCGAGAATACTCGAATGTTCGAGAATTTTCAAAAATAGTCCCGCGAGTCCAGAAAATCAAACTAGTTCGAACCCGAACTAGTTTAAATAGTTCGAGTTCATCCAAACTAACAAGTTTGGCTCAAAAACCGTGTTCAAGTTCTAGTCCATCCCTATCTCTGAGCAGCTCTCAACACAGGAGGGGGTTGAGGAGGAGATTGAGCAGCATATCTCTTCTAGCAGCAGTTTATTTTGGGGGTGGACATGCCCTTATTATAAGGGCAATTAATTATTTATTTCACATATTCTCTTCTTGTTATAAATATATAAAATCTTTTTTATGCCCTGATGTGGTGGGGGTGAGCTGCGATTTCAGGTTCTGCAATGATAGTTGATAGTATGTTGTAAGATATAGAAGACCAAAGATGTGAAAGAAACGTTAAAGGCAAGAGAAGGTTCCATGATGGGTACAGGGATTTGAAGGATTTGTATGCTTAATTTGGTAATATTGCTCAATATGGAGCCAAGTAATTGTCTGGGTAATGAAGATGTAAGTTCTTAAGAGAAAGCCAAATATCACAAGCAGTAGAATTTAATATGGAAAAGTAAACAGGTTTGCCGCTGTCCAGATTTGACCGACGACAGCATATGCATTATGGCAGTTGGAGAAAGAGGAAGTTATAGATTTTAGCCATATTACAGAGGAAGAAACCAATGTTGATGTGCTCCAGGAAAGGTCTAATTAACAAACGCAAAGGGGGAAAAACAGGCAAAAGGGCACGACTTGCTGTTACTATCTAGAAAACCATAAACACTTCCAGTAGCTATAACTGTTGTATTCAGTTAGATCAACTGGACTTAAAGTTAGTTCTTGAAGTTATCTGACTGGTTCAAGTCATCTGACTGGCACTCTCAATTTTAGAATGACTTGTACAAGAATCTGTTAGAAATAAGTATACTTGAAAGTCCCAATTAGCATATGACAGCCAGGTGTAGGGACCTTTGAATGTAAGGTGTGATTGCATTAAGGCTAAGAGGGGGGTATCGAAACTGCCCAGGGTAAGGTGCAAAAATGCTTTATACATGGCAGCAATTGGTGTCGACCCCCCCCACCTCTATTCAGGCTTGGTTTCTTCATTTCACATACATGGCCCCCTTGACACCTCTCTTGAACCAGTCATGTTCCTTTGCCAAGATGTTGACATTAAAATCTTCAAATGTATGTTCATTTTCCTTAAGATGCAGGTACAAGTCTGACTGAGGAATTGGCTCTCTGTCCTGGGCCATACATATGGTGCAGTTGCTGTTTGGCCTCCCCCACATAGAAATCAGAGCAATCTTCACTGCAAAATTAGCACAATTTTAACATAAGAATTTTTATTGAATCCCTGTTAATTGCCAACAGATTCTTGTACAAGTCATTCTTGTGGGAAAGCCAGTCAGATAACTTCAAGAACTATATAAACTTCAAGTCCAGGTGATCTAACTTAATACAAAAGATATACCATAACCTGGATGAATGAGAACCTTCACAAACAACTTCCAGTAGCTGGGAAAGAAAATATCGTAGGGTGCTTGTAATGAACCTTTACAGTTGATTAAAGGACAACAATATAAAAAAAACAACATCACCCCAATTACATGTCCACACTTCCGCCAGCTGAAATAAACTTACTCTCATTTACAACGTGCTGCTCTCTCTTAGAAATCACACAGCAAAGATGAGTGCTAAAAGCCGCCTCCTAGACGGCCTGGGGCCATCGTTAACATATCACTTGTCATTGGCTGGTGGAATGTCTGTTACAAACCTCTCTCCTCGTTCTCTGCCAGTCAAACAAACTTGAACTGTTCGGTTTCTAGGATGTACAGCCTACATAATCAAGCAGACCAAGGATGAGGCAATACAGTAATCTTTTTACCATATCTAAGAGGTGATCCAGAAGAAAAAAATACTCAGAAAGTATCCCTGGATCAACCAGAACTACAGTATATGTATTATTACTAGTAATGCACAATATTATATAGTATTCACGTACCAACCAGAACTACGGTATATGTATTAATACAGTAATTCTCATATTAGTATCCCCATACCAACCAGAACTACAGTATATGTATTAATACCAGTAATTCTCAAGTGATATAGTATCCCCATACATACCAGAACTACAGTATATTATTAATACCAGAAATGCTCAATGTTATATAGTATCCCCATACCAACCAGAACTACAGTATATGTATTAATACTAGTAATTCTCAATATTATATAGTATTCAGTACAAACAGACTACGGTATATGATTAATACCAGAAATTCTCAGTATTATATAGTATCCTGTACCAACCAGAACTGCAGTATATGTATTAATACCAGTAATTCTCAATATTATATAGTATCCCTTACCCACCAGAACTACAGTATATGTATTAATACCAGTAATTCTCAATAATATATAGGATCCCTTTACCAACCAGAACTACAGTATATTATTAATACCAGAAATTCTCAATATTATATAGTATTCCCGTACCACCAGAACTACAGAATATGTATTAATACTAGTAATTCTCAATATTATTTAGTATCCCAGTACCAACCAGAACTACAGTATATGTATTAATACCAGTAATTCTCAATATTATTTGTATCCCTGTACCAACCAGAACTACAGTATATGTATTAATCTACAGTAGAGTATTAATACCAGTACTTCTCAATTGATATAGTATCCCTGTACCAACCAGAACTGTTATATGTATTAGTACCAGTAATTCTCAATATTATATAGTATCCCTGTTACCAACCAGAACTACAGTATATGTATTAATACCAGTAATTTCTAATATGATATAGTATCCCTGTACCAACCAGAACTACAGATATGTATTAATACCAGTAATTCTCAATATGATATAGTATCCCTGCATCAACCATAACTGCAGTATATGTATTAATACCAGTAATTTTCAATATTATATAGTATCCCTGTACCAAACAGAACTGCAGTATATGTATTAATACAGTAATTATCAATATTATATAGTATTCCCTGTACCAACCAGAACCACAGGATATGTATTAATACCAGTAATTCACAATATATATAGTATCCCTGACACAACCAGAACTACAGTATTATGTATATACCAGTAATTCTTCATATATGTATCCCTGTATCAACCAGGGGATACTATATCAGGTATTGAGAGTCTTTAGCTTGGGGAACAGAGAGCAAATCTTATTAGACAGTCTGTGAAGATTGGAATTGGCACTCAAATGGATACAGTTGGAATTACAATTATAACAAAAATATAAGTAAAGGAAAATAATATTTAACCAAAATTAGAGGAGAAGACATCTACATGTCTACAATTATCAATTACTGTATTATCTATGTGGCAAGATATTGCCACCTAACTGGGGTGGAAGCCTGAAGGGCGGTGGTCGCATTTTGGGAACCAGGAGAGTTCTTAAACCTTAAATAATGCCATGCTATTTTGTTTGGATAGGGGTCTAATTACATAATAGCCTCTTCTAAATATTAGTAGAAAGCATAGGATTTGTATCAATACATTCTAAAGTTAAACAAATTTGGTTGTCTATAGAACATACATTGTGTATGAAGGTGATAATGGGGGTCCTGTGGGTATGGCGCTGATGGTAGCGGTTTTTCAATCCACATGGTGTTAACTTCGCTCATCCTCAATCACAGTGTTAGTATCACAGAGTTTAGTGTTTTTTAGTAAGGAGAGAGGAAGATAATACTAAAACACAGTTGTAGAAGGAAATTCCTTAGAAAGCTCTAAACAAAAAAAAACTTGGGAAGCTCTGTGCTTCAATTGTAGATATAACTGAAGTATAAACAGGGTTTTTCAATGATCAAACCATATAGAAGTGGCAACATCATGTTACTCATCATATCATATTTATAGAGATGAAGTAGTCGCGTGGGATTATTGAAATTATAACCCATCGAGTTACTATAAGTCCCACCTCCCCAATCAAAAGTCCCATCAACATTTACTAGAACACAAGTTCAGCTAGATATTACGGAGAGAGCCTTTTGTTCTTGTTCTTTTAAAAGTATATGCAGGTTGGATTAAACTTTGAGTTATAGGTACCAATGTACCATATGTTATAGTTAAACCCTGCGTTGTTAGAGCATAGTCAAAAGGTGATGTCCGATAAATATTGTATGGCGGGGTGGAGTGTCAAAATGTGTATACGTTTTGTCTATTATATTTCCTTTACCATGTCTCGATATCCCAATAGTACACTATAAATAGTATTAGTTGAATAAAGCATTCGTCCATCCAGTCCACCTATTCACTTTTTTTTTTTTTTTTTTTTTTTTTTTACCCTAACCTAACAGTTGACCCAGAGGAAGGCAAAAAACCCCAGCCTAAAAAAGGGGGGGACAAAATTCCTTCCTTGAATCCAAAGGCAATCGGAAAGGATCCCTGGATCAACCAGATCTATAGGCATTAATACCAGTAATTCTCAAATTTTTAGTTTTAGAAACTTATCCAGGCCTTTCTTTTTTAAAGTTATTCAATGAAAGTGCCATTACCACCTTGTGGAAGACAGTTCCACAGAGTTCACCGTTCTCACTGTCAAGAACCTCTCCTACTTGAAGATGAAACTTCTTTTCTTCCAACCTTAAAGGATGTCCACGAGTCCTCTTGATATGACACTATTAGTGAACAATGCACCAGAGCGTTTCACTGTATGGGCCATTAATATATTTGTATAAGGTGATCATGTCCCCACGCAAACCGCGCTTCTCCAATGTAAACAGCCCTAAACTTGTATAATCTGCCTGCATATCAAGCCCTCCATTCCCCTTATTTATTTGAGTTGCCCTCTCTCGGAACTGCCTCAATTTCCAAGATGTCCCTCTTTGTAATGGGATTCCAAAACTGCAAGCATTTCCAAATGTGGCCTTACCAGTGCTTGTAAAGAGGGAGGATAATATTTTCTCTCTTGATTCCATTCCCCTCTTTATACAAGACATATCTTGCTAGCTCGTAGACTGTTGTTACCTGGCATTGTTTTGCTACAGCTAAGTCTGTTATCTACCAGAACCCCAATCTTTTTCCATTCAGATGCACTTTAACACAGAGTTATTTATGGTGGTAGGTGGCACAGGGATTATTAAATCCCAAGTGCATCACCTTACATTTATCAACATTGAATTATCATCTGCCATTCTGCTGCCCATTTTGATAATCTATCTAGGTCTGCCTTGCAGCACTTGCACATATTGGAAGTTTCCAAAGCTCTGCATAATTTAGTGTCATAGCAAACACAGAGACCTTTGCTCTCAATGCCCCCTTCTAAGTCATTTATAAACAGATTAAACAGAAAAGCGGCCCCAGTACAGAACCACCTGAGGACTCCGCTAGAACTTTAGCCACATAGTGTAGCTCCATTAACCACCACTCTCTGTTTGCGGTCCAATAACCAGTTTCATCCATGAACAATGTTGTTCTTCAAGGCCAACAGTCCTCAGTTTATACATTAGTCGCCTATGGGCCACAGTATCAAAGGCTTTTGCAAAATCCAAATATACCACATCCACAGCGTTGCCTGAATCTAACTTCCTACTCACTTCTCATAAAAACCAATAAATTTGTCTGGCATGATCTATTTCTTTTCATAAATCCATGCTGACTACTACAATAAAGATATCTCTGGAGACAAAGTCAAGGATATGATCCTAACAAAGTTTCCATCACTCCCTACCACTGATGTTAGGCTTACAGGTCTATAGTTACCAGGCTGTGAAACGACTACCTTTTTTGAAATTGGTATACATTGGCTTTTTTTCCAAATCCAGGGCACACATCCCCAGCAAAAGCGAAATCTGAAAGATTGGACACAGTGGTCTTGCTAGAACTGAACTAAGCTCTTTTTAAAATTCCTAGGACTGCAATCCATCTGGTCCTGGCGCTTTATTGATATAACTTTTGTCTAATTGATTCCGACCATATCCTCTGTTATCCAATGTGAAAAGATCTTCATTTCTCTCCTGACACATTGTTACAATCCCTACTGTAAGGATTCTCACAGTAAAAACCGATGTAAAAAACGGTTTAGAAAGATTAGCCTTTCGGCATCCCTCTACAAACCACCTCAGCTCCATTATTTTAATGGTCCCAACATTCTCAGTCCTCATTTTTTTACCATTTATACTTACAATTAAAAACATCTTGGTGTTGACTTGCTTTGTTCGGCAATCCGTGTTTCATTTTCTAATTTTAGATCAGTTTTATGCTTCTTGCACTCTTATTACAAATTTGAAGTCCCTGTAAGCTCTGTTCTGTGCACTTCTGCCTTTCAAAATTTTAAAGGCTCTTTCTTTTTTCCATATCCCTTTTTTACCTGAGCATTAAGCCATGCAGGAGTGGCCTAATTTTTTTACGACTTTGTTCCTAAAGTACCGAGTTTGGAAATGTTTATAGTTAATATCCCTTTAAAGTGGTCCACATTGCTCGCCAGTATCTTTACCTTGGCAACACGTTCCCCCCAGTTTATGAGCAGAGGATTCCTTTAAGCATAAAATTAGCTTCCTATACAAGTTAAAAGTGTTTTGTTAAGCATGTGCACTTAGTTTTCTGCAACCTATATTAAATGAAACTATATCATGGTCCTATTCCTAAGCTTCCCATTACCTTATATCCCAAAATGAGCTCTGGGTGTATTAGAATAGCACCGTATCCATACAACGCATTCTTTCTCTAGTAGGAACTTCTACCCATCTGTGAAAGAAATGCTCTCATATAGGAAATGTTTTAAAGGAACTTATACCTTTTATGTGGTTCTGGCAGTTCCAATCTACTCAAGTCTATTTCGGGTACGTTAAAAACTCCCCCATAACCAGAACTTGCCCCATAAACCGCAGCCTTCGCCAACTGCATATGGAGATTCATTTCCACCTTTCCCCGGTTTGGCGGCTCTTTATAAACACACTCAACACATTAATTACCCTACTCTCTTGCTTAGTCCGTAACACGAGTCCAACCCATACTGTTCTGCCGGATGTTGCTCCCCCCCCATTAGTCCATCTTTTAAATTTGGCTTCAATATCCGGGTGACATAATACAATACTCTCCTCCTCCTTTCTTATTACTCGGTCCATAGTCTCACATAAGGAGTTAACCTAAATATTTACTTGTCGCAGTGTGTGAATCATTGAATGCATGCATTCTGCTATAGGGAACACAATTACAATCATACCTTGTCCTTAAACGCTATATTTCAAGTGTCGCGCCGGTTTTTCCAGCCAGACTCCTGCCTCATTTGTAAACATAGCATGTTTAGATTATCAATTGATTTACTTCCAATACATGGTCGTACATATGCCTCCTTTAACTCTATGCTCCCCCCCTCCCCTTCCCTCCATCGATTGTGTTACTAGGCCTGGCCCAGATCCCTTAAACTTCTTCTATCTTACCACCCCTGTGTTGTAGGTTAAACGTTCCCTCCCCGCCCAATCCTAGTTTATAAAATCTCCCAACGCCCCTAGACTTCTCTTCACTCCCCCAAAACAGTTGCACCACGCACTATGAGGTGCAATCTCGTCAGACTACTAGGAGCCTGAGCATACAGAAATAGTCATCCCAGTTCTCTAAAAACCCAAAAAACCCCCATCTCCTCTACACCAGGCTCTCTAGGCCAGCATATTTATACTCTGAGGTCCCCGTTGCCGCCCTTAGCGTAGGTCACGTGGGCTATGTGGTAGTGGTATGTTCTCGAATATCACTACAGTCCGGTGAGGCTTGCTTTTAACTTGGACCCTTATTTCTCGGAAATCATTTTTTAAGGACCTCACCTCAACCTCATAATTTGTCATTGCACCATTGACCCAAGACCGCAGCGGGGTCACTGTCCCAGCACCACCCAATAATCTGTTTGTCTAACACGATCCACCCACATGTCGAACCTACGCTACCAATGAGGCAGACCAACACACTGGTTTCGGCCCAGTTCCGGTCCTGGCGACAGATACCAGTCACCTTTCTACTAATATAGAATCCCCTACCACTAACTAAACCTGTCTACCTATCCTGAGCCACCCAGATTCTCCCTCCCTTGTATTGGCGATGGCCGTCCACCGTGAGGTTGCTCAGAGGGAAAGGGGCGCGCTCCAATTATCATGTCTGCTATCCGACGCCATCGTCTCACCACAGTCCTTCACCTAAAAGAATGCAAATCTGTATGGGAATCGACCCAGGCTTGGGTAAGAAGCCCCCTATCCTTCCGTCCCACTACTTACCCTGGTGACCCTTACAAAGATCTTCTTCCTTCTCTCCACTTATCTGCCCAAATCTACCAACCCACCAGTTTTACTGGCCCCTTGGCTTACCGTCGACCTGTCCATTGCCCCCGTGTTGTGCCAAGATCCTGCATATGCTGCAAGTTACCCTGTAGACCCTGTACAATCAGATTCCCAAATGGCATACCCACCACACCACACATTACATAGGTACCTGGGGCGGTTGTATATGGCTCCAAGGAGATCCTCATTTACATGCGGCAAGGAATGCACATTGCGCTGGACCCGCCAACAAAAACTGTCCATACAAACAGCAATACACGGCAGTGAGAATAATAGTGGTCTTCAGAAACGCTTTCTTTGATTTTTAAACGCTTTTAGTTTTTACGCTGTCAATTCTCTTAAAAAACGCAGGAAAAATCTCTTAAAAACCAGTGAAATCGTCAGAGCTAATCGCTCAATGGAAGTGCCTTAAATGATGTTCAAAAGTTAAAGGCCATCAGGGATCTTTAGAAAGGAGAAAGGGGCCGGTCATGGGCCCAGCCTCCATTGACTTCGGGGGGGGGGGGGGGTGGGCAGGCCGAGTGGCAGGCCCTGCATGGGACATCCTGACCAGTTTGTTAAACTTGTAAGTTATAAGTGTGAATCATGTTGTTTTAATGGGGGGGGGGGGCTCTTTCTTCAGTAACTAAAAGAACTAAATAAATTCTATATATGAATACAGGGCCTTGTTATGGTCCTCCCCCCAGCTATCCCATTCATCTCTTACTGCTTGCTTTTCAAGGCAGACAGGGACCTTTAGACTCCCTTACTATATTATTATGTCATTGCACCTTCAAGGTGGCCCGATACACTAGTTACTACATTAGACGATGGCAAATGTGTTACATAAGACAATGTCCAATTTAAGATACTTGCCATGCCGTCTTTAATGCAATTTGAGATGACAAAATGAATGGGTCAGCTAGTAAAACATCTCTAAGATAAAACTTACGACTTGTTTGTACATTGTTCGGTCTTTAGACATATTAAACCGATATTTCGTTCAAATCTATCTAATATCTGCCTGTGTATGGCCAGCTTTAGGCTTTCTGCTTGCTATCAATACAATATGGGCAGTGATGAGTCATAGCTCACCCCTCTATGCAAATAGTAGTGTGATGTCACCATTTTACTAGTCTTATTTTTATGTTATACTAGAAGAAGGGCAGCACGAGTGGCAACCAAGATGTCTAGTAGCAAGAGAGTCCTGAAGGGCACCCGGTTCGATGCCACCCATGGGACACATTGCAAGGAGTCTCTGTGCTCTGCCCTGTGCTTGCAACGGTGTTTCCGCGGGCACTCAAGTGTTTCCCCTCACATAAATCGCGTTTGATTGCGTCAATGTGCATGGGTATGTCTATAGGCCATGGACACTTTCACCGATACCACCTTGGCTGGAACATCCTGTAGGTTAAAGCCTGGATCGGTATAAAGTGTGGGTCTGTCTGAAAAAAGACCGTTGATGCGCACTTGCATCTACCGATTTGTTTAAACAAAAACTTTTGGACACATACAACTTATGAGTATTTCTTTAGATCGCCAAATATTTAGGGGGAGGAGTCCAAGCTACAGATAAGTAAGAGAGGATACTGACCAACCATAAAGGTTTACGTCCCTCCCTCATAGGCCAGTCGCCCCCATTAGAGGCGTAACTGCAGATGGCCCACGCCTCCCCCCAGGAGGATTGGAGAGGCCCTGAACCCCCTCCTCTCTCCAAGATCTCTTCGGCGATCAACTGTTTTAAACAGTCTGATTGTGCATTACGAATGGGACATACGCGCGATAGCTGTTTAAAAGACATGAACCGATTCTTGTTGCGGGTCGTGCCTGCAGTTGCAGGTCTGTGCCTAGTTTAACTGCCAAGGTTCAATAAAGACCCCCCCACTAAATACCCCATAAAATACTTACCAGTATACTTACCAACATACTTACCTAAGTAGCAAAATCACCTGCCGTCCGCTTTAGCGTTGCTAAAACAGAAATAGAAAAAATATATTAATTTCAAGAGAAAACATTTTTTTTATTCAAAGATTATTTAAATGTTATTGTTTTTATTAAAAAAAAGTCCTTCACCAGATATAACTACTCTATCTACTTCAGGGATGTCCAACCTATGGCCCTCTAGATGTTTGAAAACTACATCTCCCAGCATTCCTTGGTTTGTTCTGCAATGGAGGAATTTATGGAGTTGTAGTTTTCGAACATCTGGAGGGCCGCAGGTTGGACATCGCTGATCTACATGATATCAAAGGAGACAATAGGGTTAGTGGAATATTGTTATTAATGTGGGAGATTTATATAAAACCAGTAATAAGTAACGGTAAAGTGGGAATTTAACTTACTGGTTTCAAGTCTTAAGGAATGTCCTCGTGTCCTCTGACATGTTCTATTATATTATTAGATATAGATATTATATTTCTTATCCACCAAAACTCCAAGATCCCTTATCAACATTGATTTACTTACCACAGAGCCATTTATAGTATAAGTAGCACAAGGATTATTAAGTCCGAAATGCATCACCTTACATTTATCAACATTGAATTTCATCGGACACTAAGCAGCCCAATGTGACAATCTATCTAGATCCCCCTGCAACGATTGCACATCCTCTGAAGTTTTTAATGGTCGACAAAGTTTTGTGTTGTCAGCAAACACTGATGTCTCTGATGATGGAGCTGGCAAGGTAAGTCTCTGATGATGGAGCTGGCAAGGTAAGTCTCTGATGATGGAGCTGGCAAGGTAAGTCTCTAATGATGGAGCTGGCAAGGTAAGTCTCCGATGCAGGACCAGGTAAGGTAAGTCTAAAGCTGGAGAGTAACAGGAACTAGGGCAGGTAAGTAGAAGGAGCCGGGGACGTAGCTAACGCTACAATCAGGCACCGGGTCCAGGAGAACGCTGTTTATTGAATCCTCGCACCGCCCGGCGTGTCAGCGTTGTGACGTCTACGACGACGCCCACCCGGAAGTGCAGAGCGGTGCTGGACTGGAGCGGCAGGTAAGTCCGTGACACAGCCCAAAAAAAACAGTGACAGTGACAGAGGAAAGGTGGTGGATTTTACTGGAATCAGCAGAATATGTGTGAAGACTACCGAAGAATGAATCACAGCCTTAGGACAGCCTCTTAGTAAAGGGGATGTTCTAGCAAAAACACATTTCCCTAAGTTAAAGCCTAGAAACTGCTGATTAAGGCGAGGGCACACTATGCCGGATGTTAATGCGGGGGAAACGTATGTGCTGCGATTCGAAAAAATGTTTATAACAGGCGCTCTGAAAAACAAATCACAGTGCATCACACCTAGGGTCCGATGCAGAGGCGACATTACTTATCTCTGAGGATCTCTCGATGCAGACAGTCGCCTTGCGAGATTTATTGCGGCGCGGGGAATAAAAAAATAAAAGGGAATAAAATTAAAGGGCATGGCTTCACACAGGTAAAACTCTGGTAAGAAGTTACTTATAAAGGGAGTAATACATCTTTTTAATAAGCAAAGTCTTTACAAAAGGTTTTTGGCTGAGCTTCTCCTGTGACATTTGTTTAGTATTAAAACATTTTGGGCGACAGTATAAATAAGGATGAAGTCGCCATTGTGACGAAACGCGTAGCTAATTTTATTTACTAACCTGATGTATGCAACACGGTCTTGCACTGTATTGATTTAGCAAAAGTTTTTTTCGCACTTAATTTGTGTCACAGTGTCACTTTATTTATTATTGCAGAACTGTGATTCATCCTCACCTTCACCGGGTCCCACGGAGTGCACAGCTCTTCCTCCCGGTGGCGTACCAAGTGAAAGTTGGACCTGCTATAAGACTGTATAAAACACTAAGCCCATGGGGGCCCAGGTACCAGGAGGGCCCTAACCTCTTCATTTTCCTGTGACAGGTACAGCCTCCCAGCAGGATGGGGGCCCCATTATAGTTTTGCTGGGGGGGGGGCAGTGATCTCTAGTTTCACCACTGATTCTTTACAAGTTCAATCAGATCGCCACCTGTATCCAAAGATATTAAAGTTGGTTCTCTTACAAAAACTCAAAAAAACCCTCAATTGTTGCAAATGATTTCAGGCCAATCGACTGCTGTGATCAGGCCGAAAAGATGTGTGCACAGCCTAAAACCTCATAAGTGAACGAGTAAAGGGCCGTGCGCTTTATGGCTAAACTGTTGTGCTCAGTGTCTATTACTTCATGTTCTCAGAAATAGAAATACAGCTGGAATCCCCATATTGTAGAAAGGGATTCCTACAGGTTTGTTATAAAATGACAGGAATTGTGGTTTCTGTAACAGGTGTTTTAATGTACAAATACAATCACTCCAGGTCTTTAGTAGAAGGTATACGTTTACCCATTTTATACTGGTATTAGCCCCAACATATCCATTTACCTATCTAGTGGGCAAAGGGACATATATATTAAGGTAAGGGCCTTCGCCTTTAACAAATGTCACCACAAACGTTAATGTACAATCACGGCCCTGCGATTACGTATAGATATTTACCTCCGTGATCCTAAGTTGCAGAGACTCGGTTTATTGAATACGGCCCAAAGACTTTTAACAATAATGTTTGATATAGATATTTATCTTACTCCATGAGACCCGCATCTCCTGACGTGTGTGGGTGTGCGCGTGCACAAGAGACATTCATGAGAGAGGTCTCCTGCCATGCTTGCGATGTGGCTTCACATTCCAGGATTGAAGACAGCTTTGAAGTGCGCTGTAAATAAATACATAAAACACACAGCCTTGTTTGGATAATTCATTGGGGGAAAGTGGGTATTACAGTACAGAGACCCAGAGAAGCCAGTAATGACAGGCGTGCCCGCATGCACAGAGCAAGGCGAAAATCTCCTCTACAAGATGCACGCCTCCTCTAAGAAAAGACGTGCCTCCTCACCCGCTTGGTTAATTGTGATCGGCCAATAGGAATAGTGTGTGACATCATGAAACCGGAACTAGTGCATGCCGGGATTTGTAGTTTTTAGTAGGAATATGAACTGTGCTATCCAAGATGGCGGCGTCCAAACCAACAGTTTGTTAGATGATATGAAAGACTGAGGTTCGCTTTTTTAAGGTAATTAAAATGTCACACAACACTGCAGACCGCTCTGGTACACATGGTAAAGTTTGTGCGAGTTACAAAAACGGGACCACAGTTCCCCTTTAGGCCAGGGGTGTCTAACCCATTTGATCTCAAGGGCTTCATATGTGGCCCCTGACCACCTTTGAGGGCCACCCAATAGATTTATAGACCTGTAAAGGTTATAATAAAATGTGCAGCAGACTGAGTGATACATTGTCACTAATTGCAAATAACTGTATTTATTGTGACCCACAATGCAGTTAATTTCAATTAGATTGCTATCTGTGCAGCCCTAAACATAACACTACTACTAGAGGGCTGGCTATAACACTGGGTGGTGTGTGAACTGGAGGGCTTACTGTAACACTGAGCACTGAGTGATGGAGGGGGTAATAATTGGCAAAACCAATGAACCTTTGAATAGCTTTGGTTCCCATAGGAAGAGACCAATCTTGGATGGCTGAAACTTAAACAGGATCCATCTGGAAACCTTGCGCAGACACGATGTAGCCCAGAAAGGGTACTTGAGAACACTCAAAAATACAAAAATATGCCAGTTTGGCATATAGGCTATTCTCTCTCAGACATAGTAACACCTGTTTAACATAGAGGCGGTGTGGGGGCAGATCTTGAGAAAAGACTAAAATATCATCGAGATATACGACTACAGAGATCCCCAAGATATCCTGGAAAATGTAATTCACAAACTCTTGGAATACCGCTGGAGCATTACAAAGGCCAAAGGGCATTATGAGATACTCGTAGTGAACGTCCCTAGTGTTAAAGGCTGTTTTCCACTCATTACCTTTGCGTATACGGATCAGATTTTATGCCCCACGAAGATCAAGTTTGGTAAATTACTTTGCCCCTTTTATCTGGTCAAACAGTTCAGAGATGAGAGGAAGAGGATACTGATTTTTTACTGTGATTTTATTTTAACCACGGTAGTCGATGCAGGGTCGTAGACCTCTGTCTTTTTTTTCAACAAAAAAGAAATCAGCTCCAGCAGGGGAAGTGGAAGGTTGTATGAAAGCCCGAGACAAACTTTTTTTTCAACAAAAAAGAAACCAGCTCCAGCAGGGGAAGTGGAAGGTTGTATGAAAGCCCGAGACAAATGTTCAGTAATTTACTCTTTCATGGTTAGAGTTTCACAGGGGGACAATGGGTATGTGCGTCCCCGAGGAGGCATAGTACCTGGGAGTAGATCGATGTTGCAATCATAGGATCAGTGCGGTGGTAGCTTCTCAGCTTGCTTTTTACAAAACACATCAGAGAAATCACAATAACATTCAGGGAGATTTTTCACAGATAATGGTGGTGCAATGAGTTGAAAAAGTAGAAAGGCAATTTTCAAAACAGAAAGCACTCCAAGACTTAAGTTCATTGTTAGACCAATCTATAACAGGTTTGTGTAATCTGAGCCATGGAAGTCTGAGAATCAGGGGAGCGGAAGGACTTTGGATAACAAGAAAAGATAAACGTTCTTGGTGAAATATGCCAACGCGAAATAGGACTTCGTATGTAGATTTGAAGATGAATTCAGAAGACAAGGGGTTATTGTCAATAGCCAGAACTCGAAGAGGTTGCTGCAAGTGAAAGAGAGGAAGCCCCAATTGTGCTGCATAGGTAATCAATAGTCAATGAAGTTTCCAGCCGCACCGGAATCGACAAAGTTTTAGCATTAAAGGTGATAGTTGCTGGTAGAAAGAGTTTCAGTGGTTCAAATTTGGTAGGAGACTTAAAAGTACCTAGAAGGAGCTCCTCCTTAACTTCTAGGTCATGGAGTTTCCCTACTTCTGGGGACAATTTCTTACAAAGTGTCCTTACCCAGCACAATAGAGACAAAGTCCATCCTCAGGAGACAGATGAGTGCCGCCAATTTGCATAAGCTCTTCAACCGAAGATATTGGTTGAGGAAAGGTCTGAGCAGGCCAAGGAAAGGTCTTAGGGAAGTTGGAACGAGCTGTAGACCTTTCTGCCTGCCGTTCACGAAAGCGGGTATCAATCTGGATGCATAGAGTAATCAAGTCTTCCAACGGGATGGGTAATTCTCTAGATACGAATTCATCCTTGAGGCGGTCAGAGTGTCCCTGCCAAAAGGCTGCTGTAAGTGCCTGATTGTTCCAAGAAGTCTCCACGGCAAGGGTACGAAATTCAATAGCGTATTGTCCCACGGAACGAAACCCTTGGCAGAGCTGCATCAAACAGGAGGAGGCAGCAGAGATTCTTCCTGGAGCATCGAAGACCTTACGAAACATACTCAGGAAATCAGTAACATTATTGACTAGAGGATCGTCTTTTTCCCATAGGGGAGAGGCCCAGGCCAAAACATTGCCCTCCAACAAGGCGATGATGTAACCAACCTTTGCACGATCCGATGCAAAATGAGATGGTTGAAGTTCAATTGGATTCGGCACTGATTAACGAATCCACGGCAAGCTTGAGCATCACCATCAAACCGTGAAGGCGGAGGTATGCAGGGCTCTCTGATAGATAGATAGACAGGCAGATAGATAGATAGATAGATAGATAGATGATAGATAGATAGATGATAGATTAGATTGATAGATAGATAGATAGATGATAGATTAGATAGATAGATAGATTGATAGATAGATGATAGATAGATAGATGATAGATAGATAGATAGATGATAGATAGATAGATAGATAGATAGATGATAGATTAGATAGATAGATAGATAAATGATAGAGAGATAGAGATGATATATAGATAGAGAGAGATAGATAGATAGATAGATAGATAGAGATGAAAGATAAATTATAGATAGATAGATAGATAGATAGATAGATAGAGAGAGAGAGAGATAGAGAGAGATAGATAGATAATAGATAGAGATATTAGATGATAGATAGATAAATGATAGATGAATGATAGATAGAGATAATAGATGATAGATGGTTCTGCTCAGGCCCAGATTTACCATTAGGCACGCACCTGTGGTTGGTGGGGTGGCTGTCAATAAAAAATGAGTATGGTTTGGGGGTGGGGCTAAGGGTGCCAGGCTTTTTGTGCCTACAGGCTCCTGAAGTGTAAATCCGCCCCTGGACATCTCAGAACCTTTTTCTGAACCTTCCATTCTCACGTTATTATCATTTGCCCTCCCCCACTCTTTATTGTCTACAGCCTGAATTCCCTTGTTTAATCATTTATATGCCAATCCCTTTAAGGCTGATTTCAAAGTTCACATCATCAAAGTAAAGATTCCAGCTATTGCCTAATGTGGGAAAGTCCCAGTCCAGCTGGGAAATCTCCAAGTCATTACCCTGGATTGTAGGAATGATGTAACACTAGTCAGGCCACAAGGTCCGGTATCTACTTTAACATTTCCCCCACATTCTGTGCATTTCTTTAATGTTCTCCATAGAATATTTACCAATGAATAGAAAGGGTTCGCTGTGTTCTTATTTACATTAGCACAATTCATTGCTTACTCAAGTCACAGGTTCTTTGTGCCTAATTATTCCTGGTATAAGCAGAACATTCTGTGATGTTACCAATACCTGTTCCATATCGATGGTATTCTGATTATAGAACTGAAAGTGGAGATGTAATAACTGTACATTATAAAGCAGCTGCGTTATTTATTATAATACACGATTTGTCATGTGACTGGTGGCATAGCTAAGCAATGTTTATAAGGATATTATTTACTATTCATAGCTTTGTGTGTTTTATATAGATTAACACAGAGTTAAGGTTCATACATACGTTCGATTTAAAATAAACAAGAATCTGCTTCTCTCCACAGAATATTTAAAGGGATATGGCCATTAAAATAATAATAATAATAATAATAATATAAAATTTTTTCTTGATATAGCTAAACAGAAGGCTCTGTTGTGTAAAGGGCTTTATTTGAATAGAAAATATAAAAGGGTAGTTTATTTTTATATCTTAAAATACAATCTCCCACGATTCATAGCAAGATGGCTTTTCTTTTTAATGGTTGACAGAGGTGTTTCAGATTTTGGTCTGTACACATGTGCGATCACAGGGCCCGACCTGAACGCATGTTTCAGCTGAATATCATTTAATGTATGGGCGGTTGGTTGGACGAAATGCCCGATTGGTCGGCTTATCAATGTTGCCCCGACCAAGCGCCCGTATAATTAATATCCAATTATTCAATGAAAACTTGTTTCCATTTATTAAATGGGATCAGTCAGGTTACTGGGAAATACAGTCCGTTGTTCAGGGCGAATGTATTCACACAGACACACTTACATACACACACTTACACACACAGGGTTATTCACTAAAAGTTCTTATCGTTTAAAATGGTGCTAATTTTGCCCAACCAATCAGATGTTAGCTTTCAAATGTTAAATAATATCTGATTGGTTGGGGCTAAATTAGCACCATTTTAAACGATAAGAACTTTTAGTGAATCTCCCTGTTAATGTACAATTTACACAATAATCAAGGATTTATCTGTTTCATGTACATGGCACTGTCTCCCAGCACAGCAGAGGTGGTAGGTGCCCAAGTGACCCACTTTACTGCTAGACATCAATGAATGAAATTCCATAGAGCACCACTGGAACCAGTACAACTCCAGTAATAATAATAATAATACTAAAAGGTTCAGTCTGTACTATGAGAAATGTTTCTATTTCCATTTATTATTAACTCACCCATCCAACCCTTGGATCATCTTCAGGGCGACCTCCATTCTCAGAGTCTGACTCCATCCCTTATAAACCAATCCAAATCCCCCTTCCCCAATCTTCACTAATCCCGTTAGATCGTCTGCTGGAAGCTGCAACATCTTCTTGTGCTGCTGCTCAGTTCTCAGTTTAAAGTGAAACTCACTGACAACATTGTGAATGGAACTTTAAATAGAGAGGGGGGTGGAATTTCCTGTTATAAATTTCTCAATCGGTGTCACCACTAAGATACTGATCCAACCTCCTGTGCTGCAGTAAATGGCACGTGGCTGTTAATGTCAAATTAAAAGTGTGTTCTTAGAAGTGAATTTGTGTGTTGTAAATATGTAGGTTACATCTCTGATATTCAGTTAGATCAAATGGACTTGAAGTTTAGTTCTGGAAGACGTTTGGCTTGTCATACGATTGGATCTCTCAATACACAAGAATCTGTGTACCCTGGAATGTGTCCCAATCAGCATATTACAGCCAGGTGTTAGGGACCTCCTGAATGAAAGGTGATGATTACATTTAGCTAAGAGGGGTTAGTAAACTTCCCAGTGTACGGCATCAAATCAGCATTTTACAGACAATTGGTCGAGACCGCCACCATTATTTAGGCTTGGTTTCTTTATTTTGACAAATATACCTTTAGGGCACGGTCACACTGGCAGCGCAAACTCAATCGCATGCGATTTCATTTGCGATTTCGTTGCGTTTGCGCATGCATTTTTTTCATTAACTATTGAAAAAGCATGGGATTGCGATTTAAAATGCAGAACGCAAATCGCAAACGCAATCGCATCGCACCCGAAAACACGCATTTTCGTGCGTTGCCGCGTGTTCAATGATATGAAAAAAGCGCAAATGCAAAAAATGCGCAGCAGTTTTGGCCTAGCCCTTACCCCTCTTTTGAACCAGTGTTTTTCTTTGTAAACATTACAGATTTCAAACGGGAAAACTTACATACAGGTAAATCACCCCCCTAAATCCCTAAACGGTAATAGTTTGAAATGTGAAATATATAAGTCTAACCTGAAATCCTGCACAATGTCCTGTTTCCTCTTTTTCTGTTTCCTGGTTCTTCCAGTTAGCAAATGTAAGTTATGGATTTGACAGTTGACATCACAGCCAATGACTGAATGTTAATCCCCTAGCTGCCTCTTCTGAGCATGCCCAGGCTCAGTACAGGCTCAGTACAGGTTTCTAAATTGCTCAGTTTCCATGAGGCATCCAGAAGCATAGCAGGCATTCATATATGGTATGTTTTGTCTGATCCTATCATTTTGGTTCCTGCCTGTACTTCTGGGACTCTCAGGACTCAGTCTCAATACTTTGCGCTTTAATTCCTGGGGGCAACCATGTCCAGCAAGGGTTCACCAGCATCCTAGCAAATGGGTTTGTCTAGGAAATTGGGGTATTGAGCTGGAAGGAGACACAGGATTGAATTCTATATCAATACGTTATATTTATTATTGTTCTAGAGATCATTGGTATATAAATATTTGGATTTATATATGTGAGCAGATTAGTCATGTTTAAAGAGGTCTGTCATAGGGCTGCACTTCTTATTCCTGAATGGGCAGAACATGAACAAATCCAAGCCCATGAGGATTTGTCCATGGATATCGCTAGATGGGTTGGACTGGATGGACGTATGTCTTCATTCAACCTCAAATACTATACTATATCGGTTTGCTCGACTTTAATTCCTTAATTGCGTCGGCTTATGCGGAAGTTATCCCCTCAGACTCCGCAATCGATGTTATATGTTGATAGTGGCACTCTATTTAGCACAAAAAAGTCACTGCCACTTTGCCATGCACTAAGAGCCCCTATTGGAATGTCACATCACCTGAGCTACTGCACCCGGGAGCCAATAGCATCTCTCGGTGCATCCCCCTTTTGTATACTTGTACATTACCTTTTGTTTTCTAATGCCTAAGCTGTCTACAAGACTTGTTGGCTTGGTGACTATTCTTTGCCAAAAGGAGGCAAGTGTGAAAACACATACTGCATCTGTGCTATACCAGAAAAAATGGTGACACTTTAATTTAATTTATAAAGTTTTCATAAATGTGTCCTTTCCCTAAATTGCAATCATCCTGTACTATACTTTCTATGCTCCTTAACCAAAGAAGGTCCAAAATTCCATTGCATGTTGGAAAGATATGATAAAGCACCACTGCCACCTACTGGACTCAAAATATCATAGCATCTTTACTTTCAGCTATTTATTGTGCTGGTTATTAGCTTGAACATGCCCAGATGAGGCAGCTAGGGGATTAGCATTCAGTCATTGGCTGTGATGTTATCTGTCACATTCATGATTGAAGAACCAGAAAGATATCAAGAAATGTGTATGAAGGGAACTGTGTAGGTAGTCTTTGTGTTCTGGCGGTTCAGGATTTGGCCAGTAGTAAAAGTATAAAAAAGGAAGCAGCCACCCTCTGACTTGGAGATTCCCCATAAGCCTGAGACTTAAATAATAGGTAGGCCCAGTTAAGGTGAGATTGGATTCTGTTATAGATCACTCCAGGAGTGATAGATAGGAGATTTAGTAAGTATTAGGGTCCTGGGGACATAGTGGCAGACATAGGGGTAGAAGATTCTACTTCAGTGACTCGAGAGCTGGGGTGGCATTTACAAGCTGATTGTTATTTAAACTGTTTCCGATCCCTCTGGTGTGTGAGTATTTATGTGTATCTGTGACATGCTATGTCACCTCTATTGTCCTACTTACAATGCTTTATTAATATTTTTCTGTTAATTAATAAGATACTGTTTAAGTTCAAGACCCACTAGCACCCATTTATTGTATTATACCTAGAGTGGTAGTTCAACATATGCAAGTTCCCACTTGTCTTGTGCATAGAATCTGGGTAAGACTGACAGTCTCTGGATCAAATTAAGTACCCCCATTTTACTATCGCCTTACATGTACAATTAGCTCAGATTTAGAGAATTTGTGATTTTTTTTTTACACTTCAGCCACCTCAGGCTAAAAATGTTGGGTGGGTGAGGCTTGAGCAGTTAAAGGGTCCACTATGCTCATTTAACCAACTTAACATTATCTGAAATTACTATTTGAGAGAAGTAAAAATGTGGTACTCACATATTTATCTGTGCTTGCTTTGTCATTAAATTATTAATGTTTATTGAGTGCTGCTAATTTCCCCCACCCTCCCTTACTCACTGCCTTCTTGTAGTGTCTGTGACACCTATACGTTTTGACACTGCTCTGCTTATACTTCTCCACCTCCCTCCCTCCCCTTTTCTCTGCTGATTCTCTTAAATGTTGCAGAAAGTGTGCTGACAGGCAGCCAGAGATCCTAGTAAGAGGTCAGGGATGGAGAACATATTATAATTTCTGCTTCTGGAGTGACAGGTCTTTCCCTGTAAATGCTGTGATTTCAAATGATCATTTCTGAGGGTCTACAGCTGAGGGTCTTAGCTACAGAGTTAAAATCTGAAAAAAGTAGTAGAGTCTTATTGTATCTACATTTTCTCGATTAATTTTTTTTAAATTACATTTTTAAGATTAAAGATACCCTTTAAACCCAATTAAAGGAAAAAATATTTATACTTTTTTTCTCCAAATCCCCCCAAACTGCGATACCTTCTTAAAGCCCGATCTTGACTCTTGTTGACTTTCTGTTGCTCTTCGCTATCACACCTAATAACTGACTGCTGCTGTCTGAGCCACCTCCACTGAGCATATGGAAGCTTGCAAAAAGCTTAAGGCATAAGCTGTGGAAAAGGGGGCAGCTAACACTGTAGTGTAGTGCCTCCTGTTAAATGTTAAATATTGTCAGTACTGGACTTTAAATCTATTGGCTAGAGGCCTTAAAAGGAATAGTTCACTCCCAAGGTGAACTATTCCTTTAATATATTGATGATGTTAAGGAGCTATGCCTTACCTCCCGTTCTTCAATCAATATCTCAGGAGTGAACTATTCCTTAAATGGGCAGTGGCCTGCTTCAAAATAAGCAATTGCAGTGCACTTGTGAGACCACAATGCTGGGAAAAAAGACCCATGATCCACTTTTTAACAAGATAAGGTTAGTATCTCAACAGCCACACCAATATGAGAAGTGAGATAAATGTTTATATGTCAACATTTTCTGATTCAATTGAAATGCGATGTGCATTATCCTTATTTTGTTAAATTCAGCCCTAGTAAATAAAATGTATCTAGTATTTAACAGTGTTATGACTTGTCCCTACTGATATAGTGTGGTTTCTTTTTATTTGGTTAATGCTACTTTGATTGTAGTTTTCCTGTGCCTTTTACAGTATCACACCACTAGATGTCCTCCATTAGTATTAACTTCCACTGAGGATTCCAGTGTTTATTGTATCGTTCCCTTTGGTCCTATAATAAAGGTATCGAATGTCCTTCTATATGTTTGGGGACTACTCTGCTTTAAAGAAATGTTTTTAAATCAATTTTTCATTATTTTATATTTGAATTTTCTAATAAAAGTTAAGTTTAGGGTAAGATTGTGCGACTGTCAACATGTTCTATATTTTACAATTAAATGCATATGCTTGTGAATGTTCTCATTCATCCAGGTCATGGTATATCTGTTGTATTCAATTAGATCAACTGGACTTAAAGTTTAGTTCTTGAAGACGTTTTGCTAGTCATCCGACTGGCTTTCTCAATTCAGAATGACTTGTACAAGAATATGTTGGCAATAAATACCCTGGAAAGTCCCAATCAACATATAACAGCTCAGTGTCAGGGACCTCCATATAACAGCAAGGTGTCAGGGACCTCCATATAACAGCAAGGTGTCAGGGACCTCCATATAACAGCAAGGTGTCAGGGACCTCCATATAGCAGCAAGGTATCAGGGATCTCCATATAACAGCAAGGTGTCAGGGACCTCCATATAACAGCAAGGTGTTAGAGACCTCTTGAATTTAGTAGGTAAATGGATACTTACCAACAGTTCCGTAATCTGCAGGACCGTCCCACCTCTTCTGCAAATGTCCCTAGATCTACAGGAGGGGTGATTAGTGGAGGGTAAATTATATGATTTACTGTTTGCCATTGCAGGCACATAATGCTCTGTAGTAACTTGTCTATTCTCATGAAATGGACCGAGAAATCTGTAATCCAGTTATTCAGTTAGAAATTGTGTAATTGGTGTTTAATGGCAAAAATATACATGTCCTTCCTTCCATATATAGCTATTGGATCTGTTCTACCCCCTTACTTTCTGCAGCTATATCTGCATGGATACCCAAATGAAAACACCCTTTTCGCAAACTTCAGGTTTAATTGTAAATCCTTCTTTGGGCAGCAGGTGTCAGTATTTCACTGTTCACTAGTTCAAACCTTTCATGTAAAACAAATGGTTTGGTGGAAATAATCACATTGTTTTGTCAGTCTTTCTACCTAAGAGGATAATTGTGTATTCTCTCAGTCAATGATAACACCAACTTCCCACCTGTCTAATCATTTTCAATACACTGAATTGTTTACATGGGGGATTAGTTATATGTACTTTTCAAACTAGACATGTTAACCCTTGTCAACTGCCAGAAAGTCTGATCCCTCCCAACATATGTATGCATGTATGTATGTATGTATATGATTATTTATACAGCGCCACCAGGGGACGCAGTGCTGTACAATATAGAATACAAAAAGTCATACAAGGGGGATAGTAAATAAATACATAAATATAAAAATAAGTATGTGCATCATGAAATATACAAGTGCTTGAAACATGTAACATGGGGAAAGAGGTCCCTGCCCCATAGAGCTTACAATCTACTGGGTAACATACAGATACACAGGAAAGGGTGGAAGTGCCAATGTAATAACTGGTGCAGTGTCAACAGTCCTATGTTGTGCTGTTGTCTGAGGGAACCAAAATGCCACATGGACAAGGTATAAACATGCCCACCCTGGCCAGGCCTGACTGCCCCTGCAATGCTCAAGCCTGTGGACTGCCCCCCCCAAGCGTCATCAATCCGGGATGGCAGAACAAACTCCTTAACGGTGTGTCTGTGGATATTTTGATAATTAATAATAATTAATAATAATTTGCCTGGTCTATGGTGAATAGAGTCATTATGCAGTCGTTATCTCCCTTATTACTGATGGACCCAAACCCGAGATTGGGCAGAACTTTATGAGATCGGAAAAACTCGAACTATCCAAACTCTATCCAATTTCCTGAACTTGCAGCCATATTTTCAATAATTACCGAATTTATGGACCGTTCGTTAACTCTCAATACGGTAACCCTTGAATGTAGTCCTCGGTAACCCTTGAATGTAGTCCTCGGTAACCCTTGAATGTAGTCCTCGGTAACCCTTGAATGTAGTCCTTGGTAACCCTTGAATGGTTGCTCGGTAACCCTTGAATGTAGTCCTCGGTAACCCTTGAATGTAGTCCTCGGTAACCCTTGAATGTAGTCCTCGGTAACCCTTGAATGTAGTCCTTGGTAAAATGGTAACCCTTGAATGTCGTGCTCGGTAACCCTTGAATGTAGTGCTTGGTAACCCTTGAATATAGTGCTCGGTAACCCTTGAATGTAGTCCTCGGTAAGCCTTGAATATAGTGCTCGGTAACCCTTGAATGTAGTCCTCGATAACCCTTGAATTTCGTGCTCGGTAACCCTTGAATGTAGTGCTCGGTAACCCTTGAATGTAGTGCTCGGTAACCCTTGAATATAGTCCTCGGTAACCCTTGAATATAGTGCTCGGTAACCCTTGAATGTAGTGCTCTGTAACCCTTAAATATAGTGCTCGGTAACCCTTGAATGTAGTCCTCGGTAACCCTTGAATGTAGTCCTCGGTAAGCCTTGAATGTAATGTTTGTTTTTCCATAAACCTTAAATGTATTATTCGGTAACCCTCAAATGTAGCTTTTGTTTTTCGTAACCCTTGAATATGTAGCGTTCAGTAACCCTTGAATGTAATGTCCAATTTTCTGTAACCCTCAAATGTATTGTTCGGTAACCTTCGAATGTAATGTTCGGTTTCGGTAACCCCCGAATGTAGCGTTAGTTTTCAATAACCCTTGAATGTATTGTCCGGTAACCCCCAAATGTAGCATTAGTTTTCGGTAACCCTCGAATGTAATGTACGGTAACTCACGAATTTAATGTTAGATTTTCCGGAACCCTTGAATGTATCGTTCGGTAATCCTCAAATGTAATGTTCATTTTCGGTGACCCTCAAATGTAATGTTTGTTTTCGGATACTGTTTATTTTAGGGAAACTCCCATGAGCCACGGTACAGGGGCCATGACACTATACACCACAGGGGTTGGTGGTTTGTTCTGTGTGTCTGGTTCGGTTAGCATCTCTGACTGGGGGTGGCACGTTTTGGTGGCCATCTCAGTAACTTATTTTGCCTACAAATTCCTGAATGTTTGATGGATGTTTCTTCATGAATATGAATTAAGGTGGCCATACATATACCGATATTACTTGCCCGACCGAGCGCTCACGCAACATTAGTTCGATCTTGCCGGAATCGCTTCTCCCGATCTTCAATGCGACCGACATGCGATCGCAAAATGAACGGTCGCATAGAAGATCGGGAGAAGCAGTGCTGGCAGGATCGAACAAACGTTGCGTGAGCGCTCGGTTGGGTAAGTAATATCGGGTATATGTATGGCCACCTTTAAAGCTGATCTGGAGATATTTGGGTAGTAGAGTGGATATGTAGAGGCTCCTGATTAAGTAAAGGAAGAGGTATGGGTCTATACAACTTAAGGGTTTACTGATCACTAGACCTACATAGAGCTGCTGTACACGAGAAACCATACTGCAGCCCTATGGACATTCACAAGCACAGGTTGACAATTGCACTGATAAACTGGTATCGAATTATGGCGGCAGACATTTTGCGTTGACCAAAAACCAGAATTGATCTAACTAGAGGGCTAAGTTATGACTCCCTATATTGGCTTCCATGGTAACCATGGAAATGTGAATGGCTTAGAAACAATAAAGGATGAAATTACAGTCCCAGATTGAAATTAGGCCCAGACACACTTGTATCAGCAACACACAGACACACAACAGGCTCCTGTATCAACCACACAAACCCAGACGGTCGATCTGGTGAACATTATTCTAATTAATTCTGCAGCGTAGATGGCAGGTGTTAGGCTTTCAGCGCACAGTTAAAATCGAAGCGTCTAATCATCATTCGGCCCCTATAACCTGTTACTAACCATACGGCTTTTCCTTAACAGATTTCTACCAAAGATCCCTCCCTCTCCCCCCCCCCTCCTCGTTTGCACTTTCAAAATTATGCTAATTAGATAAACGCAGATATGCTCATTAGTCTAATTGACGTGATTTGAAATGCAAATGCTTGTAACGATGTAAAAATATTTAACGGCGCGTGTTCGAGAGGTGGGGGGCGGAGGTGGGAGTTTGGGAATAATCCCATTAGGGATGATCAGATGTTTACCAGCAGGTTAATTCGGCAGTACAGACCTTGGCCTTTGGATTTGTGCAATTGTTTTCTTATGTGTTGGAGGGACAGGAAAGGATCAGGATTCTGGGAATTTCTCTGTTTACCCAATATCGAAACCCATGCTGTCCGCATCAAAAATAGAGTTTGCATTTGTTTCGATATCAGATAGACAGTAACAAATGCAGTGAGGCCACCTACATTACAAACCATTGATGTGAATCACCAAACGCGATCGGCAGGCACTAAGACCTTATAGTGTCCACAGATGTGGCGTTATAATCGACCGATACCGTGTATGGTTGTGTATGTGACCCGCCGATGAAATTGTGTGTATTGTATCGGCCCAATTTGGTTATCAGGATGGACAAAACTTTACCACCACCCACAATCAGCTAAACATATTGCTGCGTCTATGGCCACCTTTAGGGAAAAGAAACATAATTAATAAGTTACAATTGTCAGAGACCCACGTGATCTGGTCTTGCAAAAACTCATGACCATTGAGAAAAAATATTGCAGTGTTTTCGCCCTTGTAGGGTGAATGGGTGCCCCTCACTCCCTAAAATGTCAAAAACTACAAAATTGTGATATTTATTTTTCCTGTGCCCCCCCCCCCCCCCCCCCCCCCCCAGCTTTTGTGCCAGGCCCCTGACATTTTCGATTTTCCGCTTTTAAACCCGCTGATCACGCGTACTTGGGAGCTGCACTTACACCACAGCCCAACTGGTCCTAAGCCTGAGTGAAGGACCTACTTGAAGAAAAGGCAACATTCAGACACCTAATATTGTTGCCGCTTTTCTGTGGATTAAACGTATTCTACAATTTAGTGGGAGATAGATCACTAGCTGCCATCTCCCAATTTAATTTAAAAGCTGAGATCGGCCTGTGTTCACTTACAAAATCCTGCAGCTCTCGTCTCCCCCTGGTGGCAGTTCCCCCCATTTTTGGTGTTCTACTGACATATGTAACTCAATGGAGCTCAGTCGGAAATGCTGCCAGCAGGGGGAGACGGAGAGTTGCAGGATCATGTAAGTAAACACATGCAGATCTTAGCTTTTAAATTAAATTGGGAGATGGCAGCTAGTCTTTCCTATCTCCCATTGAATTGTAGAATCCATTTTTGAAAAGATGTTTTTATGGGTGGCGTTCCCCTTTAAGCAGTGGAATGTAAATTGTGTAAACAGAGCTCTGTAGTAACTCTCCTCTTCTCAATGAGAGTGATATGGTCTGTTATCCAGTTATTTCTATAGAAATTGTGCAAAAATATATATTTCTCTGGTTTCCCTAGAAAACCCATTCTGCTCCAGGGGAAAGTCAGAGTAACAAAAGTAAACCTGTTTGGTTTTTATGGGTTTATGGATTACAAAATGGTGCCCTGGTTTGTTAATAATCCTCAATGATCAAAATGTCAAAATAAATGTTAATAACTTTAACTGGTTCTATTTTACTTTTCGCACCCAGAACGAGTCGTGTAGCAGTAAAAAAGACTCCTTATTAGACATGGGCCACCATTTACTTACATTAACAGGGTGCCAGCACCCTGTTTTTTCAGCCTTCCTTATGGATGGGGCATCCCTCCCCGGAACCACTGTCCATGAAATCAAGGCCAAACTCTATGTAAATGAATTAGTCAATTTTCCTTAAATATGTTATTAAATATTGCACACACTGATCACAGCTGCACAATACCCCCAGACCTTATCAGGTACAACAAAGGTGTATGAGTTGTATACGCAGATGTCAGTAGGGTTAAAGGGTATAGTCACCCCCCACTCAAATGTATGTTTACCTTCAGCATGCAAGAACCTCAAGTCTGCAATAGTTAACTGATCCTTGGAGGCAGGAATCCGTCATCTTCTTCTTGCCAACAGTTCCTAACTTCCATGTACAGCCAATGGACGGCAAGAGTACCGACAGGCACTATACTTGCCCAGCAATCCGGAAGCCTTTAGCAAGAACACCATCAGGGTTGAGTCTTGCCCAATAATCAGGGAGTCTCCAGCAAGAACACTATCAGCCATTAGAGATATCTGTTGTATTCAATTAGATCAACTGGACTTGAAATGTAGTTCTTGAAGACGTTTCGCTAGTCATCCGACTGGCTTTCTCAATTCAGAATGACTTGTACAAGAATCTGTGGCAATTATGTACCCTGGAAAATCCCAATTAGCATATCACAGCCAGGTGTTAAGGGTGTGATTAGATAGTGGCTAAGAGGTGTTATAGGAACGCCCAGAGTAAGGTGTTAAAACAGCATTGTACATGGCAGACAGTTGGTGTCGAACCCCCCCACCTCTTTTTCTTTATTTTCACATAAATGGCCTCCTTAACACCTCTCTTGAACCAGTCACGTTCCTTCGCCAATATGTTTACATTACAATCTTCAAAGGTATGTCCTTTATCCTTAAGATGCAGGTACACGGCTGAGTCATGACCCGAGGAATTGGCTCTTCTGTGCTGGGCCATACGTTGATGCAGTTGCTGTTTGGTCTCCCCCACATGCAAATCAGAGCATTCTTCACTGCACTGCACTGCATATATGATGTCGCTTTTCTTGTGTTTTGGTATTGGGTCTTTCGGATGTACCAATTGCTGCCTCAGTGTGTTGTTCGGTTTAAAGCAGACAGGGATACGATGTTTTTTGAAAATTCTTCTTAATTTCTCTGAGACCCCTGCTACATATGGGATGACCATGTTCTTCCTCCTGTCTTGCTTTTCCCCTTCACTGTTGGTATTCGTGTTCTTTTCTTTCCTTCTACTTCTTTTGACAAAGGCCCAGTCTGGATATCCACAAGTTTTAAGGGCTCCTCTGAGATGTTTCATTTCTTTAGCCTTCGCCTCTGTGCTAGTGGGGATGTTCCTGGCTCTGTGTTGCAGGGTTCTGATGACACCCAGCTTGTGATCTAAAGGGTGGTGGGAGTCAAACATCAAATACTGATCTGTGTCTGTTGGTTTTCTGTAAACCTCTTCTTCCAGTTTACCATTTTCCTTAACTTCTACCAAGCAGTCCAAGAAAGACAGTTTGTTGTTTTGTACCTCTTCCCTTGTGAATTTAATGTTTTGGTCTACCGCATTAATGTGTTCTGTGAAAGCTTGTAATTCCTTCTGGTGGATTTTAACCCAGGTGTACCTGCATCTTAAGGATAAAGGACATACCTTTGAAGATTGTAATGTAAACATATTGGCGAAGGAACGTGACTGGTTCAAGAGAGGTGTTAAGGAGGCCATTTATGTGAAAATAAAGAAACCAAGCCTAAATAGAGGTGGGGGGGTTCGACACCAACTGTCTGCCATGTACAATGCTGTTTTAACACCTTACTCTGGGCGTTCCTATAACACCTCTTAGCCACTATGCAATCACGCCCTTAACACTTGGCTGTGATATGCTAATTGGGATTTTCCAGGGTACATAATTGCCACAGATTCTTGTACAAGTCATTCTGAATTGAGAAAGCCAGTCGGATGACTAGCGAAACGTCTTCAAGAACTACATTTCAAGTCCAGTTGAACTAATTGAATACAACAGATATACCATGACCTGGATGAATGAGAAACTTCACAAGCCATTAGAGATGTTCCAAACTGTTGAGTTTTGTTCCGATTTTGAACTTTCGAAATTTTCGGAAAGTTCGAGTTTCGTTTTTTGTAAATCGTCTTCTTTCGATTTTCGATAATCTTCTACTTTTGAATTTCGATTGTTGAAAATCGTCTACTTTCGATTGTTGAAAATCGTCTACTTTCGATAATCATCTATTTTTGATTTTCGATTTTTGAAAAAAATCAAAAATTCGAAAAATCCGGATTCCGTGAAATTTGGGAGTTCCGAAAGTTTTGTCGGGATTTCGAAACCCTCAGATTCGATTCAAAACTGGTTTCTATTCGTACCCACATTACATCTCTATCAGTCATGAGCCTTGCCTAGTAATCCAGAACCTTGCCCAGCAAACCAGAAGTCTTCAGCAAGAAATCCCATCAGATGTGAACCTTGCTTAGCAATCCAGGAGTCGCCAGCAAGAACTCCATCAAGTGTGAGCCTTGCCCAGGAATCCAGAAGTGTCTATCCAGAACACCATTAGGTGAGAAGCTTGCCTAGCAATCCAGGAGTCTCCAGCAAGAACTCCATCAAGTGTGAGCCTTTCCCAGGAATCCAGAAGTGTCTATCCAGAACACCATTAGGTGAGAAGCTTGCCCAGCAATCCAGGAGTCGCCAGCAAGAACTCCATCAAGTGTGAGCCTTGCCCAGGAATCCAGAAGTGTCTATCCAGAACACCATTAGGTGAGAAGCTTGCCTAGCAATCCAGGAGTCTCTAGCATGTCAGAACAAAGCTGTTGACCTTATCACTCACCCACTGATTCCCCTCTGTGACAGTACGCAATACCCGCCAACAGATAATTATCTATGAGGAAACAAGGGAGCAAACAAATCGCCAAGACATTTCTTGTTTTTTCTATTTTCCTACAAATCAACAAGACATTACATGCTACTTAACCCCAACAATTAAGTAGAAGCCCGGGCACAACATTATGGTGGGATGCGAGGGAAATGTCTTGCTCCTGCCAATCCTGCGTGCGGTCAGAATTATCCCTGCGAAACGATTGTTATTTTCTAGGCAGCTAAAAACATGAAAACGAAAATCAAACATTTTACTTCTTTTCTTAAAAAAACCCACAAATTCATCTTGTGCTACACTGGCACCATTCAAACCGGCTCTTTTAAAGCTGATACCAATTACAGCTGTCAATGTCTATCCTCGTAAAGACTGAGCAACTCTACATTCTCCGTACCTGTAACACCCGACAATTTATTTATTCCTGACATTTTGTCGCACAAAGGAGGGGGGGGGGGGGGGGGGGGGGGGGGGGGGGAAGTAAAAAGACATTTCCATGTTTTCTAGATTGCTTTGTGTACTTAATGGCATTCAAATATGCAACATTAATTAAATCTATTTAGAGTACATAATATGAATTAAAGAAACGGCAGATTGCAATATTTATATAATTAATCGACTCGTATAATAAGCGATTTTCGCTTGTATTTGCGGAGAAGCAAGAAAGAAAAAAGAGTGGGGGTAATGCCGAGGAAGTCATTATCAGAGACGAGGAGAATGGTATTAACTGTGCTCTGTATTAATGGGTAAACAGAAATCAGTCAGGAAAAATAATATTTATTTCATTTTCCAACCACATTAAGTAATGAACTACCTTTAATCGTGGAATGGGTACCCGGAGAGTTAATGTATTCATCCAGCCTCACTTGTGCTGCAGTTACGACTTTTGACAGCAATGATTTGTGGGCAAGGAGAAATTTAAACTGTTTCAGAAGTGAGACCGGATCCATAAATTAACCCTCTGAGGTGAAGAATTTAGAAAGTTGGTGCTGTTGCATGTTCCTTACACTAAATTTGACAGGCTGTATCTTGGGAATCAGATGGAATACAAATTTACTGTTTGATTTTTCGAAATATGGACAATGAATTTGGAAATGGAGATTTCATTTTTGTGTATACAGTTATGAGCAACTATAATGCATTCACTTTAAAGGGGCACTAAACCTGTAATTTCATGTAGCTTGCATCTGTATCTATTATTCACAAGGAAGTGAGATCGCTTATTCCCACCTCCCTGTGTATAATAGAACTTATGGAGTTCCAGAAATTCTGGTTTCGGAGTTTAACTTTCCTGCCGGCGCGCCTCCACTCACTGCTTTTTAACAGCAGATGGCGCTCTGCCCTGTTCAGCTCATATCTTTTGCGCCAGAGCCCAAACGGGACAGCGCGGGACAGCGCACCAATCGATCAGCTGTTGGTCAGTATTCCCAGGAGGAATAAGCGATCTCGCCTCTCTGTGAATAATAGATGCAAGCTACATGAAATTACCGGCTTATTGTCCCATACAATTCTTCCTAACAGTTTAACAAGCAAAAGTACAGTAATGCTTAACGTCAGTATTTATTATAGCTAAGTAACCAGATAATTTTGCACCTGTGATTTGATGTGTGATTTGTTTAAAGGGCAAGTTTGTCCTTTAAATAAAAAACAATATACAGCTAAATTTCTCCCTAAACCCCCAAACTGCAATAGTTAGCAATTTGAGAGATGTAAGACTAACCTGAAATACTGTCTGTGTTCTGTTATCATTCTTTCTGCTTCTTGGTTTTTCAGGTTAGCAGCTCTCAGCCATGGATGTGACTGTTGACATCACAGCCAATGACTGAATGTTATTTCCCTAGTTGTCTCCTCTGGTCATGTGCAAGCATAGGAGGATGTGACAACAACCTGGGAAGACGGCGGTGGATTGCAGGGTAAGTATGTCAGAGCAGGAATGTCAGAGAGGTTAGTAAGATTTGCGAGGTGGGTGTTTCTCGGGTGGGGATGGTAAGTACAAGGTAATGTAATCACTCCAATGATATATAATATATATATACTGTAAACACCAATGCTTTAGGCTGCACTTATACTACCGGTTGTTGTAATGCAGTGGAACATTGCGCTTAAGTGTGATGTTCCACTGCGTTAACGCACAGTATTAGCTACGGTCCTTATTTTTAATGCCACCGCTGTGTGTTAATGCAGAAAACTGCAGCATGCGGTGCGTTCTTGACAACCCACTTCGTCGCAGCGGTCCAGTGTGAACGGTGCCCTTCACTTCTATGGCTCATGCGTTTTGGTGCGATTTCCACGCACTCACCAAAATGTAAGCTAGCGTGAACAAAGCCTTATTGTTCTGTTGTTAGGCATCCTGGCAGTAAATGGGTCGATGCCCTCAACCTATAAGTCCTAGTGTAGTATTTCGCCAGGCTAAACAGTAAATGTCATCCTTCAATGCCCATGCCCTCTGCTCTCCGTGGATGGCTGCCTGTTGGAACCATGTTTTATTCATTAGAGAAAAGCTATCATTTCCACTGATAAATCACGGGTTGGCGAGCGTCAGGAAGCCGCAGGAAGGAGAACATTGATTTTTCACCCCTTACTCCGAGACTGCGATTCCGGGTGCCGCAGAACCGTACGAGTTGATCTCCTGATGTGCAACTATTTAAAGTCCATTTTACACGGTGCCCAATAATAGCACATTTCTCCATAGGAACAGCAAGGCCCAGCAGAGATTTCATAAACATATTAAGAAAGGGATACATCCAGATAGACAGAATACTGACATATTGGCACATCCAAAGGCAGCAAAGCAGATGGCTAAACGTACGTAATCTGTGATTTATTTATTCTTCCTGAGACACATTTCCAGGCATTAAGTTATCCAGGCGACACTGCGGATTTCTCTCCTCCTTCCTGCGGCCTCTGTATTCTTAATGGTCCTTTAGGGAAACACAATCGACTGATTTATTTAAAGGGCGAAATCTGAAGACATATGACAAGGGAGCGCGTGTGTTAAACCTGCGGCACGTAGGTGGTCATTAGGCTGAATGGAGAAACGTACACAGGGAAGGGTATCATTTCCACCCAGCGGAGCGTGCAGCAGGAGCAGAGGCCTTTAGACTGTACAAAGTGCAGGCGGAATATGTCCCTGGGCTAGGAATCAATACGACTCACGGCAGGGTCAGGACAATGCTGTGTTAGTTGTTTGTGAACTAACAATGCAGGGAGCAGTCTACCGAACTTTAAAATGAATTGAAGTGTACGTACTTATATGGGATAGCGGATGTTGGTGAGGAGCTTTTTTGGTGATTTGATTTACATTGATTAGATGTCGTTTTAGGATTGTGCTTGGGAAGGCATTAAAAGAGAATTTAACTCACAAACCAAGCCTAGTTCCCACATGGTAGGGCCCAAGAACATGATGGGCGCAATTCCTCCTACCCAGATGGCAACATCCGGCCATGTTTTAGGTATGTATTAGTGGTGTTTATGAACATAGCAGTTCGAATCTCCACCAAAGAAGGATCAGATGGGCTTTATTCTTCAGTTCAAGGAGGCTGTTGACATGGTGAGAAAACGGCTAGGCCAAGACAGCACTCTTACCAGCAGACCTGATCTCAACCCAGAACAGGTGTGTTCCTTGTTGGACTTGTGCCTGAATACCACCTATTTCAAATACAGGGATACGTTCTATAAGCAAAAACATGGATGTGCTATGGGATCTCCAGTTTCACCCATTGTGGCCAACCTTTACATGGAGGAGGTAGAAACACAGGCGCTTAATACCTTTAAGGGCATAGTACCCAGCCACTGGTTCAGATATGTGGATGACACCTGGGTTAAAATCCACCAGAAGGAATTACAAGCTTTCACAGAACACATTAATGCGGTAGACCAAATAATCAAATTTACAAGGGAAGAGGTACAAAACAACAAACTGGCTTTCTTGGACTGCTTGGTAGAAGTTAAGGAAAATGGTAAACTGGAAGTAGAGGTTTACAGAAAACCAACACACACAGATCAGTATTTGATGTTTGACTCCCACCACCCTTTAGATCACAAGCTGGGTGTCATCAGAACCCTGCAACACAGAGCTGAGAACATCCCCACTAGCACAGAGGCGAAGGCCAAAGAAATGAAACATCTCAGAGGAGCCCTTAAAACTTGTGGATATCCAGACTGGACCTTTGTCAAAAGAAGTAGAAGGAAAGAAAAGAACATGAATACCAACAGTGAAGGGGAAAAGCAAGACAGGAGAAAGAACATGGTCATCCCATATGTAGCAGGGGTCTCTGAGAAATTAAGAAGAATTTTTAAAAAACACCGTATCCCTGTCTGCTTTAAACCGAACAACACACTGAGGCAGCAATTGGTACTTCCGAAAGACCCAATACCGAAACACAAGAAAAGCGACATCATATACGCAGTGCAGTGCAGTGAAGAATGCTCTGATTTGTATGTGGGGGAGACCAAACAGCAACTGCATCAATGTATGGCCCAGCACAGAAGAGCCAATTCCTCGGGTCAGGACTCAGCCGTGTACCTGCATCTTAAGGATAAAGGACATACCTTTGAAGATTGTAATGTTAACATATTGGCAAAGGAACGTGACTGGTTCAAGAGAGGTGTCAAGGAGGCCATTTATGTGAAAATAAAGAAACCAAGCCTAAATAGAGTGCATTTCCCAAGCAGGCAGTCAATGAAAGTGGGCAGACCTGCACCACCCACAGCATTCATGGATAAACTCATTGTATTTTTCTTCTAAACTACTGCTCACAGACACAGGATACTGCAGGTACATATCCACCTTACACATATCTATCCTTACAACCCAGGTGACTTTTATCAGTGGAGATACCCTTTAATATTATTTTCCCAATGTCTCTGTAAAGACATCTTTCTATTTCACTCATGTTTCTTTTTTGCTATCCAGCTAAACCCCCCTTCAAGTTTTTATTAATTTGGCTTGAAAAAGCCAAATTACTGTTCTTTCTATTTCTTCTTCTTTGTCTTCTTCCGTTTTATTCTTCTGCTTTTTTGGACTGTATGGCTGAGGCCACACTGCAACGCACAGGAATCGCGCACAAAATCGCGAGCTTTATTGCACGCGATTGTGTGCGAGATTCTTGTGCATTTTGCCATTTGCAGGGCATATAGGAGAAGTGTGCTATCTTCTAGCTAAGGAATCCGCGGAAGCGTTACGGCGTTATCGGCGAATTTCTGGACATTTTTTCCCATAGACTATTCTTCGGTATTCTTCGGCTGAACGTTTGTTTGTTAATTAACGAACATTCGGTCGTAATTGTATGACTGCGGCTGTACATTTACGACCACTGTCGTACATTACCAAACTGCGATAACGCGAGTGTATGAATATGGCCTTAGGATCCAGGCTTTTACAATGGCCCAGGTAGATGATCATTTACAGCAGACCTGGGCAAAGTAAGGCCCGGGGGCCACATGCGGCCTAATTGTTTCAAGGCTGGATAATTAATTTATTTTTATTAAGTTTATTTTATTAAAAATTACCTGATCAATTGATTAATTGAGTTTGGAAAGGATCTACAATATTACATACCAAAATTGCAATTAATAATAAAAAAAAATGATCCAGGCATATTAATTGAAACTTTGATAAGCTGAATGCAGTTTTGCTATCTCTATAATGAAAATTTATTTGAACCTATCGGTCTGGCCCTTCACGACAATCCAAGTTTCTTGTGCGGCCCCCTGTGAAATTTAATTGCCCCCCCCCCTGATTTACAGCATAAATTCTACTGACTTTTTGGTCTACTGCGCTACATTGAATATTAACATCCTCTACACTATAGTAAAGAATATGAAGACCAATGCATAAAATGATTCATTAAACTTACACAAAGACTGCAATTCAGAAGCACAATAACCATTTAATAGATGACTGAATACGTCTGGAGTAACTTAAAACTATTATTTATACATTTGTCGTGCAAGAAACACTGTATGGGTCGCTTCAAACTGTCATAGAAAATGATGGAAACTATTGGAAATGATTGGATATAAAGTAATTGAAAAAATCCTGCATATGAATAGAAATAAAAGGAAACACATAAAAACAGTTCCTTTTCACAATCTAATAGACAGACGTCTCATCAATAATGAAATACCATCTTGGAGAACAAAAAATTATAATTTTCACAGCTGTTAAACACAAAAAGCAATATAATATTCTATCATATATGTATGTGTATTATTGGACTTGAAATTATTTGCCATCTTCTGAGCTTTCTTTGGGTTAACATGGTCAACCAAGGTCAGGTCTATGCGCTTAAGACCTGACCTTGAACAAGAAGTGTCAGTATTTATTGGATACAACAGGCAGCAGTGCTCAGAAGAATAAATCTACAGAGTACAGCAAATATCGATAATGATCAGTACTTTACAATGTAGAAGTTTTATCCCACCGCAGTCTTAAACGAACAACGATGGTGCAATATAATGATATCACAATGTATATTGCTACCGTGCAGTATTGTCCAATTAATACCACAGAGGTCCTTAAGGTTCGCTAGAAGTATTGTACAGCTGCAGTCGTACATTTTTGATCTTTGGCAGTAAAGGTTCTGTATCCTTATCGATCATATAAACCCCGCAGTATTGGACCTTTCTGTTGAATGACAGAAGGTCAATGACATATATCGATCTAGTTCAAACTTTTATCCATCCCAAAACATCTATAAAATAAAATAATCTACAGTAAGGACTCTGCCTGGAGGCACATTCTTCAAGGGAAAAAAAAAAATAATTCCTGGATCAAAACAGTGTATCAATAAATACATCTTTTTAAGGATCTGGTGAACTTATAATGAATTAATGTAATTGGAGTTTCATGACTCTTTAAGCTGAAGTGGCCTGTACAGACACTAATCCTGATCGGATGATATTGGTATTTTTCCATTGTTGTATGATCTTGGGACAATTGTACAACTGCGCCTTTAACGATCGTTACAGCGATCATAAATCTATGATAGCAATCTTAAATCGTTGACCCTGATCATAGAGTAACGATCGCCTATAGAATAGCATTGCATTATTTTACTACCGCTTGGTATTCTATTGTTCATAGAATAAAGATTGTTTGCCATAGATTTACAGCCACATTTGTACATTAATGAAAACCTGCGGTAATGCAAAGTTGTAATATTGCGGGGTTATAAATATGGCCCTTAATTCTGTGCTGTTCTGATGCTTGCTTGGTCTGTACATAGTAATTGAGGTTGATTAAAGACATATGTCCATCTAGTCCAACCTTTTCACCCTCCTTTTAAACCCTACAGTTGATCCAGAGGAAGGCAAAAAAAAAAAAAAAAAAACAGCTAATAAGGGGGGAATTCCTATCTGACTCCAAACGACAATCGGAAAGTATCCCTGGATCAACCAGAACTACAGTACATGTATTAATACCAATATAGTCAACAAACTTGCCATTACCACATCTGGTGGAAGACCGTTTCATCGTTCTCACTGTAAAGAAACCTTTCCTATCCCGAAGATGAAACTTCTTTTCTTCCAACCTTAAAAGGACATCCTCGTGTGTAGGGGATATTCCCGACCGATCGGAGTGCCGACGAACGTCCGTAGTTGGCACTCCGATCGATCGGGAAAGATGGAAAATTTCCGTCGGTCTGCATTGGCTCACTTTACTTTAAAAGAGGGAGCCCACACCGATTATGCGGTGTATGGCCGCACGGCCAACTGATCCCCATACCGCGTATGGGGATCGGTCGGTTCCATGTGTGAAGGTTCCCTTCGCAATGTGCCGACAGATACCAATGTGATCTGTCCGTACACTGCAATGGAGAAAGCATGTGTATGGCCACCTTAAGTCATCAGCAAACACTGAGGCCTTGCTCTCAATGCCCCCTTCTAAGTTATTTATAAACAGATTAAAAAGAAGTGGCCCCAGCACAGAAACCAGAGGCACTCCACTTAGAACTTTAGTCCACATAGATGTAGCTCCATTGACCAAATGTATAGTTTCCAAAAACCTCTGCACACAGGAATAAGGTTGCCAACAAACTTTATTATAGCAATTAAAAACAATAAAAAAAAACACTTAAAGGAGAAGTACACCGTATTTCTAACTTGTTGCTAGTGGGTAGCTGTACCCTAGTGAAATAATGTGGTGGTGTTTATTTTTGGCTATCCCCCTCCCCACCTCTACCTGCAACTGTTAAACCTTTTTTCTTGGCCTTGTGGTGAACTTCCTGTAGCAGGACCTCCCCCATGGGATTTAGTAAGAAAATTCCTGTACTCAGCCTCACAATACTGTTCCTTCAGTATCACACTGTGCACGCATGCATTACCTGCATTATAGGTATAAACGAGTTTTAAGAATTTTAATACATGGACATGTCATTATTAACTAATTTTTTTACAAAGGTCTTGATCTTAACCTATTTATTTTTTGTTTTCTGCTTGTAACCCTTCCCCTATCCTACAAGCAAGAAACTTGCATTGCAGCCAGCCCCACTCAACTAAACATTTCCTATCACACCAGAGCATGGAAGTAACCCAGTCTACTAATTTCTTATATATACCATTTCAATTGGGATACTTACAGTGTGTTGTGTAAACCCCACCCCACATATTACATTAAAATAAGTTAACGTATTTTCACAAGGAAATCATTTAGACATCTGAGACTGGTTGATTGGTGGTTAATAGAATACGAAATGGCTAATCCTGGGGGTTCTGCCCCTTGAGCCATCTGATTACTCCCCAAAGTTCATTCTGCCGGTCAGGTTAGAAAACTTTGCAGAACCCTCTAGCCAACCAAACTTGGGCAAGCTCATCTATTGTATTCAAGAACAAGAGGTGTCAGGGGTAAGCTTAAAGCACATGTCTAACCCCAAAACTATAATTTAACCCACTACTGGCACCACCTTGTAGTTGAACCAGCTGAAATCTGAACAACAAGGTTTGCAATAGCAAAAATCAAACATGTATGTTCAAAATAGTCTAAAGCAAAGTTGGAAATAAATCCTGTAGAAAAACGGAACAAAAGAAAACATATTGCTTAGCCTCCAGCATGCAATAGAATTGTTTCCCTTTTATCTACTATGTTCAGGCACCAGTTTGAACCGCACCTGGAGTTGTGGAACTGGAAATTTGCCTTTTATGTCTAAATAAATCTCTTAAATGTGAGTAAAACAACAAGGAGAACAGGGTAGGTACAGATCATCTTCCCTAAAGCAATTTATTCTGTGACATGTTAAACGGCAGAGAATAAACATTTTAAACAGTGACTTTGTTGAATAAGAAGCAAATAATTAAAGGTTTTCACAGCAAGTAAATCAAATGCAAGCTTGATGGCTAAAGTAGAAAGGAAGCACTATCATTTTTTTGTTGCCATTTTTCTCTTGCCTATTCAATTTAAAATCCATCAGACTAATAAGGACAGTAAACAAAAAAGCTGCAACCAAATGACAGTTTATTTTAAACATGGGTTTTATGGTTTAGAACTGTCAAAACATTTCAGAGCTGGCAGGAGGCGACTGTACACAGAGCTTGATGGGAAGTCAGAATAAAATAAAGGGGCTTCCTGGCTGAATCTGTTCAGATACTGATTACTAATTTGCACTAGAGTGCCACAATAGTATTGTATAGGCAATCGTACAATTCATTTGGTGATCATAGATGTGCAGTCACAATCTAAATTGTGAGATTGCAATTATAATTTTACGGAATTGAAATTGTATGATTGTAAAATTTGAGATTGTTAAAGGGTATTTACACTGTAAAAATAACTTTAGGTTAGCTGTGGCTTTAAAACTAAAGTTGTGGTTTTTTTTGTTCTATCCCACACATGGACCAAAAGTCATGCACACATGCAGATAAAAAAATGGACCACATTGATTCGGAACACAAATTATACAGCGGGAACTGATTCACCCGATTTCCATTATATTTTAAATTACATTGCGATTCGCAAAACATATGAAAAACGGAACACAATGCACATTGTGGGACCTAACCCTTACTTCTTGAATCTTGCTGGCATCCTGCTCCTATGTAATGGCATCGGGATCTCCGGCTACGGACCAAAAGTCTTGTACGCATGCAAATTATACAGTGGGAACTGATTCATGCTATTTTCATTATATTTTAAATTACAATGTGATTCGCAAAACGGAAAATGCAACACGCATTCTGGGACCTTACCATTACTGCTTGAATCTTGCTGGCTTCCTCCTACTGTGTAATGGCATTGGGAGCTCTGCCTCCATGAGATCTCCTGCTTCCTTGGCCACAAAAGGTAATTTACGGTAGTACCACGTCAATTCACACTCAACATTGCTGTGACGCAATACAATGATGTCGCACGCACATTCATTGCAACATCACCAGAACGCTCATGTGTATGGACGTCATGTCACATGTGCATTGGCGTCATGGGCAGTACAAATAAAAGGCTTAACGACTGTTAAACCAATCGTTAATTTCTGATCAGTTTAGCGATCATTAATTAATGATAGCGATGGTAAATTACCACTAAGAATTGTAAATCTACAATAACATGATTGTAGATTTACGATCACCATAGAAAACCATTGCAGTAGTTTACTACAGCTTAGTATTCTATGACCAAACGTTCGGCATAAATGTACGACCGCGGCCGTACATTTAAGGCCGCGATCGTACATTATCGCTAAATTGCAATACCGCACTTAATAAATAAAGCCCTTTGGGAGAGATTCAATATGGCCCAAATCCGTCTAAAACCCACGTTAACTCGAAGAAATTTCGCGTTAACGTGGGTTTTAGATGGATTTTAGAGAACTACACCATTTACAAATATTTTTGGAAATAGCACTGTGCTACCGATCCAAAACGCACAAAACTTAATGGGACAGGCTGTGGAACTTTAAAGTCCCGCTACTTACTTTAGCCCGATCTCGCGATGCAATACCTGACGTAATCTTGTTTACATCAGTTATCGTATCGCGGGATCGGGCTAAGGTAAGTAACGCGCCAAAAGGAAATGAATCTCCCCGTTTGTCTTTTAAAAGAAAAAACTTTGGAAGGTGCTCCTAACACACACAAAGTACAAAGTTATACTTTACCAACCAATATAAGCAGTGACCTGGTTCCTCAGAAATGGTTCTTTAATTACAGCCACATATAAAATTCAGCACCACACATACCTCCCCTCGGGTACTATCACACCATCTATATCACACTGTACAATATATAACATGGGACCTTGAACATCCTACCAAATAGAGTGCATATATATGGATTTGGATTGAACTGAATGTACACAGCATTTGATTTTGTTTGTAGGCTAACATGGTTTGTAGTTTGGACTTTTTCTTTATCCTCTGTAGCTTCATGGTTGTGACCAATAGTCTGTTTTCAACCTCCCTTTCTCTATTTTATTCTGTGGTTCACGAATGGCATAAACTGTTCCAGTTAGAATCGTTTAAACAATAATGTCCTAAAACTAGTTCATGTTATTTGCAGAAAGTACAATGCAAAATTGTTTCAAAGTGAACACATTAATCATCCTGTTCTGAGCCAAAATGGATTATAGTAGAATGACTGAGATACAGGAATTAAACAGCCAAGGAAATTGAGAAGTAAAAGCTTCTACAGAACTGAGAAGTTGAAGGCGATTGATTTTTTTTAAACCAGTCATTTTTGACACCAATTCACTGGTCAGTGAACTGATAAAGTGTTTTCATGTAATAGGAATTGATGGTTACAGAGATAGCGATGCCGAATACTGGATTTGTTTTGAGTCTTTGCGTTTGGAGGTTTTTAAATTTGTGCTCCAGGTCATTATTATAGATATGTGTGTTTCTGGTGGATTCTATGTTGGGGGTGACAATATCCCATTCATTAAAAGAAACTGTAGAAAATCTACGGCCTCAGACGTACATTACCGATAACACCCAGTATCGCAAAATTTCGATACCATGCATTTATAAATATGGCCCTTACAATCACAAAATGTATTTTATGACAGCCTCAGCTGTATAGTAAGGCTACAGAAAACTAGATTGGTAGCAGCTTGTTGCTCTATCACTAATAAGGATCCCTGGGCCCTATTTATAAAAGATCGGTATCGTTATCGTAAAATACCAATCGTTATCGTAAAATAACTACCGGGTTTTTACCGATAATGACCGTTATTTACCGATAACGACCGGTATTTACCGATATCGTTAAATTCTGGTCGTTATCGGTAAATACCGGTCGTTATTTATCGATAACGACCATTATTTACAGATAACGACCGGTATTTTACGATAACGATACCGATCTTTTATAAATAGGGCCCCCTGTCTTTTTTTAAAAGAAAAAACTAGGGTACCCTCTACAGTGGAATGGATATTCCATTTTTCCAAGGCCACTTACCGTATATACTCGAGTATAAGTCGAATTTTTCAGGCTTTAAAATTAGCCTGAAAACCTAACCTCGGTAAAGTCCTAATTTAGATCCAAATTCTGCAATTGTTGATAGTAACCAGTAGGTGGCGCTGTGTTAACCTGCATAGAAAGTTACAGGAGCTGATCTGCCTTTACACTTCCTGCTTCCTGTAGTCTGGCTGCTGGACTCACTCAGCACTGTCACTGCTCATCTGGAAGCTGTAAATCTGATGGGTCTCCTCAGTTTGGGGCAAAAAACAGCTGCTAGTTCAGTGCAAATGACAGCTTGAAACTACAACTCTCAGGTGGGGGTCAGAGAGTCCTTTACTATATGGGAGTCAGGAGAATTGTAAATGATGGTAAGCTTAATTAAAAGTTTACTGAACCTTGCCACTCCACATGTTTAGAAACTGAAACTCCCAGCAACAAAGCATGCTGGGAGTTGTAGTTTCCAAACATCTGGAGTGCCAAGGAACTGGAGGTTACTGGTACTGGATTTGGCTATTGCTGTATGGGAATTCTGCTGTCCATATAAAGGGCAACTAAAGCCTAATAACAACACAGAATCAGAAGGCAGTAGTGGTGATAATTTCTACCCTCGACTTATACTCGAGTCAATCAGTTTTTACAAATTTTTCAGGTAAAAATAGGTACCTCGACTTATACTCGGATCGACTTATACTTGAGTATATACGGTATTCTCTTAGTATTTTAGTAGTAAAAATAGTGAAGTAGTATATTAATAATAGTATGTAATGGTGTTAAGAGTAAATTATTGCAGTTGTATGCTCGCTAACAACAGCTAATAAATGGGGAGGGTCTCTACAATTTGAGCATAGATTAAGCAGAAGGTTATTTTTTAGATTATGTGCCGCTGGATTGGAAAAAAGCCAATGTAATACCAATATTCAAAAAAGGTAGTCGTTCACAACCTGGAAACTATAGACTTGTAAGCCTAACATCAGTGGTAGGGAAGGTGATAGAAACTTTGTTAAGGGATCATATCCTTGACTTTGTCTCCAGAGATCATCTTATAAGTAGTAGTCAGCATGGATTTATAAGAAATACATCATGCCAGACAAATTTAATTGGTTTTTATGAAGAAGTGAGTAAGAAGTTAGATTCAGGCACAGCAGTGGATGTGGTATATTTGGATTTTGCAAAAGCTTTTGATACTGTGCCACATAGGCGACTAATGTATAAACTGAGGACTGTTGGCATTGAAGAAAACATTTGTTCATGGATAGAGAACTGGTTATTGGATCGCAAACAGAGAGTGGTGGTTATTGGAGCTACATCTATGTGGGCTTAAATTCTAAGCGGAGTGCCTCAGGGTTCTGTACTGGGGCCGCTTCTGTTTAATCTGTTTATAAATGACTTAGAAGGGGGCATTGAGAGCAAGGTCTCAGTGTTTGCTGATGACACTAAACTATGCAGAGCTTTGGAAACTTCCAATGATGTGCAAGTGCTGCAAGCAGACCTAGATAGATTATCAAAATGGGCAGCAGAATGGCAGATGAGATTCAATGTTGATAAATGTAAGGTGATGCATTTGGGATTTAATAATCCCTGTGCCACCTAAACCATAAATAACTCTGTATTAAGTGCATCTGTAATGGAAAAAGATTGGGGGGTTCTGGTAGATAACAGACTTAGCTATAGCAAACAATGCCAGGTAGCAACGGCTAGAGCTAGCAAGATAATGTCTTGTATAAAAAGGGGAATAGATTCAAGAGAGAAAAATATTATTCTCCCTCTTTACAAGGCACTGGTAAGGCCTCATTTGGAATATGCGGTGCAGTTTTGGAATCCCATATACAAAAGTGACATCTTGGAAATTGAGGCAGTTTAGAGAAGGGCAACTAAATTAATAAGGGGAATGGAGGGGCTTGAATATGCAGGCAGATTAGACAAGTTAGGGCTGTTTACATTGGAGAAGCGACGTTTGCGTGGGGACATGATAACCTTATATAAATATATTAATGGGCCATACAATGAACTCTCTGGTGCATTGTTTACTAATAGGTCATATCAGAGGACTCGTGGACATCCTTTAAGGTTGGAGAGAGGTTTCTTTACAGTGAGAACAGTGAAACTGTGAACTGTCTTCCAGCAGATGTGGTAATGGCAAGTTCATTAAATTTTTTGCCTTCCTCTGGAACAACTGTTAGGTAGGGTTAAAAAAAAAAGGGGAAAAAAAGAAAAGAAGAAAGAAAAAAAAAACAAAAAAGGGTGAATAGGTTGGACTTGATGGACGTATGTCTTTATTCAACCTTAATAACTATGTTACTATGTTGCTATTTCAGACTCTATTTGGGGTATCAGCTGAGCAAAACAAATTTTAGTACTTAGCTGTCTTTTAAATCCAGTCCAATAGAACTTTTCGGCTTTGTACATTTCAATATCATTTCCCTAAAATGCCCTAAGGCTTAAATGCACAGTCAATTCCCCAGACTGAGAGCAGTAAAATTAGTTCCAGCACTTCCATTTCTACCACAATAAAGGCACAATAAACTATCAGAATGGAAAGAGAGAGATAAATAAAAGAACTATAAAATGATGGAGATTTCATTGGTCTTCATTGTTGTTGTGTACTTATTAAAGGAGACCTAAATAAAAAATGTTAATATCCTCCTAAAATTAAAGCTTTTCTCTTAAGAACACCTATAAATTGAAAGATTCTGTAATAAAGAAGGCTTCCATTTTGTTGCCAGTACAATTCATAGCCAGGTTGGCTTCAAAGAGCCATGCCCCCAGGGGCGTACCTGCAGCCCCCCCCCGCAAGAATGGAGGCCAGGTCCTTGAACCCCTCCTAGATGCCTCCCGCGATCAGCCATTTTAAACAGCTGCATACGAGAAATGGAAGGAAGAGGACGCACTAGCAGTTAGATCTGCATTTGTTTATTGCAACATGTTTCGAACATCAGCGTGTTCTTTTTCAAGCATGCCAAATATGTCGCTTACACCCATGCTTGTAAAGAAATAAACTGGCCAATAAGGTGGCCATACACTCTAAAGATAATGGGTAAATCCTGAGCCTACCTGTGCTGCTTTAAAGTTGCTGACATCTTGGATGTGGATTGAAGACTGTTGAGCTCCTCCCCTCTGATACTTGCTGGCTTCCCCTTGTTCTCTAGCCTCCAGATGCTGCACTTGTGTGGTCCTTGTGTGTGTGACGTCAGCGTGTGCATTGACGCACTGCATCGTGCCTGTACAGCCAGCCAGAAAGTCTCAGAGGGGAGGAGCTGCAAAAAACATACAACCAGATCTGTGGTTTTCCATATTTTATTGACAACTAGATCCCAATATGTACAGTAGTAAATGTAAACCCAAGACTTTAACCCAACACTGACAGAAATCAAAAATAGGATAGAAATGAACAAAAATTACGAGGAAATGTTTAGTTTAACAAATGGAACACACCGTAAATTCTTACAAAAATGGAACAATCTGGTAGAAGCAGACCAAGAGTCTAAAAGAATGTAAAGACACAGACATAGGTAAATATTTCTAATATATAATGTACAGTATATATAAATACTATTGGCAATGTTGTGTTAGACCTGTTATTTTTATTTTGCTGTCAAAATCTAAATAAAAAAACTGATTAAAAAAAAAGAAGTATTAACTGAGCATGCTTCTCCCCCAGGGTGGAGGGGCGGGGCAGAGGTCTGGAAGCTGGAAATTTGTAAATTCACCCCAATATAATTTCCCACAGGCAGCAGCCAGAGATGTGATTGTTGGCTCTTTTTTATCCCTAACTTGTTTAGAGACTAGATTTGCTCTTAGAAACACACAATATATATATCAAAATATTTTCTAAATCAAAGAAAACCCCAATAAAGCAGCAGTATTACCACCTGAAAGCAATAGTTTTAATAGCTACAAAAACAATAATCAGATTCCCTAGAAGTAGATAAGCAGTAATAACCTTCAATTTTTTCTTCTGTAAGAGAAACAAGTAGGATTCACATTTATACACTTTCCAATTGTCTTTGAAGTTATGATACACACAGTAAGGAGTTTCCATAAAGAAGTGTTATCTGAGACATTCCAATATGGTATATAGACGAAAAGTGACAAGTGCCAATGAGCTGGCGATTCTATGAATAGAGAGCAATTTATTTTTTTCTGAGGGCTATGGTTATAAATAGATCCCAAGGAGCTCCAAGGTCCTATTAGAACCTACCTTGACAATATATAACACATAACTAGGTTTTGCTACATTTCATATTGTGCCACGGAAGGAATTTCAGACCCAAACATTTTTTAATGATTGCCACAGCCAGGGTTTTGATAAATGAAAATACTATTAGCCCATCAAACACTTTTCTACCCGAATATAGAAAAAAAAACATAAACAAATAAAATCCAATTTGTATGTGACTTTCTCCATGGTGACACTATATACGCTGTTACAGCCAGTAGGTTCTTTTTGTTTGTTGTTTTGGGTTTTTTTTTTGCATAAGCCTCTTTGGTAACGGTGGTATCTGAACAAGTTAGGGTTAAAGGGCATATCCACCCTTAAAATAAAAAGACTTTTCAGTTATCTGCCCACAATACCAAATTCTATTATTATCAGTTTATTAGATGCATTTGTAGCCATATATTTACTGATAACTTCTCTTCTGTTATGGCAAATGTATCTGCCTCCTTCCTCTGCTGAATGAGCTTTTTATAAGCTTGAGCATGTGCCATGGAGGCAACAGGGGAAACAGCAGTCAATCATTGGTTGTGATGCCAGCAATCATAGCCTTGATTGACTGCAGAGCCTTTAGATTCCCCTTTTTAAAATGTATTGCATGCATTAAAGTAGACACTGTATAAATGGTTAAAATAGTATGAGATCATCTGTATAAAGCCTAAATATCTGTTTCATTTTAATTGCTACAAACTGTATGTAAAGATAATAATTCATCTATTATCCCCAATGCTCTTGGTATTTGCCACCTAATAAGCACACTAAGGAGTTAATTTTCATAAATGTTCTTAATTGGATACCTTTTAAATGGGAGGATTCTTTCCTATTATCCTTAAGGTTCGTACACACGTGCGATCGCGGGTCCCGACCCGCGACACACAATGTGTACAAACGTTCGTTTCGGCCGGTCATTAGGAGATCCGGTCAGTCGGGCAACGATCCCCACCCGAACGTCCGTAAAAGGGCCCATACATGGGCCGACTATCAGCAGAAATGAACGTTCGTACACATCTTGCGTTGTGGGTCGGGACCCGTGATCACACGTGTGTACGAACCTTTAGTCTATAAGTAAGGGCTCTTTAGCCTGAAACACGTTAGACACCATAGGGTGCTTATTTCCTGGGGGTTTGCTCACCCATTTTCAAACATTTTTTGAAACGAGAAGGGCAGGTGCTGGGGATATCTTCTTCCATTTTGTGAGTATGCTGCAGTAGAGAAGCGCCCCTTGGTTCCTCCAGCACACTGATCCCCATATATACCTCTCCTTCCCTGTAACCTCCCTATTTTTTAGGTAAACTTTATGGACATTAGACAGATGTCCAATCTATCTAAGAAGCAATCAATTTGAGATCACAAAATTAATGGGTCAGATAGCAACATCTCAATATACAAACCGTTGCTTGTAAAATATGGTCTTTAGACATAAGATAGATGTTTGTCTATAGACAAATCTAAAGCCTGCCTAGTGTATAACTAGCTTTTTAGCCTCCTTTTTCAAAAAATGGGAAAGACAAAGAATCCCCCTATTTATCATCCCATCATAATAGCACACACCGGAGGGAAATTGGTTCAATAAAAATTAATACATTTTATTAGATCTACATTAAAAACATGAAAATATACATGCAAATGATTAAAATGCTAAAACGAGGTGGGGATACACTGATGTCTTTGTCTTTCTCTTTCCCATTTTTTGAAGAAATTTAAATCCCCAATTATCCTATCTCCACACTTTAGTTAGGTCGACTGTGCATCACATTTATTTCTTTATAGCCTTCTTTTTCAGACAGATCATTCCACAACTTTAAGCTGGCCATACACTAGGCAGACATTAGATAGATTTTAGATATCTATCTAATGTCTAAAGACATGGGGTTACCTTGACATGGTTGGAAGGCTTTTCATTCATGTGATCACAGTAATGTATACTAAAACCCCTTTGTTTATAAAGTATGCCAGTGTGCAGATAATATGATATTGTATGGGGCCTAGGAATGTGCATTGATTATCTTTTCTATGTTTGACCAGATCAGTAGCACTTCTGGTAAATGTAGTTGTAAATTAGCCTAATTGGAGTGTTTCCACAATCCATGTACTAATGTCTAAAGACCACATTTCATAAGCAGCATTTCTTATCTTGAGATGTTCCTATCTGATATTCGTTTTGTGATCTCAAATTGAGTACATGAAAGAATGGGCTAGGCCAGAGCTGAGCAAAGTAAGGCTTTGGCTTTGGCCCTTTGGCTGCTCCTGACTAGCCCCCTCAATACTACCTGTACCCAAAAAATCTCAGGCTGGATAATTGATTTTATTTGATTAATTTTTTGAACACACTATCCTGGGGGTTCTCCCGATATGAAGTATAGGGAGAAAGTTCGGGACTGACATATTCTTAGCGCAGTGCTTCACGTACTATTCCCCTTAAAGTGTTTGTATAGTGAAAAAATGACTCATCTTAATCTATAAATAAATATGTGTAGCACTTACTCTGAAGTGTGTGTGTTGCTGCAGGCCTTCAATACAGTACTTGTTTTGCTCAGGCTCTAACCACTGACCTTACTATTTTCTCACATACTAACTGCATACAGCACACCAACTGTTAAACCATTCCAGCTACAGCAAATATGCTTACAGAAGAATAGTTTATGACAGTAAGGCACTTGATTGACAGCTGAAATGTAAGATGTTTCAGATTGGATATCTTAAGAAATAGGAGACAGATCAACAAAAAAATGGAACAGTGATAGTTGGGATGAATTATAATTTCCACTAATGGACAATTTAAAAAAAACAAATTTTCCAGTGTACATACCCTTTAAGCTAAGTTTAGCACAAAACTTAATGGGGCAATGTATGGGGACTTTAAAGAAGCAAAAACAGGAGCATCTTAATTTACCGCAATCCCTCAATACAATAACGAATGTAATCGCTCTGACCTGATGAAGAGGGTATATCCCTCAAAAGCTTGTAAACTAAATAAACTGTTAGTCCTTAGACTCTCTACGTCAAGAAACCTCTATTAGCAGGTTTAAATCTAGCCATACATCCTACCTATCTGGTAACCAGCACAGTATTTGATTTTTTATTTGCACTGCATACGTCTCACTCCAGCACTTATACCCATTTCATTGTATACTTGTGTTACTGACCTAACTAGATTGTAAGCTCTATGGGGCAGGGACCTCATTACCTCTTGTGGCAAAGCTCTAGCACTTCTATTTATATAATTTATGTACTGAACTATCTTGTATGTATTTGTTCCCCTTGTATGACGTTATTGTATTTCGTTACTGTACAGCAATGCGTACCCAAGTGGCGCTTTATAAATAAACGACACATACATACATACAGTACTCTTTTTACTACACATAGAAAATGTTCCTAAATAGAATATGATTAGACCCTGCATGAATGGACTGGTAAACAGAGAACCACTATAAGCCTTTTAAAGGCTAATGCTAGAAATATAGAACTTTCTAATTAATTAACAAATGCACTGGGAAAAATAAATTACATTTTGATAACATTCATAAAACCCTTTGTTAACTTTCCATTATTACCGTGCAAGAAAAATACCCATTTTGCATTTTTTAGATGAGTTTAGGTTTTCCATGTGAAAAGAACCTTTGACTAGTAGACAAATTTTACGATACATTTTGTTGCGACTTTAGTGCTTGAACAACTTTATGTGACAAAGATAATAAAATAGACAGAGAATGGAGTAGTAGTAGTAGTAGTTCAATCAATACATCCTTTGATGTATTGATTGAAGACCGGGAGGTTAAGCAGCTGTAGCTGCCTTACCTTTGGTTCTTCAATCAATATCTCAGGATCCAGGGATCCACTGACAGGTCCCGATCGCTTCATTGTTCTAATCAACTATAGCACGCATGCACGATAATACACTCTATAGTTGATTAGAACCAGGAAGTGGTCGGGAATTTTCGGTGCTGCTGCGGTGGATTGTGCAAAAGGTAAGTTTCTTCTATCTTCGCTCCGGAGATATTGATTGAAGAATGGAAGGGAAGGCATAGTTCCTTAATCTCCCAGTTTATAATTAAGAATAGTTCACTTTTCAAGTAAGATCCTTTGCATCCGACTTGCCTTTTTCTGTTAGTATATTAGTATATTGTTGTTTAATTTCAGGCACATTTTACAGAGTTTTCACATCAATGGGGCTTCTGCCTTTAGCACTAAATGTTTGGACTTATAATTGTTCACTAAGGATAACTTTCTGGATTTGTATATATAAATACAGACTAACATAAAATAATTAACTATGAGGTAGAGACACCTGAATGCTTTCGGGATGTACCAGAGTTTTGGCCTGATAATGACAATGGGCCCTTCTAAAAATCATTTCTTTGATTTCATTTATTAAGATTTTTTTAACATCAAGAAAATACCTTTCTGTAATATTGTAAATAACAGTTTGTAAATATAAGTTGGGTTTATAATGTCTTATGTCCCATAATTGCCTTACAATTATTCTGCCCAGGTGATCAAGCCTTTTTTGATACAGCCAGAATATTCTTGAGCTTTGAGATGAGAGTTCTGTAACCAATGAAGGGTATCAATGTAATAAATAGATTATAACATCTCCTAAAGTTTGTGGAACTGCAATAGGTTCTGCAGAACTGTCAGAAGGAAAACCCCCAGTTTCATTCATCTCTATTTCCGAATACCAAATACCTGAAGTCGGTATTATCTAATCGGCAAATTACCACAAAAGCTGTTTAATACATACTATTTCCTACGTAAGTTGTGCTAATACTGATTGTGATTAACTGATCTGTAAATAATGACAGCAGAACGCACCAATAGTACGATTTCCTGTTTACAAGCACAGTTTGATCAATACATAATTCTGCAGAACAATACATACAATAAAAAAGTGTTTTGTTGAATGATTAGAACCAACGGGTAATAAAGTGGTTTCTCGCTCTCTTTGGTTTTAATGCATGGTGTGTTTCTATTAGGATAGTTTTTGGGAAAGAAATTAGGAATAAAACAGAAAGCTAAAAGGTTTACTGCCAGGCAGCAGACGCAGTAGCAATTCATATAGCTAAGGGATATTGATGGAAGAATTGAAAATGGCAATTTCTATCTGTATAAAACTGCTGGTCAGTTACCTTCAGTGTACATAAAAGACATAACTAGGCTGGAAAGAGTTCAAAGTTGCCAAATTGGATTTTGTTACCTATATTAAAAAGGGGCCTTAGAGGAGATTCATGTTTAAAAACATCCAAGGTCAGTTCTGCCATTACTCCACCACAGCCCATTTATTTCATAACAGTAAAATGTAGTTATGTCTTGCAGTTGACGAAAAGGTGATCTAAAAGTAATATATGCTAATGCTTATTTAGGTTAATGTTTTCGAAAGACTCAGGCAAAATAATAACTCTTTAAGGGAAAGCTTAAAGGGAAAGTTCAGTGCAAATACATATGCTTTAAGAAAAAAGAGCAGTATTTTTCCATCCCAATGAGCTTAACCTGCCCATTCAGCATTTTGTCTGTGTATAAATAAATGCAACTGAAATACTGACTTCCTGTTTGCAGGACCCCTAGTAGAGACCATTATGGTCTTGCCCTTGACCCAGCGCCTGGGTTGATTCAGTTGCTCAGTAGAGATCTGAGCATCTTTGACCCATCCAACAGCCAATCAGTAGAAATTACTGTTAGGAACATTCCAAGGATGTGGTGCATCCTGGGAAGAAGAAGGACCGTTAGAACCTAAAATGTCAGCTCACTAATGTCAACAGCAGGGAACAGCAAAGGGTATGAAATCAACTGATTTTTCAAAATGGGAGAGAATATGTAGAATAACTAAGAAGGCATAACACAAACTAACAATTTAACAAATATTAATAATTTCCAATGAACTTTCCCACTAAAATGAAAAATGTAAAAGTTCCGCCCTTGTCTAAATTTAAAGGTAAGGTAGGAGCTGCTCCTGGTATCTTTCATTGTGCAGTACTTTAGAAGCACTCACCTTTTAAAGTTTCCATTTTGATTCAAGCAGTGATTGAAACTCTTGTGGTGACCTGACATGTTTAGTTTAGAAGTCTACACACCAAAGGCCGGAGGTAATCTGAAAGGCTTCATTTGCATGTGAAAAAACATAAAAAACAACAATTGGTTGGAAAACACACCATGTCACAGTATAGATCATGCTTGGAAATTTTCAAAAATGAAAGCAGGAGGAAACGTAGGTATAGCAGCTGCTTCCGTCCTTATAATCGTGGAATAAAGGCAACATGTCCTGTAATGGGCTGGGGCCCCAAGTCCTAGAGCGATGGGTGCTTGTAGGCTGCACCTTCCAGTCTCCACCAAGCCAGAGAAGTACCTCAGTGGATATAAATTGCAGTGTAGCTTACAAAAAGCACAGAACTGTCGCTTGTGAACAAACTGTAGTTTTATTGGGAAAACATGTGTGCTACATGTTTCGGACCTTAAGTCCTTTCTCAAGCAAGAAAGGACTATATGTCAGACACATGTAGCACACATGTTTTTCCAATAAAATACAAAATACAGTTTGTTCACAAGCTACAGTTCTGTGCTTTTTGCATGCTACACTGCAATTTATATCTACTGAGGCAGCATGTTCTAGCTTGGATGGCAGTTTCTGGGCCCCTGTAGGTATGCCCCTGGCAGTTACTGATGATGAAAAGTTACATGCAGGAGTTTTACGTCACTAAACATCTGGATCCTCTCAGAAACCACTAGAGTTCATAACAAAGTAGTTTAGTATCAATGTAATGTCAAGGACCATTATATTCTTCCCCACCACTGCTCCCAATAAAACCTAAAACACTACAGTAGGTCCTTACCCTTGTGCTTACCTTAGAATTCCTGAACGTCATTGATGTCACTATTATCCTCTTGCTTAGTCCCACCATCAGCATGTTTCTGGAATATGGTAATGCTTTTAACAGAGAGGACTGAAACAGGGCAGCAGGGGTGGCAAAAGAGTTTAATTTCCCTTTAAGGTACCCACATTGTCCTATTTCTTCAGGTTGGTTTCATTTATCAGTTTGCCTTAGAACACTGAGGGGAATTCATATACTATTTATAAATATAAATGTTATTATTATTTTTTTAAGATGACCCAGTTAACTTGGATACATCAAATTTAGCAATTTTATGTGAGATGTTTTGTATTGCTCAGTCTTTCTGTTTTTAACTGATAAATATATACAATTGTTTACTTAGCCAGTGGCCTTCTAAAATACTCCATTTACCCCTTCTTAGTCCACTTAAAGGGCATCTAAAGTGGAAAAATGAACTATATTTTTCTTTCTTTCCACGTGTTCTATAATTCCCCCGAACCCCCAGAGTGTCTTTACTTTCTTCAGTTTCATATCTGTTGTATTCAATTAGATCAACTGGACTTACTACAACAGCTTCAAGGATAAAGCCATTGATCGAGCAATGTATCATCGCCTCTACCCTGGTGAGGTACATCCATGCATGTATGGACTCCCAAAGATACATAAGGAAGTGGCACCACTAAGACCTATAGTCAGCAGCATCAACTCTGTAACATATACAAGGTGGCAAAATACCTAGCCAATATCTTAGGACCATTGGTGGGAAGTTCTAAGCATCACATCCAGAAATCTTAGGATTTCACCAACAAGATTGAAGATATAGTACTCAGTGCAGAAGAAACTATGGTGTCCTACAATGTGACATCTCTCTCCATTTGTATACCCACCAAGGAGGCTGTTATCATGGTGAGAAAACGTCTAGGCCAAGACAGCACTCTTACCAGCAGAACTGATCTCAACCCAGAACAGGTGTGTTCCTTACTGGACTTGTGCCTGAATACCACCTATTTCAAATACAGGGATATGTTCTATAAGCAAAAACATGGATGTGCTATGGGATCTCCAGTTTCACCCATTGTGGCCAACCTTTACATGGAGGTAGAAAAACAGGAACTTAATACCTTTAAGGGCATAGCACCCAGCCACTGGTTCAGATATGTGGATAACACCTGGGTTAAAATACACCAGAAAGAAGTACAAGCTTTCAAAGAGCAAATTAATGCGGTAGACCAAAACATCAAATTTACAAGGGAAGAGGTACAAAATAACAAACTGGCTTTCTTGGTCTGCTTGGTAGAAGTTAAGGAAAATGGTAAACTGGAAGTAGAGGTTTACAGAAAACCAACACACACAGATCAGTATTTGTAGTTTGACTCCCACCACCCTTTAGATCACAAGCTGGGTGTCATCAGAACCCTGCAACACAGAGCAGAGAACATCCCCACTAGCACAGAGGCGAAGGCTAAAGAAACGAAACATCTTAGAGGAGCCCTTAAAACTTGTGGATATCCAGACTGGGCCTTTGTCAAAAGAAGTAGAAGGAAAGGAAAGAAAAGAACACGAATACCAACAGTGAAGGGGAGAAGCAAGACAAGAGAAAGAACATGGTCATCCCATATGTAGCAGGGGTCTCCGAGAAATTAAGAAGAATTTTCAAAAAACACTGTATCCCTGTCTGCTTTAAACGGAACAACACACTGAGGCAGCAATTGGTACATCTGAAAGACCCAATACCGAAACACAAGCAAAGCGACATCATACATGCAGTGCAGTGCAGTGAAGAATGCTCTGATTTGTATGTGGGGGAGACCAAACAGCAACTGCATCAACGTATGGCCCAACACAGAAGAGCCAATTCCTCGGGTCAGGACTCAGCTGTGTACCTGCATCTTAAGGATAAAGGACATACCTTTGAAGATTGTAATGTTAACATATTGGCAAAGGAATGTGACTGGATCAAGAGAGGTGTTATGTGAAAATTAAGAAACCAAGCCTAAATAGAGGTGGGGGAGTTCGACACCAACTGTATGCCATGTACAATGCTGTTTTGACACCTCACTCTGGGTGTTCCTATAACACTTCTAAGCCACTTTCCAATCATGCCCTTAACACTTGGCTGTGATATGCTAATTGGGATTTTCCAGGGTATATAATTGCCACAGATTCTTGTACAAGTCATTCTGAATTGAGAAAGCCAGTCGGATGACTAGCGAAACGTCTTCAAGAACTAAACTTCAATTCCAGTTGATCTAATTGAATACAACAGATATACCATGACCTGGATGAATGAGAACCTTCACAAGCATATTTCTTCAGTTTCCCTTCAGTGTGAGATACACAAATTCAGTCCTCTATTCCTATTTGTACTGTCAATCAAATCCCTGTGACGTAACTCTTCTCAAGTCGCCTCCCTGCTCTGTTTGAAGCTTGGAACATTAGGAGGGGGAGAAGGTTAGCTTTGACTGCAGAGATAAGGCTACACTCGACCTCCCTTCTTGATAGATTTCACTGTTTGATGATGGGTCACAAAGAGGGAGATCATGTGATCATGTTGCAGCAGTAAACTGTACTGTTCTCCTTCTTCTTCCGTGTCTCCAGGACAACTTGCTTTCTATTGGCCACTGATCATGGGTGTGTTTTTCAAGAGGTTTAACATTAAACTCTTACTGCACATGCAAAGCTTATTGGGCAGCCGCGTTTAGACATGGAGGAGGTAACAGAGAAGGGAGGGGGAAGTGGGTAGACCCGCAGAGAGATCTGACACCATGTTTTTTTCACTATTGATGCCCTTTAAGTGACTGTTCCATTAAAATGCTTCAGAGGTACAAATAATATACTGATACGCTGGGTTCTCTGGTTTTCTTTTGAATCACAGCTTGCTGGAAAGCCATCAGTACTTTTTTTAATTCTTCTGTGGCAAAATTGCATTTGTAACTGAATTCATTAACTTATAATATTTTTTTTAATAAACAGAAGAACTTTAACATGTACAAATAAATTGGTGCACTGGTCATTTACATAACAACGGCCAGCGTTTTCCTTCTAGGTAAAAAATTATCCTAAATTATAATCCAAAGATTGCAGGGGAACAGACTCCCCCACTTAGAATCATGTTGAGCACTCATGCACTACATATTGTGAGTTCCTAAGTTCTGGACACCAGGAAATTGCTCAAAAAACTGGGTGTAATAACTGTGAATGCTAATGTGATACTTGTAAAATTGGGCATTAAGGGCCATATTTATAAAGGCCCAGTATGGCTTTTTAGCGATACTGTGGCTTTAAAGATCATTAAAACGATTGTTAATTTACAATCGTAAATCATCATTAGCAATTGTAAATGTCCGATAACAATCATAAATCTGTAACTGCGATCTTAGATTTATGATCCTCCATAGAATACTTTTATGGTATTTTACTACCGTATGCTATTCTACGACCAAACTTTCATAAATTAACAAACGTTCACGATAAATATACAATTGCGGGCGTACATTCAGGGTCGCTGTTGTACATTAATGATAACGTGCTGTACTGCACATTTACAAATATGGCTAAGAGCCACTATATCTCAATTCCTCACGCAGTTGGCCTCTAAGCATACAAATTCCATAGGTATAAGCATACCAAAAGCACATAGAATTTGTAATTGAACTCCTACGGTTTGTTTTAGAGAATATTTTCCTATTTTTAAATACTATCACCAGGTGAGAGGCACTGCAAGACCCAACAAGAGATTGAAAAGAACATATGTTTATTAAAAGAAAAAATTGGAAAGACAGAATTGGAGAAAGGGCTGGCTGAACCGCACACTGAAACCTCTGAATTGAAGGCTAAACTTATACAGAGCAAACTCCAAAAGTACAGATGTGACAACCTGGACTACCAATTTGACAGAGCCGGCAGATAGGAGGCGGAAAAGGTGGGGCGACAATTGCAGAGACCTGCAAGCGTCACCACACCCTCAAGTAAGTCAAGCAGTGCGGATGATACTGTGAGAACCGGAAGTGCGAAAGCCAGGAGTGCCACCCAAGCAGGAACCGGTGAGGAGGAGCTAGGTGTACACGGGGGAGTGAGGCAGCAGAAAGAGGCAGAGACATGCATACCCCTCTTCAGGCAGCAACTACTGGAATTAGATCTGAAAGGTAAGGTTGGAAAGAAGGGGGATAAAGTGTTTGGAAAGGTTGGAATAGTGGGGAGCAGTAGAAAGGACATTAGGAACAAGAAGAAGGGGAGGAAGAAATAAATGAACTTGTGTTTAATATTTCCAGTAGAGTATTAACCCCAGAGGAGAAAAGGGTCATTAATAAGGGAATTACATTTGTACCTAAAAAGCGATACCGCGGCTTTATAAATATGGCCCAATATGTGGGGGGTTGATCGGTGAAGAACTGAGAGGAGCACTGACATTGATAAATCCCAGAGTGCCTGTCTTTTATCAAAGCTTACCCAAGCTCGATAAGGATCCAGTCAATACTGGGAGACCTATTGTGTATCTTTATTCCAAACAATGTCAGTGTTCCTAGACAGATATCTCCAGCCAATAGTATCTAAGCCCACAATCCTGAAGGATACAACAGATTTTTTGAATAAAATAAAATGTGTGGATTTTTAAAGGAGGGTAGCAATATTATGCTCAATGGATGTAACCAGCTTATATACTACTATACCACACAAGGAAACTGTTGGAAAATGGTTATGTACTGTACTGTACTACAGGAGATGAACGGTATGTGCTAGGAAAAGGCTGTAAACCTCAACTTCGTGAGGTTTACAACTGCCAAAGATGCACCCAAATGTACTTACCAGCCTTAGTTCCTCCGATGCCTTCTGCTTAACTCCCGTGCCTTTTCCGAACATGTACGTCAAGCAGGAGGGGCTCGACCGGCACCTGCTCCTGTAAATGGTGCAATGCCTTACCCAATCACAGGAGTGGATGCCGCATACCCTTTAATTATGTTGTCGGAGATCAGGTTCCAGAAAACCTTCTATGAGCATATACAGGGCACAAGTGGCAAAAGCAAATTTGAACATCTTCATGTACACAGTGGAGAAAAAAGTGATTTTACAAAATGAAATGTTTTCTAAATATATTTTCCACTAATATCATTTATAGATTATATTTTTTTCGTGTTGATAGGCCTAGGGGAGGAGCTACTGAGGTTAAAACACAATTTTAATAAAATACATTATACTGTTAAATTTACCCCTGAATATTGTAAAAGTAGCATATATTCAGGGAGATTCAATAAAAGTTCTTATTGTTTAAAATGGTGCTAATTTAGCCCCAACCAATCAGATGTTATTTAACATTTGAAAGCTAACATCTGATTGGTTGGGGCCAAATAAGCACCATTTTAAACGATAAGAACTTTTATTGAATAACCCTGATTGTATTTCCCAGGGCCACATTTACCATTAGGCAAAGTGAGACATTTGTCTCAGGTGGCACCCCTGCACTAAAGAAGAAAGGCGGCAGACAGGCAGTGGTGAATGACTCCAATTCATGGTACCTTGAAGTTGCTTCAACTTTTGCTTCTTAAGAGTTAGAAGTAAGCACACACAACCTGCTGATCAACATAATGTATGGCTCCATTTCAAGGAAGGAAGCAGTGGCACCAATCAAAACACTCCCATAGTGCACAGCACTATTCAAAAGTTTGGCTCAGGCAGCAAAAACCCTATACTATTTCCTGGATGTAAAAGTAACAGTGGAAGATGATACATATACAGGGTAGGATACACATATAGGAAACCCACGGACAGGCCTACATACTTACAACCACAAAGTTTACACTCCACAGGATGCATCAAGAGTCTTTCAAAGAGCCAATTTGTGTGCTGCAAAAGAAAAAACTCTAGAGAGAGAGGGTATGAAATACACAACAGAGAGATGGTGATAAAGATTCACAGTAGAGAGTATAAGAAATCAGGACCTAGAAAGGGTGAGAAAACAGATAGCAGAGATCCTAAGGGAAGAACTACTAAAACAAAAAGAGCCGAAACTGTGAATACTGCGACCATTTGGCTAAAATTGTCTATCAGCTGTCATCATGAACTATGGTGCCCAGCAGCTTTTAGTACACAAACCATTACAATATGCTTAGTTCCTCTTTTACTGATGCTTAAGAAATATGTATTCTGTTCATACTGATTTAACATTAGAATGGTTAAGTTTCTCTTTTTTAGTTAAACTAAAGCTATATGAAACTTATAAGTACATTCTGCCAGTTATCAAGTTAGGCCTAGCCGAATGGTAAAAATGGTAAAATTACCTTTTAAGGTAAAACAACTTATTCAGGGGTCATTTATAGTAACTTGTGAAATGAAATATATATTGTATACTAATCAATATGTAATGATATGTTATGAGAATGTGCTATGCTGTCATTTATAATCCAATCAAGATACATATGTACTGAACCCTCCTTCCCATGAGATGTGACCTATGACTTATCTTTGAATACATTTTTACCCTATTTGAGCACACCTTTGGAAGTATATCTGTGGGTTATTTGGGGTTTATCCCCCTAGGGAACATATGGTGGAAATGGGCTCCGTCATTTGGTAGCAGAGGTTGGTTCAGGCTGGTAACCAGTTTTTCCATTACCTGCCTGAACGCAAAGGAGGGGATTTGGACTCAACTACAGCGCCTGGTAATGTATTTTTACCGCACTTGCATTCTCTCTCCTCGTGTCAGTGCCATCTGTCCAGCTGCAGGTGAGATAATCTGTTGTTCTGTGCGCTTAGAGCTCAAACAAATAATGGATCTCCTCTATATGTTAAAAATTACAAAATGTATGCCAATGATTGTTTTAGCCTAACTGTACCCCCATTTGCCAGTTTAGGGTGTTGTTAGTAAAATCTATTGTCTTATCTGAAATGTAAACCAGTGGGACTGGGATTGTTAGACTTGGTTAAGTTTGATATTGGCATTACGATTGTAATTTATAACGTTATTTTAACCCTATGCTGAAAGAAGTTGATATCGGGTGGGCTATACCTGTTGTGGTGACATTCCTTTTTGTGTTCCTTTTGGTCTGTTCGTTAAACGAGACCTGCCTGCCTGCCAATATCTTGTTTCAAGCTATCAGGGGTTTAGCTCAAGCTATAATTGTGAATAGGTGCACACCAAAGAGGGTCGACTCTCATATTTCAATTTGACATTATAACTGTGTCTGTACTGTTCCCAAAAAATTAGAAAACACATGTGTGAAACTACAAAATGATGAAAATTTTACCTTGCAAGGTAACTGAGTGCCTTGAATCATGCCATCCCACTCCGTCCATGTGTTACATGGTGGAGAAATATGGAATCCACATGAAGTATCTACGTGAGAGTTAAAATGATTTAAGTGTAAGCCCAGAAGGAGATTTTCTATGTTTCAAAGGGACTGGTCTGGTCACCTGAGGGAACCTTTGATTTGCTAGCTTTAAAACAGTTGAAATTTACTTTGAGGTAATAGTTGGTTTAAACAAAGAAAAGTGTTTATAACACGTGAATTGTCTGTACATGATCATTCGACTTATCTTAAGGCTTGGATGCGAGAGTTCCGCAAAGTTACAAAGGGTGTGGCACCCTCTGCCCCACCTGCCTACACCCCAGCAAAGGAAGATAAACTCAAATTCAGCCTTGGTTGTCTTGTCATCGCCCTGAGCCCACCTATTTTCTCTTACCCCCTTCAAAGCTAACACCTTGACTATTTTACTTCTTCCTCTTTTCTACTTCAGGCCAATTCCCAGTCCACTCCTATGCCTACTTCCTCTTTTCCGCCATGGTCCACTACCTGTGTCCTATAATGGATATAGTACAGAAATCCTTATCATATTGTATCCCCTCCCCTCCACAGAGAGTTAGCTCAAAGGATATATGATATACTAAAAGAAAAACAGTCAACTCTTGCTCCTTCCCCTTCCTCAACTTCCACACCCAGATACACCCAAGGATATGCCCCGGTATCCATTAGCAATCCTTATTCCCAACCTCAAGTGTCCTGTGGACCTCCCCCAGGACCAATATCTGCAGGGTTTGGGAGGGGAAAAGGAAGGGGGCTTGGTAGAGGATCATTCAGCCACCGGCCAACACCTAGTTCCCCTTTTCAGCTTGCTCCCCCCTCCCTTCGGAGGTACTATGTTCGTGGGGGTGGGTAAAAGTAATCTACATAGGGACAGTGTTTATGTGTTGTTTAAGCACTAAATAAATAGTTATATCAATATTAACAAATTTGTAGTAATGACATTCGCGGAAATCGTGGGAACGCGAAAATTCCCGCGATTTCCGATGCGCATGCGATTGTGCATCCGTTCACGTTTGGTAACACATGCGTTCACCATTTTTGGTGCGTTAACCCATGCATTTCCATAATGCAAAAAGGCGAAAACGCATGCGCAAAACGCGAACGAGAATGCAAAACACACAAGAATCGCACACACAATCACGTGCGATAACGCTCGCAATTTGGTGCGCGATTCCTGTGCGTTGCAGTGTGGCCTCACCCTAAATGTTAATTATTGTTAATGAATAAACTGGTGGGGCGTTAAAAAGCCCAGCAAAGCTGTCGCCACCGTCATATTAATTGATTTCATTTTTTATATAATCTTACAGAAGAGGAAGATACAGGGACAGAGGACTCTAACCCATCCTCTCCTCCTCCTTCGCCTCCTCAGCCTCCGGCACCACCACAAGGCAAGTATCACAGTTTTAGCCATTTTTTTTCGACCTTGAGTCTGAGGCCACACTGCAACGCATTGAAGCATGCACGCAATTCTGGTGCATTGTCTCACATTTACACACGCAATTTCAATATTTACGCAAGCAATTGTGCAAAAAAAAAAATGGTGATCGCATGTGTTACCAAAATGGACTTGCATGTGCAATCGCACATGCTTCGGAAATCACAAGAATTTGTGCATTCCGTGATTTCCATGGTATTTAAAATCGCGAGTGAAATTGAGTGTGTAAACACGTAAAAAAACGAGTTAGTGTGGCCTACCCTGATTGTTATATAAAGTGTTAAAAAGCATTAAAAAGTGCAGCAAAGCTGTTGCTACTGTCATATTAATATATTTTTACATAATCTTACAGAAATGGAAGCACAGGAGCCCGGCCCATCCCCTGCATCGCCACCAGCACCAACACCATCCACGGTGCATGATGATGGCCGTATGGCCCGCATGGAGAGGGCCATAGTGGTTATGGCCCGCAACATTAGGAGGCTGCAGCGGGACGTTGCTTTTATAAAAAGAAAAATTTTATTATAATTTTTTTTTTTGTAAATAGTTTTTTTTATATATACCCATCTCTCTCTCTCTCTATATATATATATAAAAAATATATATTCTTTATATATTCTTTAAAAATGTTGTCTTTATAATTTACTGCACACTTAATTATACCATCCCAGGCTGTAGTACAGGAGCTGGACCACTATAGTTAGTTAGTCAAAACAGGTGACATCACAAGGGTGTAAACATTTGGCATGGGCCAGGCAGGATTGACCCACAGGTACAAACATTAGCCACAGAGTAGCTGGTGCAGCTGTACACAATGGTCAAAACAGGTGACACCACAAGGGTGTAAACATTTGGCATGGGCCAGGCAGGATTGACCCACAGGTAAGAAACATTAGCCACAGAGCAGCTGTTCTTAACTTAGTGACCACACATAACTGACCCTACACTGGAAAAATTAGCCGTTACACAGCTTAAATGAGGTAGAGCGAGGTAGGACCATACATGACCCTACCAAATAGAAAAATTAGCCACTTGCCAGCTGAGCTGGCATTAGCTAGGCCTCAAGGTGAACATTGAGGCAGTGGGAAGGAGCAGTATGGGTAGCAAGGGGCAACAGTCCTTCAGTCATAGACATCAGCAACAGGGATGCTGTACTGAGATGTGATCCACGCCTCATTCATCTTAATGAATGTCTGACGGTCCACATTCTCAGTAGAGAGACGAGTCCTCCTCTCCGTAACAACACCCCCTGCTGCACTAAAGGTCCTCTCCGAAAGGACACTTGATGCCGGGCAGGACAGGACCTCAATGGCATGCTGTGCCAACTCAGGCCAGATATCAAGCCTTGCCACCCAATAGTCCAGTGGATCCTCAGTCTCTGATGAGTCTACACCGGCCCTGGATCCGATGTAGTCAGTGACCTGGCGACTGAGGTATTGCCTGTTGGAGCTGCCAGTAGATGGTCCTGGCAACTGCGGCTGGAAGAATAGTCGGAAGTTGGCCGCGGGGCCGCCTCCAGTACTGCTCCTCCTCTCAGGCACAGGGAGACGTGAGCCCTGTGCATCCCCAACATCAGGTGCTGTCGGCCTGCTAGCACTTGGGAAGGCAGAACAGAGGTGACACAACAGCAACGCCTCATAGTTCTGCATTCTCCCTTCCTTCTGAGATGCGGGGATGAACTCAGATATTTTACCCTTGTAGCAGGGATCTACAAGGGTGGCCACCCAGTAATGCTCCTTCTCCTTGATGGCCATGATCCGGGGGTCCTTGCGCAGGCATTGCAACATAAAGGAGCACATCTGACGCAAATTGCCTGCCTCAGAGGACCCCATGTCCTCTGTGTCACTGAGGACTACAGTGTCGGATTCAACCTCTCCCTAACCACGGATGACATGTGGTACTTGGAAGGGTGGAAGTGTACCCCTAGATAAATGCCCCATTTCCACTGGTTCCAGGTCAACAAAATCCTCCTCCTCATCATCATCAGACGGCTGCTCTGTACCGTGATCCCTGGGCTCAGAAAGAGCCACGGTATCGTCATCCTCCTCTTCACGTAGCTGCTGCTCTGCGGCTAGTGCCCTGTCAAGGATGCCGTGTAGCGTGTGCTCGAGGAGGAACACCAGAGGGATGGTATCCGAGATGGTGGCATCATCACGGCTTACCATCCGGGTGGCCTCCTCAAAAGGCGCAAGCACACAACAAGCATCCCTAAGCAGCCGCCACTGCCTAGGTAACAGGAAACCCAGGTCCCCAGAGCCTGATCTTGTACTGTAATGGTACAAATAGTCCATGATGGCTCGCCTTTGCTGGAGCAGCCTCAGCATCATCATGAGACTAGAGTTCCAGCGGGTGGGGGTGTCGCATATCAAGCGGTTATGCGGCAGCTGGTGCTGCTGCTGGAACTCTGACAGACGAGCTGTGGCAGTGTATGACCGTCTGAAGTGGCTCGACACCCTCCTAGCATGCCTCAGTACATCCTGCAGGCCAGGGTACTTGCTAAGGAACCGCTGGACAACCAGGTTGAGAACATGGGCCAGGCAAGGAACGTGTGTGACTTTGCCCAAGCGAAGGGCAGAGATGATAATAGTGGCATTGTCACACACGACTTTGCCTACTGAGAGGTGGCGGGGGGTCAGACACCTCTCAGCTTGCCCTTGCAGTGCTGCCAGCAACTCTGGCCCAGTGTGGCTCCTATCACCAAGGCACAGAAGCTGCAACACTGCATGGCACCGTCTCACCTGGCAGGAAAAATAGGCTCTAGGGGGGGCACAGGGCTGTCTGAGGGGAGGACTCACCAGATGAGGAGGAGGTGGTGGAGACTGGCATATCACCAATACGTGGTGGCACCACCATCTCCCCACTTGTGCCCCATTCTGTGTCTCTGCCAGCTAGCAGCGTGACCCACTGGGCTGTAAAAGACAGATACCGCCCCTGGTCATACTTGCTGGACCACGAGTCCATAGTAAGGTGGACACGCTTGCCCACACTGTGGTCCAGTGAAGCAGCTATATAGCCCTGCAGGTGTTCATGCAGGGCAGGTACTGCCTTCTTGGCAAGTAATTACGGCCAGGGACTTGCCACTGTGGTGTGCCAATAGCCACAAACTCTCTGAACGCTGCACTGTCTACCAGGCTGAATGGTAGCAGCTGCACCGCCAGAAGTTTTGCTAAGCCGGCAGTGAGACGCTGTGCTTGGGGGTGACTGGGGGGATAGCTTCTGTCTTCGCTCCAATAACTGGGGAAGAGAGACCTGCCTTTTAGTGGACGAACCAGCAGCTGTGTCAAGGCGCCTCTTAACACCGCCTGCTGGGGCCAACTCTCCTCCCTAACTTCCACTGGTGAAGCATCTGATGAAGCTGGAGAGGGAGAGGTGGTGGCTCCTTGGGCATGAGGAAGGGAACGTGCAGGGGCCTGTACATTCTTTGTATGTTGCTCCCACCAAGCTCTGTGGTGCAGCACCATATGCTTCCTCATAGATGTTGTGCCCAAGTTAGAGGTGGTCTTCCCACGGCTAACAAGTTGCAGGCACAGACTGCACACTGCAACCATGGCATCACCTGGAGCCAAGGTGAAAAATTCCCACACTGCTGAGCCACTGGCCCGCCTTGGAGCAGAGGTCACCTGCTGTTGTGGAGCACTGGCACCAGATGCTAATGGTGTCCTGCCTCCACTCGCAGTACTAGGTGCGCTGCTGCTGCCTCTGCCCCTGACCCCAGTCCTGCCTCTGGGCTCGTGCTCTGAGCACTCTCCCTCAGACACACTCACCTGTTCCTCCTCTCCCACTTGTGGCACCCATGAACGGTCCGTGACATCATCGTCCACGATCACCTCCTCATCACTGGAGGCTGTCACTAAAATGAGCAGCTTCAGTTGGAACCTCACCCCCTATATTAGTTCCCTGGCTGCTATCTCTGGACTGCTGCATGATAAGCTCAGCCTCCTGTCCCCCTGTGCACTGAACACTTTCTTCCTCTGCTACAGGCGTCAGGAAGGACTGTGCGTCAGTGCAAAGCTCCTCCTCGACCACACTAGCGTCACTCATGGTGTGGGAAAACATTTCCCCTGACTCCTCCTCTGGATACCCGAAGGTTTGGACCATGTGGTCAATAAACTCCTGATAGACAGGATCAGGGTCCATGCCCACAGTAGGAGCCACAGGGGAGGGAGGGGCAGGCACATTATCAGTGGTGACAGCTCGGCTGTCCAGTGCCTGTGAGGAGGTGGAAGGAGAAGGCTGGGTAATCCAGTTGACTACCTGCCTTCCTTGATCAGGATTGATAGCCCTAGCCCGGCTACCCCAGAACATATCGGGCAGTGTTTCCCTGCCCTGTGAAAGGCCAGGTGGCTCCTGCCCAGCAGCAGCAGACTGCATGGGCCCACCTCTGCCTCTAACATCACGTGCAGAGGCACTTCTTCCTCTTCCTCTGCCTCGTCCTCTTGCCCTGCCTGGCATTTTGCTCTCCCTATATATCTGTATATATATACTGTATACTTTATATACTAATACAGACAGAGAGAAATAAAACACACAAAGCCCTCTAAAAGGACTCACAGAAAATTATCCAAAGGACTTAAAAGGATGGGTTAGTCCTTAAAAGGACTTTTGGTTTCACAGTAGTCCTTAAAAGGACTTTTGGTTTTATCAATGTGTGAACACAGGGGGGGATAACAGCAAGTGTTAACCCACCACACTGAAATCCATACAATCAAAGCTCAAGTTTGCTCAAAAAACAACACTATCAGCTCTCCAACTAAACTCTCCAACACACTGACAAAATGGTGTCTGAAAGGTTTCCTTTTATACCCAGGGGGTTGGCACTACTGTGGTTGGTGAATTTAGAGTCATTTCCATAAATTCAATGATTATTGCGTTTTTGATTTCATTTTCGATAATCATCTACTTTCGATTTCGATAAATATCGAATTTACGATTAAAACTGAAAATTCGAGTTTCGAAAAATCCGGGAGGTCCGAAAGTTTCGCCGGGACTTCGAAACTGGGTTCTATTAGAACCCAAAGTACATCTCTAGTCACATCCTTTGTAAAACATGTGACAGTCTTAGTAAAAACATTCTTCTCACTCTCACCTAACTCAACCCCACCCCTTCCCTCTCAATATAAACAAAGGAGAGCTGCTGTTTGCTGGACAGGGAGGGATACCTATATGATAGGGGGACTAAAAGGAAAACATTTCCATGCCTTCCATTCATTTCAGGGAGGATACCCACCCGCTAAAGCCCCACCCCAAGATTAAAACATAATCCATGCATACAGACACACACATGTATAGTCAGACACTCTTGCATACAAACACATGCATCTCAACAGACACACACTCATGAAAACAGTCAGACACACATGCATACAACATGTCATGTCACTATTAAGTGTTTTTGTCACTTGTTAACCGCTAAAATACTCTGACATCATTGTGCTCCCTCACTCGAATTCAGAACAACACATTTCTGGGAGATTGTATATTATTTCAGGGAGTCGGGGATCTGCCATTTAAATCAGGGAGACTCCCTGAACTTCAGGGAGAGGTGGGATGCCTGTGAATCTGTGTCCTGAACTGATAAAATGAAATAAGACTGAAACATGACAGAATAGTCTGGGTTCTTTATAGGACCACATTGACCAATAGTGATCCATCTCTAACACATTGACCAATAGTGATCCCTCTCTGACACATTGACCAATAGTGATCCCTCTCTAACACGTTTACCAATAGTGATCCCTCTCTAACACCTGCTAGGCAGGTTTTAGTGGTAGGGGACTCCATTATAAGGAAGGTAGATAGGGTAATCTGCCCAGGGGCATAACTACAGTGGAGCAGGGGGAGCAACCGCAGGGGGGCCCAGAAGCCAAGGGGGCCCCATTTTCTTTTTTTCCTATGATAGATATAGCCCTCTCCCAGAAAACTATTGTGGATGAAGCATGGATAGGGGCCCCATCATAGTTTTGCTGGGGGGCCCAGTGATTAGTTGTTACCACTGAATCTGCCGCCAAGGCCCTACATGCCAAACAGTGTGTTGCCTGCCTGGTGCTAGGGTTCGGCATGTGGTGGATCGTGTAGACAGATTATTGGGTGGAGCCGGATGTGACCCGGCGGTCTTGGTTCACATTGGTGCCAATGACAAAGTTAGAGGAGGAGGTGAGGTCCTTAAACATGATTTCTGAGAGCTAGGGGCCAAGTTAAAAGCAAGGACCTCCAGGGTAGTGTTTTCAGAAATACTACCGCAGCCACGTGCTAAGCCAGGGAGACAGTGGGAGCTTAGGAGCATTAATGCGTGGTTAAGAGGGTGGTGTAAGGAAGAAGGGTTTGGGTTTATTGAGAACTGGGCAGACTTTGCTGTCGGCTACAGGCTCTTTAGTAGGGATGGGTTGCACCTCACTGATGGCGGTGCATTCTTATGGTGCATTAATCACTGTATCCGATAAGGTGCCGGGACTTAGCGTGACAAAACCATGCCACGCTGAGGGAAGAAGCAATCTACCTGTTATCATTACTAGTGGCGGCCACAGTCTTCACCTGGTTTCACTCCTCCTTCCTACCGGACGTCTTAGAAATCCGCCGTCCACGCTACATCACGCTACGCCAAATCACAATAAACATTTAAACTTTTCTATACATCATGGTAACAGTGCACTTTATTGGGGTACTTGGAGAGCCTATGCGGGCTCTCACTTTTTCTTTTAGGTTTTTGTATATTATATATACCCCTGTGCACCGCTGAAAATGGCATTTCACTGTGTATGACATTCATTTTACTGTGCACTCCCTTATATATATCTTTATTACAGAAGTGGAGTGTGTTCAAGAGGATTTTAAGCCAGTTCACATCTAAATTTATACCCTTGGGAAATAAATGTAAAAAAAATAAATCCGCGCCCATGTGGCTGAATTCTGAGGTAAAGAGGCAAATGGAAAGGAATAAAAAGGCATTTAAAACCTTTAAGGTAGAGGGGCCTTTATGGATTATAAAAACTGTAACAAGGAGTGTAAGAAAGCAATCAAACTAGCTAAAATTAATAATGAAGTTAGGATAGCTGAAAAAAGCATCACTAAGCCTAAAAAGTATATTAATAGTAAGAAGATGAGGACTGAGTATGTGGCACCATTAATTAATGGAGATATGTTAGTTACGGAGGATGGCGATAAAGCAAATGTCTTGAATACTTTTTTTCCCTCTGTATACACTATAGAAGATCCAAGTACAGATATCATAGAGTATAGTAGCAATAATGGTATAAAAGATTTAAGTGCACTTTGGTTAACCGAGGATATGGTACGGAAAGGACTAAATAAGGTTAATATTAATAAATCTCCTGGACCGGATAAAATACATTCTCGGGTTCTTAGGGAGCTAAGTTCAGTTTTATCTAGGCCATTGTTTCTTATTTTTGCAGATTCCCTCATGTCCAGTGGTGTGCCTCTGAATTGGAAAAAGACTGATGTTGTTCCAATATTCAAAAAGGGTAGCTGTTCACAGCCGGGTAATTACAGGCCTGTAAGTTTAACTTCAGTGGTGGCGAAGATCCTGGAAAGTTTAATAAGGGAAAATGTTCTACAGTATGTTTCAAGACTGACATAAGTAGTAACCAGCATGGATTTAGGAGGAATAGATCTTTTCAAACTAACTTGCTTGGCTTTTATGAGGAAGTAAGTAGAAATTCAGACTCTGGCATAGCAGTAGTTGTAGTTTACTTGGATTTCGCAAAGGCTTTTGATACAGTCCCACATAGGCGACTAATGTATAAGCTAAGCTGAGGTCTGTGGAGGCACATTTGTACATGGATAGAAAAATGGTTAATAAATAGGATGCAGAGAGTAGTTGTAAATGGGGCCTTATCATTATAGACTAAAGTGCTAAGTGGGGTGCCACAGGGTTCTGTGTTGGGGATGCTTCTATTTAATCTATTTATTAATGATTTGGAAGTGGGTATTGTCAGCAAGGTTTCTGTGTTTGCTGACGACACAAAACTTTGGCGACCATTAAAAACTTCAGAGGATGTGCAATCATTGCAGGGGGATCTAGATAGATTGTCACATTGGGCTGCTAAGTGGCAGATGAGATTCAATGTTGATAAATGTAAGGTGATGCATTTTGGACTTAAAAATCCTTGTGCTACTTAAACTATAAATGGCTATGTGTTAAGTGAATCCCTGTTGGGAAGGGATCTTGGAGTTTTGGTGGATAACAAACTTAAAGGTAGCAAGCAGTGCCAGGCTTCAACAGCCAGAGCCAGCATGGTATTGTCAGGCCATACAATAAACTATCTGGGGCATTGAGAACCAAAAGAATAGGGCTCTGCTGAAATTTAACAATGGAGGAGGGTTTGATACTGATTTGAGTAAAAGGAAACCCACATTGGATACGAAAACCCTATTCACTACAATATTCCCCCATCAGTGAGATAATTAAAAAAAAGTGTGAGAAATCATTGGGTACTACTGACACACGACAGCTCACTTCCATTTAAGAACTCCCAACCCTTATTTGCCTATAGGAGGCAAATAAGGGGGCACCATGTCGTGAAAACTGACATGGTGCCCCCTAAAACTATTGATAAACCCACTACTTGGCTATCATACAAAAAGGAAGGATGCCATAAGTGTGTAGGGTGCCAGGCTTGTAGCTACATGGCCTCTGGAACAGATTTTCCCCATCCCCATACTGGGCGCAGATTTAAAATTAGACACAAATTGTCATGCCTTAGCATGGATGCTATATACTTCGGATGCTATATACTTCATCACATGCCCATGTGGGCTTTATTATGTGGGTAAGACCACTACACCCTTAAAGGATAGGATGGCGAATCACCGTTCATCGATTCGTGTGGCCCTGTCTGCAAGGGCTGACTCAGTAAGGGACAGTAAATACTGGGAACAATCTGTGGCACGCCACTTCAGAGAAAAGGGTCACTCTTTGGCTACGTTCAGGTGGATGGCCATAGATCAAATAGTGGGGATTAAAGATACTGCAGAAAGTGGCAAACGGCTACTGCAACATGAGGCCTTTTGGATAAAAAAAATGGGGACCTTATCCCCAAAGGGTCTCAATGAACAATTTGTTTTATCCTGTTTTTTATAAGCTGTTATGTCATTTGGTACCTTGGATATGCAAGGTATATTTGGTTTGTGGAAGTGTAGGGATATATGGCCATCGTTTGATGATCAGAGTATCTTTAATTATTCCTTTATCTCTAATAAGGTAGGGCCCACTGTTTTTATTTACTCGAGGTGGTCCACCTTATTTTTATACCCATTTTATAATGGCAGTTCTGTCTAAGAGAAGTAAAAGCAATGTTAATTTTTGAATGGAGTATGTAACCTAAATCTGTCTTTTGAAATGTTGACATTATGTTATGTTCTTTACAGCAGAGTTACAACAGAGTTACAGCAAACTTTGTTACAGTGAGGGTATTTGTTACTATTTAATGCTTAAAATGATTCATTTTACACTGGTGGGGTTTCTCCTAATAGTATGTTCTAGTAAATACTTAGTGGTTTTATATCAGTATTTGATCACTGTTATTTAAATATTTATATAGTATTTATATAGTATTGCATATTTTTGTATAATATTATGATGTGATATTGTATGTTTTAGCTCTGCATTTTACCATTATGCACCAAGTGGTCTTGAATGTTTTTTTAGTATTGGTTTATCTTTGGAAGTATTTTGCGCAAGGGGTTAATATGCTTTGAGAGGAGAAGCATGGGGGAGGGGATAGGACTTACCTGCATTTTTAAATTCACCTGTTTTTGCTGTGATGTCACATCCTGAGGATGGCTGCTGTGTAAGCCGAAACGCGTTGATGTTATGTGTGTATTAAACTGGAATTGCTACAAGACCCACGAGTGCTCCCTATATTGTTGTCAGTTTGCTATTACTTTTTCAGATGCACCGGGGCATTTAATTTGGAAGTGAGAGTGCGGGACATACCATTTACGGAGATATATATATATATATATATATATACATACACAAAGTTAACCAAAGAATATTTCCTAATAACCAAACCAAAATCTGTTTTTCAACAATCATCTCCCTTGCCAAGACCTCCCTTTGGAACACAAGAGGGAAAATGAATCAAAAAGGGAAACATTTTAATACAATCACTGGTTTAAGATTATCCTTGCTGGTCGAAAATGGTGACATAAAATATCTTTGTGATGTTCCTGTTATGTTTATATATTGTTAGGTAATACGCAAGATACAGAAGAATATGCATTAGAAAAGATAAACAGCTCCAGAGTGTTACAATTTAGAACAATCTTGTAAAATCTCAAATAGAATTGAAAATCTTGTTTAATCAAAGTCTTTTCCAAAATACAGTTAAAGGTTTAAAGATAATATAATGTGATTCTTCCTCTCGTGCTTTCCCCTTTTTTCTTCTCCTCTACCTTTTCTACAATCCTAATAAGATAAAATGTCTTTAAGTTATCCTTAAAGTATTCAATTATTGTTGTGTAATGTGTAAAATACATAAAAATATGTATTCTGAAAGATACGTAATTCCAAAGCTATACAATCGAGAACAACATTGCAAACTCTCAAGATAAAATGAAAAGTATAGATATTTTGATGTATCTCATGTGTTGCTGTAGAATAAACGGTGATAAACCTTTGCATACCCATACAATTGAAAATATAAAGGCTATATAATATCATTACCTCTCTCATGCTATCCGTCTGGGTTTTTTGTTTTTATTTTCTTTCCTCTATCTTTCTACTATCTTAATAACTAAATTAAAATATTGTTTCCAACGACCATCTCTCGGACCTGGCCCTCCCTCTGGAGGATGGGGGGGGGGGGGGGGGATGGAGAATTAATGTTATTCTCACTGCTCAGAAATGACCTAGAATATTTTTGGGTCGCCCCTGATATATTTATATACAGTTGTATAGTGTGTAAGATAGATAAAAACTATGCCTTGTAAAAGATATGCAAGTCCTCTACCATTTCTACTCTTCTTCTCCTGGTAATTAGGTTGAAGTACACTGCATAACTTTAAATATGACTAATTTCTCGGATATAATTTGTTTACAAGAAACTCACCTAACACAACAATACATACATTTTTCATCATAAACAATATTCTAAAATATACCATTCTACCAACGATAAAAAGAGAGGTACCTGTATAATAATCAAGAATACACTGAACTTCCAAGAATCCAAAGTGATAACAGACAAATTAGGAAAATGTTAAATTTTAAAATGCAATATAAATAACACCCCTTATACAATCGTAAATGTATATGCCCCAACACTAATCAAATTAAATTCATTTTAAAAAATTATAAATAAAATAAAAAATGACACATATCCTAACCTTATATTCTGTGGAGACTTTAATCTAACTTTAGATAATACAATAGATACAACATGAAAACAAAAAAACAACACAGACTACACATTTAGATCTATCTTAAAATTGGAAGAACTCTATGATGCTTGGAGATCACTTTACCCCCTGGATCAAGACTTCACACTATATACTCTAAAACACATAATACATTCTCCAGAATATATATGATTCTACTGGATAAGTGGCTTTTACAGAAAACAGATAAAGCACATATTGAAATTAGATCAATATCTGATCACGTTCCTGTTAATATTATAATCAAAGAAAAGAACATCCCATCTAATACTTATCTCTGGAAACTTAATCCATAGCTATTGAGCCTCCCTGAATATAAAGATCAAATTAAAGAAGAACTTGAAAAATAGTTTGAAATTAACGACACAGAACAGGTTTCACAATTTTCAATCTGGAACGCTCAGAAAGCCTATATAAGAGGTATTCTTATTAAACTGGCATCAAACCTTAAAAAGAAAATAACCGCAAAAAGAATAACAATATGTGACCAGATAAAAAACGCAGAAGAGATACATAAGAATACTCCTACTACAGGTAATTATGAAAAACTGCAATAATGAAAATTCAAATTACACCATTATAACATGTACGAATTTGATAAATGTGTACGCAGATTAAAATTAAATCACTACACACAAGGTCCCAAAACTAATAAAATTCTAGCAAACAAATTTAAAAACCAACTATCCAGAACAAAAATCTCATACATACAGGATAATACTAAAGGGAAGATATACAACCCCACAGGATATAGCTAATCTTTTCGCAGACTACTACTCCAAACTATATAACCTCAAAACAGACCACAATACAACACAACCTAACAAAGAATCCATAGACAATTTCATAAAAACTATAAATCTTTATCATTATCTAAATCTAAATCATCAACGGACTCTCAATTACAAGATATTATTCATCCAATCCAAAAACCTGAAATCAATAAAGCAATATTTACCCTCCCTAACAACAAAGCACCAGGTCAAGATGGATTTATAAATGAATATTATAAATCCTTTTTAGATATACTGACCACAAACCTACAAAGAGTGTACAACATAGCCGTAGAATCAGGACATTTCCCAGCCGAAATAATTTAAGCCATAATAATACCAATCCCCAAACAAGATAAAGAACCCACCTCAACATCAAATTTCAGACCCATGTCATTATTAAATACAGATTTTAAAATTTACTCAAAAATCCTTGCCAAAAGACTACAACCATACTTACCATCACTCATTCCACCTGACCGTGTAGGCTTTATACACGAAAGGCAACCTGGAGACAACACAAGGAAAATAATTAATATAATAGATTGGGCAAATATATCAACAATGATATTAACACTCGATACAGAAAAAGCCTTTGACCAAATTAATTGGACCTACCTAAATATAATACTAGAAAAATATAATATTAAAGGATGGCTTAAAACAGCTATCATGACCCTATATGCAAATCCATCTGCAAAAGTATTTATAGCAAATATGCTGTCAGAATAATTTAAAGCCACAAATGGCACCAGACAAGGATACCCATAATCACCATTAATATTTAACTTAGCCATTGAACCAATTGCAAAAGCAATAAGATCAAATGAAAACATCAAAGGAATCAAAACCGTAGAAAAAATTCACAAAATCGGATTCTATGCGGATGATATTACCTTAATACTGACATAATACTTAATGCTGGCATTTAATCCCACGCAACCAAAATTTAATCTAACAGCAACCGAAACAACGATTAAAATCTGGAATGAAATAATTAAAAAACATAATCGTAATACTCCCCTTGCACAATATACAAATATCAATAGCCTAAAATACTGCATTCCCAACTTATATCTTAAAGAATGGAATAGACTAGGCCCAATATACATCCCAGACCAGATGTGTGGAGACAACACAATCCCATTCCAAGAACTCCAAAACAAATACCACATTCCAACATTTAGAATGGTTACAATACCAATAAATAACAAATTACCTTTTAAAACATCTAAAGAAAAAAGATAACCAAAAAAAATCAATTATTAGAACTAATTACCAAACCTAGTAGCATGAAAAAATCTATTTCCAAATGTTACCAACTAATTCATTACAAAAATGAATTCACACAACCACCATGTATGGAAAAGTGGGAACAGGATCTATAAAGAAATATAGAATGCTATGAATATACCGTTCAAACTGACAGGATCCATTTCCCTTTGGGAAACAGACTCCACTTACACCTTACATCATCTCTAAATGGCATCAATCCTACTCTCCCATATGTTGGAGAAACTGTACTTCAATTGGAACATACAAACACATATGGTGGTCCTGCCCCCAAATCAGAAAATGTTGGTATAAACTTTTAAATTTATTAAATAACCTATTTAACACTCTAATACAGATGAACCCTATGTTAGCATTTTAAATATAGGAATCAATTTATATCCTGAAAATATGGGCACTATTATATATCATGCATGTATGTCTCTTAAATGTTTGATTGTAAAATATTAGAAATCTAATAAAACACCAACAAGGAGATTCAATAAAAGTTCTTATCGTTTGAAATGGTGCTAATTTTGCCCCAATCAATCAGATCTTATTTAACATTTGAAAGCTAACCTCTGGTTGGTTGGGGCAAAATTAGCACCATTTTAAATGATAAGAACTTTTATTGAATAACCCTGCAAGTTTTAAAGAAATTACCAACCAATTGACACAACTTATGTATTATGAGAAACCATATGCAATTACCCAGCAAAAAATTCCTACATTTTACAGAAAATATATGCATGCCTCCACTTTGCTTTCTGGGAACAAACCGATGTCTCAGACACTGGGTGTAATTTAATAGTGGAAAATAATTTACTAATGTGGGTGTAATATGTCGATGATGTGTGATTTTGTGGAGAGGTATGGAGAAAGAGCTCACGGTCTTCCTAAAAGATTACATATAAATGAAAGAAATATAAGTTTAACATATGAATGGAGTAGAGAGTCTGTGAGTCTGAGTTTTTTTTAGACCTCACAATAGCTAAGAAGGGAGACCTCTTGGTGACTGAGACATTTTGAAGAAAAAAAAACACCATCTTGAAAATATTATCATGAGCATTCCAGTGGGTCAGTATTTGCATATTCACAGAAATTGTACAACTGAGGATGCCTTTGGTGTTTAAAGGGTATCTATACTCAAAAAAATTTAATTTAATCTGACTACTCCAAACCTTTTATTGGATTTTAAATCTGAGCTGTAGATTCTGAGAAATCATCATTTGAACTCACAACATTTACAGGGAAAGAGTCCAGAAGCATTATTATAAAAATAATTATAATTTGTCCCATCCCTGACCTCTTACTTGGATCTTTAGCTGTCTGCCAGCACACTTTTTGCAACAATTAAGAGAATCAGCAGAGAAAAGAAGACAGGGAGAGGGAGGGGGAGATGTATAAGAAGATGTATAAGAAGAGCAGTGTCCATGATGAGGCTGTGCAGAACTTACAAGTGTTGCAGACACTACAAGAAGGCAGTGAGTAAGGGAGGGTGGGAGCAATTAGAAGCACCCATTAAACATTAATAACTTAATGACAAACACAGATAAATAAGCGAGTACCACCATTTTACTTCTCTCAAATTATAGTTTCAGATAATGTAAAGTTGTTTAAGTGTGTATAGTGACCCTTTAAGCAGCAGACAAGAGAGATTTCTTAAGATAGGCTATGCTAATAAAGACGTGAGGAGGGGATACAATATTGCCAGGAGCAAAGCACGCACTTTTGTATAAAAAGAGAGATGGTTTAACTAATAAAAAAAATAAATTAAGTTTTATTAATTGAGAAAGCCAGTCGGATGACTAGCGAAACGTCTTCAAGAACTAAACTTCAATTCCAGTTGATCTAATTGAATACAACAGATATACTATGACCTGGATGAATGAGAACCTTCACAAGCATTCTTCAGTTCAGTTTTAAATGGACATTTGATCTGAACTATAAACCAGAAACCATTAGTTAAAATGATTGTCTACCAGACATCCCACCCTGCCATTTGAGGCTTCCGGGCAGGGTTAGGGAGGGTGCATGGCGGCACAAAGTCAGTGATGTCAACCAGGGGGCAGAGTTAGCATCTTTGGGGTTGGGGGGGGTTAGGGGCGTAACGGGGCATTCCAGGGTGTGGTGGGAAGATTAGAGACTCCTCTCCATCGCGGGAGTGGTTCGTTGGGGTGGGAGCGCGGAATGAGACTCCCGTGAGATGCAGAAGGGGTGGGATACCTGGTAGGATTGGTACTTTCTACCTCCCAATATAATTTATATGAGTGGCAGCATGAAAAAAACAGCTTCTGCCAGGCTTCCAGAGTGCTTCAGCACTATCTCTAATACAGGAAGGCCCAGGGCACTAACCCGGCAGATGAAATGTATGAGACGTATCCGCTGTACTGTAGCTCCTCAACTAAACAATATTGGGAGGTAGGAATAATCAGTCCTACCTCCCCAGATTCTTTTTCATTTTCAAATGTTAACATTATTGTTGTCCTTTAATTTCAAGAATCACCCTGCAGCCACTGCTTGTTGTTTATTTATACATGTGCTCTGTCTATTGAGACAATGTTATCTGGTAACTCTAGTTCCCCTTTAGGTGGGGTTGGTCAGCTTTCCCTACACAGTAGCAAACAAAACATTATAACAGTAAATAAAACACAAGTTTATATATTTCATCTTCTATGAGAATCCACAGTGTTATCTAACATCCTTTAATCTAGTCCACACAAACTGACTGTCCTGTTAAACCCATAATATTAGCCTTTTTAAGGACTACGATTGGATGTCACAGCAGTACATACTGGGAGATAATCCCCCCCCAATAGCTGAATTTGGAAAGCTACTTGACCTCATATAAACTAAGATTGCATTAAGATTTCTTCCAGCGAGAATCAGTGGCTTGCAGCATTTTCCAATCGTCAGCTGGGGCTCCACTAGAGTTGGATTTGATTCTTAGTGGCGTTGGAGTAGAGGTATTTATCATGCTCTGGGTATGAGAAATGCGACGGAGAGGTTGAATTTGGGAACAGTAGGAAACATGAATCACTGCTGACTCTACGTGGGAGCTCAGACAAGCTAGTTTATTTACCTGCGCCGTATGCAAGAAATTAAATAGCAAATTCCCTAAGACCTCGGAATCCGGTGTGCCAGAAGAAATAAAATGAGTATTTGCGGTGCTGAACAGGATGATTCATAAGGCAGTAATGGGGTATTTCACATGGAACACAGAAGTCAGGAATTTCATAGCACAAAAAGAACCATTTAGTGCATCTAAGTTACTTATTAGTAGGTTCAATGAATGTACCTTCCATACTGTAACTTATAAAGGTCACACCATCTGTCACCTGCCTATGTAATGCAACAGCCGTCTAAATGGCATGTACAGGTAACTCTCTGCACTGACAAGTTTAATCCCCATTGCTATGATTTTTCTTATTGGTTCCGTGATGAATAGGACATTTAATGGACTATTTTCTAAAGGTCGATGAAAAATAACAAATGTACTTCTCACTAGAGTGGCAGGAGAAGATTATAAATTAAGTGTTATCTAAAGGGATGTAAAGGTCCAAGTGCATTTGGTAGATTATTGCGCGTTTTCCTGACATTTGGTGGATGGATCCTTTAGCTGGGAATTGAGATCTTTACAATTACGCTCTATAGATAGGCAAGACTGGCTCTGCATGCAGATATTCTAAGCTGGCTATGCAGAAGACCTTTTAAAAGCATTTAAAGGAGAACTAAAATTTTAAATGCATGTTCCACCCCACAGAGATTTTTTTTCCCCTAATGCCAGGACCTCCCAATCCCTAGAACACAATACTTATTGAACAAGAGGGACTGGCAAACTTCATGGTAGATATCTTCTTTTAGGAAGTATCCAAAACCAGGGCTTTTGGGAGGTACTGGTTTTTGGGGAAAAAGATTTCTCTTGATGGTGGACGTGCCGATTCACAATAATTATGGCTATGTCTAATGTAATAAGGCACAATTGGTGATACCTGTCTATCTCCACCCTTGGCTAGTGATATTAGGGCTATAGGGCTAGTGTCAAATACAGATTTGTCTGGCCAGGAGGTGATTCCAGCAGCAGAGGATCTTGGGAAAACTAGGCTAAACAGAATCCAAAACAGAATTATTGTGTTGGCATATTTAAAAATGATAAATATAGCTGTTCGTGTTCGTGAAATCAGCTGAACTTCCTTTATTTTTAGACCATAGTTCATTCATGTCAATTTGGGTATTTGGGTCTGTTGTTGCATAAACAATGAATGGGATTTGAAACTATTTAGGTCACTGGAATCCTGTTGTCCCCAGGTGTGATCATGGAACACATTTATGTTAGCAATATGGAAATAGGCAATGTGGAAACCTCAGAGACCAACTAACCTGAAAACTTGTTAAATCATTAAAGAAGCACGGTACCATTTGGGGATAAAATACTATAACAACCCAAACACAGCAATGCTATAATTGTTTACTACATACAGACATTCGTACCAATTTACACTTCAGCAGTCAGTAATCCCAATGACCCAAAACCCCAAAAAACACAACATTCAATTAAGTTTTATTTTGTATTTTGTGTTCAAATCCTCAATACAATAAGAGCTGCTCATAATATATTTATGGCGTCAAGATTGTGTGAAGTTGGGTGAATTTTTTTTTCTTCTTACTTTCCTTTCCGTGGAAGAGAAATAGCACCTTCGGATTTTAGTTAACTTGGATTTTAAGGCTTTTGGCATCCCGCTGAAAACCTCACTTTCAGATCAATAGGAAACCCTTTTAGGTAGGAATGGCTACACTTTCAAGAAGAGAAATATTAGACCAACTGCAGGCAGCAGAAAAGAACAGGCGTCACGTTAAAACCTTTTTATAGCGAGAGGCGAACGTCCAATTGCCAGGGTCAAAGGGACAAAGGCTTGCAGTCTAGACGATCCAATTCCTTTTTCTATGTAATCCTTAATTTCTTTGCATTAAGGCAATTCAGTGGATTATGTCGATATTTCAAGATATTCAAAATGACTTTCCGCTATTGTGAATATAAATAATGAGGGCATTATGATGTCTGGGTTTTTTGAGTGATTCCGATGCTTTTGTTGGGGGCAATTATCATATGAAAACATAGACGTCTGTGTTTTCAGATGTGTTCTGTTCGTTATAATGGGACATGATTGGAAGAGATTTGGAACATTTCTTGCCTCTACTTTGGGTGTATGTGCAGTGATGTAAACAACAGGTGTTTTGTTCCCTTCATATTCCTCAGTTAGGATTAAAGTGTAGTTCAGTGGTTGGAACTGATGCCTTGCATCTCTGAGCCTTGGGCTCAAGTACCTTTGCCTGCATCTGAAAGGAGTTTGTGTATTGACCATGTGCTTGGGTGGGACTGATTGGTTGAGTGAGTGATGTAGTACTTCTATTGCAAGGTCTCCAGGATAGATAAATAATAAAAAAAAAGTACTGTGGAATATTTGTAATATAGTGCCAACAGTCATTCTAAAAGAAGAGTCCAGTCAATCTAACTTAATCCAACAGATATACCATGACCTGGATGAATGAATATTACAGATATA